>OU744817.1:17352809-17952809 GCA_916614155.1 Mesoligia furuncula | reverse complement strand
TGCATCTCAAACATTCAAAGGTGGTTCATGAATAATTTTAAGATAAAAAAAAAACTATTTTTATTTCATCTGGACCATAACTGCTTCTAATTGAAGGAATGTAAGATTAATACTATGTACTCTTTGCTTAGACAAAATAAATAATAAGACACACTTGATATCGATGCAATTATGTAATTGTGCTACTTCATAATTTCATATATGCTTATAGATGCAACTTTTTAATAAATTGTTATTTGATTCGGTAGAATGTTCGGTATTCTTGTCGAATAATCGGCCGAATACGACGGTAAACCTGCCGGATACCGAACATAAATCGAATATTCGGCCTATCCCTAAAGATAAGTTAGAAATGTTCGAATAAGTAATGTAATTTCAAAGAAGGCATAGTAAAATGAGTAAATCTTAAAAATCGGTAAAATCGATGAAAATATGGAGAAGCGACACATTTTAAAAGTTTTTAGGGGGGATATTTCCCTCCTTGTCGCGCGGTACGGACAATGTGTGGCGGTATCACTATATCAGTGGGCGGTATGGTCTCCGCCAGATAACAAAAAAATAAAAGCTATTGATCCGACTTGTACCAAAAAGTCCAAACTTATTCGATACTAGCTTCTGCCCGCGACTGCATCCGCGTGAAATTTCACCCTCCCCCCATTCACCCTCTTAATGGTGGAATTTCGAAAAACCCTTTCTTAGTGGATACCTACTCTTCACAAAGAACACACCCTCCGAATTTCATGTCTCTAGGACCAGCGGTTTAGGCTGTGTGTTGATATATCAGTCAGTCGGGACTTTGAATCCATACTATTACTAATATTATAAATTTGAAAGTGACTCTGTCTGTCTATCTGTATGTAACCTTTTCATGCCTAAACCACTGAACGGAGTTCGATCAAATTTGGCAGAGAGATAGATTGCATCCCGGGGAAGGACATATTACATATTATGATAGTACCTAATGACTTACCTCGCGGGCGCAGCCGCGGGCGGAAGCTAGTTTTGTATATATAGATAGATCGCTCGTCATTCAAAATTCGTGTTTCATAATAGCGTCAAGGACGCCCCTTACGCGATACGTTTGTGTTGATCGTGTTGGCGACACTGTCCATTTTTTTCGTATCGTTTTGAAATATTGGAAAACTTTGGTAGGCGGGTGTCAACGACTTTTATTTCTTTGTTATCTGCCGGTGACCATAGTATATCGACGGTGAAGTATATCTAATAGGTAACTAACATTTTTGCGATTTCACTTTATTGCATATTCGTAGGCAAAATAATATCTCTAACCTGAAATATTTGATTGAAATCATTACCATCATCGCTAGCGTTTACTAAAATTTTTTCAATATAAGTAACTTTTTTTATTCAAATATTAAAAACTATAGAAATGAAACGTTTTTTTCGCCTCCTGTAAAATCATGTTTTTGTAGTTATTAGATATTTATACTTCACCGTCGATATACTTTGTATAGTTACAGTAGTGACGTCACTTCTATGATAGTGCCGTCTTTGTCTAGCAGTTTAATTGTTTATTGTTAGTGGTTTTATTTATAACGTTTACTTCGCAGTTTTTCAAGCTTTTACAATTTTTATTATAATAATATTGTTTGCACTATTTGCAAACCAGTTGAGTGAACTAAAAATGTCATAAAAAAACACAAATCCTGGAATGAATTTGATTTCAGTAACTTATGGGTATTTAAAAAAATTATGTATTTTTCTATACTGACCACCGATTGAGCCAAAAAAATGAAATCTTATTTCGAGGCGATAAGATTCAATTTTAAATGTATAAAGTAATGCTAGGGTCAACACGATCTTCTTAATAATATTAGCTTTAAAAACCGGCCAAGTGCGTGTCGGGCCACGCACAGTGTAGGGTTCCGTAGTAGCCCGTTATCACAATGTAGTACGATTCTGTTGTTCTTTATTCTGAATAGGTAAAAAAAAAACATATTTTGGTTTTCAATGCAAGTCTTTACCCATTATAAACAAACAACTACTTCATCTTTGTATTTGGTACAAAATTATCCAACACCCAAGTTCAACGACTATTACTGCTAAACTAATAAAGTTATCTTAACCGCTATACTTTTCCTTTAAAGTTCATGAAATGCACTATCATCGAGAATTTTTCCAGATTTTTCAAGCCAGTAGTTTAGCTTTTAGAGGGGGGGGGACGCCCTACTGGAACAAAAATTTGCACTTTAAACTTTAATATTTCGTAAATGGAGCATTAAATCGAAAAATAATTTTAGCAACCCCAAAGCCATTTTAGAAGACCTATTCAACGATACCCCACACGATGGGGTAGATGATGAAAAAAATATTCATCCCCACTTCACATGTAGGGAAGCTACCCTAAAAAAAAATATTTTCCAAAATTTTATTTTACCACTTTGTCGGCGTAACTGATATACGTACTCCTACAAAATTTCAGCTTTCTAGTACTAACGGTCACAGAGATTAAGCGAGGACGGACAGACAGACGGACGGACAGACAGACATGGCGAAACTATAAGGGTTCCTAGTTGACTACGGAACCCTAAAAATGATAAGTTTTGGTTCTTAACTCAATACTCTAATTCAATCATGTTACATAATTATTGTAAAGCTGTATGCACATACGATGTTCCGCTCTAGTGTTACCGAATTTAAGTAAATGTGTGTATACGACCCTATTAGAGGGTGCATTTTATATTCTTCATATGTATAATATTCTACATTTAATAATAGGTATGGGGTCAATAAAAATTACTTAGTGAAACTCCGCATAGACAAGTAATGAGGTTACGTCTGGCGCAGATTAAAAAATTAATTTATTTTATTATTTGCTAATATTTTACATAATTATTTATTTCTGTTTCTGTAACTGCCCGTGACATCACAGCGGGCCCTATCAGAATACCAGCGCTGTGACATTTATTTTTGAAGTGAAACTTCTTTACGCACGCTTGACTTGGGGAGTAAGCTGGCGAACGCGTGACGTAAGCGTTACGAAAAGTGTGATCGGGCAAGGCGAACGGAAGTTAAGTGGGGGATATAAGCAAGAGACAGCAGTGCGCGCGCACATTTTCTTTCTCTCTTCCTCTCTTCTTATTAAAGAAGTTTCACTTCAGTCGTGTGGTCATAAGCACACTCGTTTTTTTACATGTCGCAGCATCATGCTGAGATATGAGCCTTTTGGCCTCGTATAGGACTTTGTTTCATTTTCCTTTTGTTACTATTTCTTTTTTTTATATAACTTGGATTTTTATTTGACTGTGTTTAGTTTAGTTTGTGATCTTCCTGTACGAGTCGCAATAAATACTTTTTCTTTCTTTCACTTGAATTTATTTCTCATAAGAACTTACAGTCCGCTTATAATGAGATACAAAGTGGTATGATAATACAGTACAAGACATTTCCTCCAGAGTATTAGAAGTTATAATGTACATGCATGTTTCTTAAGCTTATTTTTAAATGTATTCACGTTATCGCACTCTTTTATATCGTCTGGCAATTCGTTGAACAGCCGTGCTCCTTCAAATAGTATGGTCTTTCTACCGCAATTAGTGCGTGCATTTAGAAGCCGGGTACTAGAGGCCAAGTGTTTTTTGTGCTTGTCATTCTTTGGGGGAGGGGGAGGGGGGGGATGATGCCATAATCGCCACGCTTGGCAGGCGGGTTGGCGATCGCAGTATGGTATGGTGGTGGAATGCATAGAGAACGCTGCTGCCCATTCTCCGGTACGACCCTAAGTCGCCTTTTACTTTTACGACACCCACAGGAAGTATGGGGTGGCGCTATTCTTTAAATCCGGCTCAATAATAAAAGCCGCAAGCCCGGGTCGATCGAAAGTAAAGCTACGCTTGCCGAGGTCAGTTAGCGGATGGGTGACCTTCCATAACATACCAAAACCCCTCCATGCTTCGAAAAGCACGTGAAGCCGTTGGTCGCAAGTTTTCGTTAGTAGGTCTTTGACAGTCGTTACGGGTAGTCAGAAGCCCGAAAGTCTGACATTCAGTCTTATCAAGGAGTATCGTATTACCCAGTAACTGGGTTGTGGATGTCAGATAGGCAGTCGCTCCATGTAAAATACTTGTATTCAGCTGCATCCAGTTCGACTGTAAAAGGCAGGCAGTTTATGATAAATGATAAATGATAAATGATTTTATTTTTGTAAGTAGGTTTGTACAAACACTTTTACACGTCAATCATGGTTTTTTAAAACTAGATGAGGTCGGCGTTTCCTATCTGACTACTCTGAGAAGAAAGGCCGAAACAAACTCAGAGGTCACAGTCTCTTTTAAAGTCCAGACATAATCTTGGTCAGGTTATATGAAGACCATGTAGATCGATGTCTGAGACGGTCTTTTGAAGAAAGAACCACACAGATTGAGAGGACCTGTCCAGTCAGTGCACGCATTTGTCAGAACTTTGACAGGTATCACGTGTGCGGGGTTTCGCTAGCTAATATAACTTTGTATTTTATCGGTAATTTAGAACATTGAATGTTTTCAAACTAATATTAGGTGTACATTCCCGTTTATGATAATTGTCTACTATTTCCTCAGTGTTATTGGTAAAACATTAACAATCTCTTAAGAGGTCAATGTACTCATCATTATGAACAACTTTTACTATGGGACCAAAAATGAAATAGCGAAAAAAAGTCAGCTGTTCCCTACATTTTGACGAGTTATACGAACATAAATGTAAGGAACAGCTGATTCCTTTTCGCGATTTCAGGTTTGGTCCCATAGTAAAAGTTAAAGGATTATTTGAAATTACAGGATAATCATTTAAAATTATTACATATCTACCATTACCAATTAAGCTATAAGACATTATATAATAATTTATCTGTGTGTATAATAAAAATGTTGTATTGTTTTAAATACAATAAATGCTTTCCGAATTTCGTGTTTTATTTCCTTACCCAAAGGGTGACAGACGGACAGCAGAGCTTTACTGCTTCCTATTACTAAGCTAGAACCGGAGACCGCATTTTTCTGCGTAAAAATGAACTATTTAAGTCACAGAAAAGCATGACAACTGTGGGTTTAAGTCACTCAAACGGCCGTATTGACGGGTAGTCGAGGTCAGATAGGCAGTCGTTGCATGTAAAATACTGGTATTCAGCTGCAACCGGTTAGACTGGAAGCCGACCCCAACATAGTTGGAAATAGGCAGGCAGATGATGATGATGTATTTATTTAGGTATACCTACTTATAAAGCTGGGAACAGACTACTATTATAGTACCTACTACATTCCTAATGGTAACGATTTCCTGACCATGCTTGGCCAAGCGCCACTCGCCACGCTTGCGAACACTGACCATGCTTGGCCAAGCGCCACGCTTGCGAACACTGACCATGCTTGGCCAAGCACCACGCTTGCGAACACTGACCATGCTTGGCCAAGCGCCACGCTTGCGAACACTGACCATGCTTGGCCAAGCGCCACGCTTGCGAACACTGACCATGCTTGGCCAAGCGCCACGCTTGCGAACACTGACCATGCTTGGCCAAGCGCCACGCTTGCGAACACTGACCATGCTTGGCCAAGCGCCACGCTTGCGAACACTGACCATGCTTGGCCAAGCGCCACGCTTGCGAACACTGACCATGCTTGGCCAAGCGCCACGCTTGCGAACACTGACCATGCTTGGCCAAGCGCCACGCTTGCGAACACTGACCATGCTTGGCCAAGCGCCACGCTTGCGAACACTGACCATGCTTGGCCAAGCGCCACGCTTGCGAACACTGACCATGCTTGGCCAAGCGCCACGCTTGCGAACACTGACCATGCTTGGCCAAGCGCCACGCTTGCGAACACTGACCATGCTTGGCCAAGCGCCACGCTTGCGAACACTGACCATGCTTGGCCAAGCGCCACGCTTGCGAACACTGACCATGCTTGGCCAAGCGCCACGCTTGCGAACACTGACCATGCTTGGCCAAGCGCCACGCGCCACGCTTGCGAACACTGACCATGCTTGGCCAAGCGCCACGCGCCACGCTTGCGAACACTGACCATGCTTGGCCAAGCGCCACGCGCCACGCTTGCGAACACTGACCATGCTTGGCCAAGCGCCACGCTTGCGAACACTGACCATGCTTGGCCAAGCGCCACGCTTGCGAACACTGACCATGCTTGGCCAAGCACCACGCTTGCGAACACTGACCATGCTTGGCCAAGCACCACGCTTGCGAACACTGACCATGCTTGGCCAAGCACCACGCTTGCGAACACTGACCATGCTTGGCCAAGCGCCACGCTTGCGAACACTGACCATGCTTGGCCAAGCACCACGCTTGCGAACACTGACCATGCTTGGCCAAGCACCACGCTTGCGAACACTGACCATGCTTGGCCAAGCACCACGCTTGCGAACACTGACCATGCTTGGCCAAGCGCCACGCTTGCGAACACTGACCATGCTTGGCCAAGCACCACGCTTGCGAACACTGACCATGCTTGGCCAAGCGCCACGCTTGCGAACACTGACCATGCTTGGCCAAGCACCACGCTTGCGAACACTGACCATGCTTGGCCAAGCACCACGCTTGCGAACACTGACCATGCTTGGCCAAGCACCACGCTTGCGAACACTGACCATGCTTGGCCAAGCGCCACGCGCCACGCTTGCGAACACTGACCATGCTTGGCTAAGCGCCACGCGCCACGCTTGCGAACACTGACCATGCTTGGCCAAGCGCCACGCGCCACGCTTGCGAACACTGACCATGCTTGGCCAAGCGCCACGCGCCACGCTTGCGAACACTGACCATGCTTGGCCAAGCGCCACGCGCCACGCTTGCGAACACTGACCATGCTTGGCCAAGCGCCACGCGCCACGCTTGCGAACACTGACCATGCTTGGCCAAGCGCCACGCGCCACGCTTGCGAACACTGACCATGCTTGGCCAAGCGCCACGCGCCACGCTTGCGAACACTGACCATGCTTGGCCAAGCGCCACGCGCCACGCTTGCGAACACTGACCATGCTTGGCCAAGCGCCACGCGCCACGCTTGCGAACACTGACCATGCTTGGCCAAGCGCCACGCGCCACGCTTGCGAACACTGACCATGCTTGGCCAAGCGCCACGCGCCACGCTTGCGAACACTGACCATGCTTGGCCAAGCGCCACGCTTGCGAACACTGACCATGCTTGGCCAAGCGCCACGCGCCACGCTTGCGAACACTGACCATGCTCGGCCACACTAGACCAACGAGGCAGTCTAATGGAAACAATTTACGGAATAAATATGTTTTATCATATCTGTGGTGATTGACAGTAATAATTAACAGGACTGTTGCAAAACACTGGATAAGATGACTCTGTACAATTAATTTATAGACCCTGACCTCATACCGAATCAAACGAACTACAATAGAAGAAAAACACACACACACACACACCATACAAACATTACTCGTAAATGACACGTACAGTCGAGTTCATTAATATATTGGCCCTTTCAGGCTTAAAAAATATATTAACGTCAAAAAAGTTCATAATATTGTTACAACTATAAGCTTACACGCAATACAAGCTGTTTAGAGATTTATGAAACTTACCATTGCCTATTGTTAACGCCATTTAAACTATTTAAAGAGACGCATGAACCTATATTGATTTAGTTGCCAATAAACCTCGTAAAGAACAGACGCATTTCATTTGAAAAATCTACTGACACCGTGCTAACAAAACTCAACCTTATTACCACAACACCTATATATTTTTGATTCATGAACATGCTCAGATATTAAAGAACTCGACTGTACCATCTCCACTCTGGAATTCGTGCCCTGAGCGCCAAGATCCAGACTGTCTAGTTTGGGGTTCACTGGCAAATTATATACTGTAACCTAGCTATAGCTACTTACGTCGTCTCAACTATTTTATTAATCTGTGAATCTGTTTAGGTACTTTACCTATGACCAGCACCCAACACACAATCAAAGGATATAAGAAAAATTTGTTGAACTGTCGAAATGTAAGCCATTGCTATTGATTGTGTCGAACGCAATTACTGCACAGGACAATAAACTATTTTCTAATTTGTATTTCTAGCCAATCAAATCACTACAACCAATCAAGACACGAGTCATCATCATCATTTCAGCCGAAAGACGTCCACTGCTGGACATAGGCCTCCCCCAAGCACCTGCACTGCGACCGGTTCTGTGCTTCTCGCATCCAACGGGTTCCTGCGGCCTTCACAAGGTCGTCGGAACACCTTGTGGGAGGCCTTCCAACGCTACGTCTTCCGGTACGCGGTCGCCACTCCAGAACCTTTCAGCCTCATCGGCCATCTGTTATGCGAGCAATGTGCCCTGCTCACTGCCACTTAAGTTTGGCAATTCTTGTGGTTCTCCTGCGGATCTCCTCATTCCTGATTCGATCACGCAGGGAAACTCCAAGCATAGCCCTCTCCATTGCCCTTTGGGTGACTTTTAGCCTTCTTATTAGACCCAGACACGAGTATTACCTACGTATATTTTGAGAATATTCAGAGATATAAATGGATGAGAATGTTATAATTATTATAGGAACAAAGAGGCGTGGTTTAGAGTTTAATTTAAAATCGAATGTAGTATTACGCTTATGATGAATCGATCCGCGCCGCGGCGTGCCCCAACGCACTTGCGACAATAATGTTCCAATTATCTTCGACAATCTGACAGATATTATTTATGTATGTTATTTTTTGCGTCAAAAGCAGCGAAGCTTGCACTTTTTAACCTTTTCTAAAGTTAGGTACCTATTAGGGAGGGCGCCCACGAGCAACTTTTGTCTCCGCAACTAATTTGTGTCTCACATCAAGTCTACGGCTTTGTATGAAAGGCGACAGCTTTTTTGTCCGCGGATTTAGACGCAAACCAGCCATTCTGACACACATCAACTGTCGCCATCTATTGATTTCAATGCAAGTGTGCACATGGCGACAAAAAACTTGCCGGCTAGCCAGTTATCGCTCTAACAAAAATTTTATAACAAGAAAGTAGCGTTGCTTTCGCTCCCTTGTGTGCATCGTCAAATCTGGGCGAGACGCGACAGAGACAGAAAAGTTGCTGGTAAACTAAAAAGTTGAACGTGAACGACCTCGTTAAAAAGAATAAGAAGAAATACACAACAAAAACATCTTTATAGACACACACAGGCACTACTTAAATTCGCTTCATCACCACTCCACTCATCATGATCATGAATATGATCATCAGATTATAACTTCCAAATCAATACAATCACGTAGATGGGAGTCAAAATAAATACTAAACCGAAGCATATAATCCAGAACCATAGACACTTTCCGCTAAACATCTCTTCACCGCGGAGAGGTCCTCGCACAGTGAACTGATACACGGCCACGGTCGGGCCTGAACTCTGCGGCTCCTCCATGCGGTCAACAAAACTGATACTAAACTCCGGTCACGATCTGTTGATAAAAATACTTCATTAACATGATCAAAGACTTGTGTGGACATTTGGGACACTCCAGCAAATGGGACAAATTTTGCAGCCTAAATGCGTAGCCACGATCAATCACAAACTAAATTATTTTGAAGGCTATTCCTAATCCATTGCTTCTTATATTCGAAAAATTTGTCTGCTCAACAACTTAAATAACGCGACGAAAGTTGTTGAACTGTCAAAATAAAACTGCTGTCCCCTCACCGGTGCGTGCCGACAGCGAGCGCTCGTCTTGATGACGGCGCGTGAACAACAAGCTGTCCCCCCACCGGTGCGTGCCGACAGCGAGCGCTCGTCTTGATGACGGTGCGTGAACAACAAGCTGTCACCTCACCGGTGCGTGCCGACAGCGAGCGCTCGTCTTGATGACGGGGCGTGAACAACAAGCTGTCACCTCTCCGCTGCGTGCCGACAGCGAGCGCTGACCCTGCGCCTGGGTGCCACGCAACCTTTGCGCCCCCGGGTACAGACA
Source organism: Mesoligia furuncula (assembly GCA_916614155.1). Taxonomy (NCBI): domain Eukaryota; kingdom Metazoa; phylum Arthropoda; class Insecta; order Lepidoptera; family Noctuidae; genus Mesoligia; species Mesoligia furuncula. The sequence continues at coordinate 17,942,867 of OU744817.1, read as the reverse complement.
GCCCCGCGTGTATAATAACCTATCACATGAGACCACCTTCACTTTCGTAAAACACTAACATTTTTGAGTTCTTCCACAAGTACCAACTGAGAGGATATTTCACAATTACGAGCTCCATTTCGAGCGAGCGAGCGAGCGGGCGCTCGTCTTGATGACGGCGCGTGAACAACAGGCTGTCCCCTCACCGGTGCGTGCCGACAGCGAGCGCTCGTCTTGATGACGCGAACAACAAGCTGTCACCTCACCGGTGCTTGCCGACAGCGAGCGCTCGTCTTGATGACGGCGCGTGAACAACAAGCTGTCACCTCACCGGTGCGTGCCGACAGCGAGCGCTCGTCTTGATGACGCGAACAACAAGCTGTCACCTCACCGGTGCTTGCCGACAGCGAGCGCTCGTCTTGATGACGGCGCGTGAACAACAAGCTGTCACCTCACCGGTGCGTGCCGACAGCGAGCGCTGACCCTGCGCCTGGGTGCCACGCAACCTTTGCGCCCCCGGGTACAGACAGCCCCGCGTGTATAATAACCTATCACATGAGACCACCTTCACTTTCGTAAAACACTAACATTTTTGAGTTCTTCCACAAGTACCAACTGAGAGGATATTTCACAATTACGAGCTCCATTTCGAGCGAGCGAGCGAGCGGGCGCTCGTCTTGATGACGGCGCGTGAACAACAGGCTGTCCCCTCACCGGTGCGTGCCGACAGCGAGCGCTCGTCTCGATGACGCGAACAACAAGCTGTCACCTCACCGGTGCTTGCCGACAGCGAGCGCTCGTCTTGATGACGGCGCGTAAACAACAAGCTGTCACCTCACCGGTGCGTGCCGACAGCGAGCGCTCGTCTTGATGACGCGAACAACAAGCTGTCACCTCACCGGTGCTTGCCGACAGCGAGCGCTCGTCTTGATGACGGCGCGTGAACAACAAGCTGTCACCTCACCGGTGCGTGCCGACAGCGAGCGCTCGTCTTGATGACGCGAACAACAAGCTGTCACCTCACCGGTGCTTGCCGACAGCGAGCGCTCGTCTTGATGACGGCGCGTGAACAACAAGCTGTCACCTCACCGGTGCGTGCCGACAGCGAGCGCTCGTCTTGATGACGCGAACAACAAGCTGTCACCTCACCGGTGCTTCCCGACAGCGAGCGCTCGTCTAGATGACGGCGCGTGAACAACAAGCTGTCACCTCACCGGTGCGTGCCGACAGCGAGCGCTCGTCTTGATGACGGCGCGTGAACAACAAGCTGTCACCTCACCGGTGCGTGCCGACAGCGAGCGCTCGTCTTGATGACGCGAACAACAAGCTGTCCCCTCACCGGTGCGTGCCGACATCGAGCGCTCGTCTTGATGACGGGGCGTGAACAACAAGCTGTCATCTCACCGGTGCGTGCCGACAGCGAGCGCTCGTCTTGATGACGGCGCGAGAAGAACAAGCTGTCCCCTCACCGGTGCGTGCCGACAGCGAGCGCTCGTCTTGATGACGGCGCGTGAACAACAAGCTGTCACCTCACCGTTGCGTGCCGACAGCGAGCGCTCGTCTTGATGACGGCGCGTGAACAACAAGCTGTCACCTCACCGGTGCGTGCCGACAGCGAGCGCTAGTCTAGATGACGGCGCGTGAACAACAAGCTGTCACCTCACCGTTGCGTGCCGACAGCGAGCGCTCGTCTTGATGACGGCGCGTGAACAACAAGCTGTCCCCTCACCGGTGCGTGCCGACAGCGAGCGCTCGTCTTGATGACGGCGCGTGAACAACAAGCTGTCCCCTCACCGGTGCGTGCCGACAGCGAGCGCTCGTCTTGCGGACGGGTGGTTACTGCGTTGGAGCGGTGCGGTAATAATGAGTGATAATATGTGCTGATCGTCTTGCAGTAAGTAAGACCCTGCGCCTGGGTGCCACGCAACCTTTGCGCCCCCGGGTACAGACAGCCCCGCGTGTATAATAACCTATCACATGAGACCACCTTCACTTTCGTAAAACACTAACATTTTTGGGTTCTTCCACAAGTACCAACTGAGAGGATATTTCACACGAGCTCCATCTGCGTCCGGAACTATTCGAGTTGTCCCGAAACGTGTATATAGCCCACTGACCTCTAGGTCACAGGTCAGTGATATAACCATAACTGCATAGCTACCTATTCACAAACATTCGATACGCTTCCGTGCCGGGTCAAAACTCAATCAATCATTGACTTATATGAATAGCAATCAATGTTATCGAAAGAGTCCTCTAAACGCTGTTCACAAATCAGAAACCCGAAAAAATGCTGACAGTCTAAATAGATGACCGCTATTCACTGACATGATACAGGTCAGTGCCGCTATTCTTCCAACAGCTATCTGCTGCCAGCACAGACTACAATATAATGCAGAAGGAATACACAAAGATCACCTAAGATGTGTCATTTTCGATTCGGAAGCGTCGGCTAGTGGTAAATAGTCATGCAGTCCCGCGCGTACTGTCAGAGTAAAAGAAAACCACGAACTCGGTAAAAACAATTTATTTTGTTATGCTATTAGTTTCTCAAACGGATCCTCTGTCACCATCTCTTCGTTTGCTTTCAAGATTCTTATTTTTTTTTTCCATTGAGGCTCTTGCGTTTGTTCTCTTATACACAAGAAAATGATCATAGTTATGCCCACCGATAGAATGAGTACCAGGGCTACTCCGTGCACCAATTTCATGCTTCTCCCGAGGAATGAGTCCTCTCCGTATTTACCAGAAAAGATGGGCCGCGACGGCGACCGTGGAAGAGCTGCCATCTGTATCGTTTCAACGGCACCATGCACTAACGCAAACACGAGTCAGATCTGTGGAACAAAGCGGTGGATGGTCGCTGGGAAGAAAAAGTGCTCACACCAACCCCATATATATATTAGTAGGCTTTTCAAAAATAAAAAATTGGAAATCATTTGTACATTACAAACGTAAGTCGAAGCGCTTATTACTTACTAGCTTCCGCCCGCGACTCCGTCCGCGCGGATGTCGGTCTTCGCGTGGATGGTTTATTTCTCCATTTTGAGTAACTCTGACAATGACATCTTATAAATATCTATTGGACCCAAATACGGCTAAGCCTTATAATAATTAAGGAGATCCCTCTATTGAGCTACTGCTGTTGAGCTCGCGTTCTGTAGTAGGTATTTTTTTCATAGTAATTCCGACCTTGATAAGTACCATGTAGCAGTAAATTACTGACAGTGACGAAAAGATTGCAATAATAAAAAAGTGATCGTGACAATGCGACAGAAAGTTAATTGAGAGCTTCAGCATACACAACATTGTTAGTGAGCTCGTCCGGAATATGAACATGAAGATTTCTTGGACTGCTCACACGGGAAAGAGCTACGTAAAGTTGCCCGTGTGAAAAACAACTCGCGGTAAGATCTACGCCAGCAACTCCTAGGGTCTGACCTTGAGCCTTATTTATTGTCATGGCGTAACACAAAGCTACAGGAAACTGTATTCTCTTAAATTGAAATGGAAAATTATCCACTGCGGGTAATGCAACGTGTGTTCGCGGTTCTACAGAACAACGTCTATGAATAAAACTGAAAAATAAGATTTTTTTTTCTACGTATTTTTCCAGGATAAAAAGTATCCCATTTTATGCCCAGGATAATAAGGTATAATTATACCAAGTTTCATCGAAATCGAACCGTTAGTTTTCACGTGATGCCTGCATATACAGACAGACAGACAGACAGACAGACAAACATTTTTTTAATCACATATTTGGGTTTGGTATCGATCCAGCAACACCCCCGCTATTTATTTTTTCAATATTTTCAATGTACAGAATTGACCCTTCTACAGATTTATTATACAGGGTGTCCCAGAACTCAACGTCAAGCCGAAACGGGGCGGCAGGATTGATCGTAAACATCATGAGAAAAATCAGAAAAAAAATCTATCCCATCCAGTTTGAAAATTATGGGCATTTAAGAAAAATCTAAAAATATGGTCAAACTGTAACCATTTTTCGATTATTGTGGTTAATTTTTATTACTTTTGTTTATTTAAACCTTGGAAACGTAACCCTAAATAACATTTCTAAGAATCACAGTCAAGAATAATGACACAATTGCCCCAAGTTTCCTAGAATTAAGACTTTGTTAAACTATGAATTTAAAAGTTTCAAAATTTGTCGACTTTGAAAGGCCCTCCTTTAAAAAAAATGTACTAGAGTGCCTTGGCAAGTGCCATTAAAAGTTGGCGCATTTAATGAGGATTGTAAAATGGTGCAATACTTGTTAGTTTTATACTAAAAAAAACGAGTAAAAAATAAAAACCTCAAGTAACCCGATTTTTGCTAACCCATTTTACTAACTTAAAATGTTTTTTATTCGCACAAGCTCTTGGTAGGTTCTTGATTTTACGGCAAAATTATGAGAGAGATGGATAGTGGACATGTTTGCCATGAGTGAGCGAGACAGATAGTGACGCCACTTTTACCAAAGTCAACAAAAGTAAGTAAAATTAAAATAATGAAAAACTTTGACCTAGATTAGTTGAGGTTTATTGGAATAAAAGTCAGATAGGGAAATAACATTTTTTATTAGAACAAATGTTCAAATTGTTTACCATCAGCCTCAATACACGCCCTACATCTTCTTAAAAAAGATTACTTAACAGCCGGGCATATCCTCGAGAGTTGATGTCCTCAGCAGCTTGAGAAATTCGTTCACGCAGCTCGGCTACGCTCTCAATAGGCTTTGAATAAACTTTTTCTTTGAGAACGCCCCAATAAAAAAAATCCTTCACGATAAAGTCTAACGGCGACACTTGCGTTGCATCTGCATTCCCCATAAATGAGGTGCATGTTCGCATATTCTTGTGAAGTGTAGCGCGTAGGAATGGTAGATAACAAGGATGCCAACACAAAAGTCCAATTCCAAAAGAGAGAAGCCAAAGTTGCCGGTATGTAATCAACAAGTTCAATTCACAAAAATCCAAGTCCAAAAAGACAAGCCAAAGTTGTTAGTACTAAATCAACACAAGCGAATACGGAAAGGTGCGCAGTAGATGAATGAGCGAAACGTACTAACTGGTGTCAGACTAGTAGCGTAGCCATTTGCTTGGTATGGCGTCTGTATCTGTTTCATTCGCACTCGTTTAAACGATGCATCTTCGTCTCACTGCGTGGCGTCGCTATCGGTCGCTCATGGCAAACATGTCCACTATTCATCTCTCTTATCATTTTGCCGTAAAATTAACAACCTACCTAGAGCTTGTGCGAATAAAAAACATTTTAAATGAGTAAAATGGGTTAGCAAAAATCGGGTTACTTGAGGTTTTTATTTTTTTAACCGTTTTTTTTAGTATAAAACTAACAAGTATTGCACCATTTTACAATCCTCATTAAATGCGCCAACTTTTATTGGCACTTGCCAAGGCACTCTAGTACATTTTTTTTAAAGGAGGGCCTTTCAAAGTCGACCAATTTTGAAAATTTTAAATTCATAGTTTAACAAAGTCTTAATTCTAGGAAAATTGGGGCAATTGTGTCATTATTTTTGACTGTGATTCTTAGAAATGTTATTTAGGGTTACGTTTCCAAGGTTTAAATAAAGAAAAATAATAAAAATTAACCACAATAACCGAAAAATGGTTACAGTTTGACCAAATTTTTAGGTTTTTTTTAAATGCCCATAATTTTCAAACTGGACGGGATAGATTTTTTTTCTGATTTTTCTCATGATGTTTACGATCAATCCTGTCGCCCCGTTTCGGCTTGACGTTGAGTTTTGGGACACCCTGTATGTATAGATAGCACAGCATGCACCACATTATGCGCATCTGCGCACACGCATTTATTTAATTGCGTGACACCACTTCCGTTTTACTAACTCGTATGATAAAGGTCGGTGCGTGACACTAGTTTCCGTTTTACTAACTCGTATGATAGAAGTCAGTGTGTGACACTAGTTTCCGTTTTACTAACTCGTATGATAGAAGTCAGTGCGTGACACTAGTTTCCGTTTTACTAACTCGTATGATAGAAGTCAGTGCGTGACACTAGTTTCCGTTTTACTAACTCGTATGATAGAAGTCAGTGCGTGACACTAGTTTCCGTTTTACTAACTCGTATGATAGAAGTCAGTGCGTGACACTAGTTTCCGTTTTACTAACCCGTATGATAGAGGTCAGTGCGTGACACTATTTCCGTTTTACTAACTCGTATGTTATAGGTTAGTTTCCGTTTTACTAACTCGTATGATAGAGGTTATTTTCCGTTTTACTAACTATAGGCGGTACCTAAATGAAAGCCTTCTCAACGCTAGGCTCAATGCTGAAAGTTGAAAGTCCAACAGCGTACTTTTGTTAAGGCATTCATTTAGAGGAGGTCCAATGTTAGAGAAGACGTTCTTCTTTATATTTTTATGACTAATGCAGTTGAAATGGCGATGAGCTCGCCCCCTGTTAGGCGTGCTGAGCAGTTGTTCGGGTCGGCATTATTCGGCAATTGGGTGGCAAAATATATGTTCGGTTGTGCCGAATCATGCCGAGCCGAACAAGTGTGTAGGATCCCTTACATATGTATAATTTATTTACTGCTGTTCGCAAATGATGTGTACAATAGTGCAGCTCTGTTATTAATCTCAAACCGTGGCATGCCGCACCCCATCGCGCTTGCTGTGAGATTGTTCGACAATCTGACAGCTAACCTATCCTACAAATAATATAATAATATTATGTGAAAGTTTGTAAAGATGATTGGATGTTTGTTACTCATTCACGCGTAAACGTTTGAACATATTTGGATGAAAATTGGCACATAGATAGATCATTACCTGGATTAACACATAGGAAACTTTTTATCCCGATATTCCTACGGGATCGAAACTTACGCGGGTGAAACCGCGAGGCGCTGCTAATCATTTATATTAATGTTGTGTTGATTAACCTTAAAAAAAGAGCCAAATCTTCCATATTTTAACATTTTCTAAAGTATAAAAAGAATAAGAAAAAATACACATTAAATGACAATAAAAAACATCTTTATAGACACAGACTACTTAGAAACATCACCATCACCACTCATCATCCATATTGCTTAGTATAATGCTTCCAAAGATATACAATACTGTAAATGACAGACACTATGATACCAAGAATGGAGACTACTTTGCAGACCCATCCATACTTTTCGAACAACCTTTCACCATGGAGAGGCCTTCGCTCTATGGTGGCATTTTGATTAACGGCCACCGTCGGCCGAGTCGGTGGCTTCTTCATGCGGTCAACCAAACTGATACTAAACTCCGGTCACGATCTGTTGATAAAATACTTTGTTACGGGGGAAGCGATAAGGTAGCCCGCGAAATTCAAATTTTCTTACGTTTTTTGCAATTTGCTGGTCAGTATTAAGTTGTACGTTGATTAAAATATGGTTCGTGGTCGTAACAAATATGTATTTACAGAATTATAAGCATTAAAATCAGTAATACAACTTGTTAAGTTAGTATAATCCCCAAATGTTAAGATTTCATAAAATAGTCATTCTTGGGGATTACTTGGTCTTAGAGAGTTCTGTTGATAACTTTAATGATTATAATTCTGTAAATACATATTTGTTACGGCCGTGAATCATATTTTAATCTATGTACAGTGGGCTGCATCAATTGGGTACCCCAGTTGTATGAAAATTTTAATACCTACTGTTGGGGTACCCAATTGATGCAGCCCACCGTACAACGTAATACTGATCAGCAAATTACAAAAAATGTAAAAAAAACAATGAATTTCTCGGGCTACCCTGGCGCTTTCGCCTTAAGGGGCCGGCGGAGCATGCGTAGTTCATACAAACATACTACATATTCTTAATGTAGTGTGTATTTATTCCGATTGGATTACAGAATATCTAGGTTCCCAAATATATATTTTGAATGGATTTGGATACTGATTTAAGGAAGATGAGAAAAAAAGTTTTTCTCTAAAAATTTGAAATTCCTATTTATCAGTGTCCTTTCTAGGGAACCTAGATATTCTGTAATCCAATCGGAATAAATGCACAATACCTTAAGAATATATTGTTTAATTTACAAATCATTTTGGTATTACGTTTGTATGAACTACGCATATTACGCCGGCCCCTTACCGTGATCAGATTGTTCAGATCACCAAGGGTGCAGGTGAACGGACATTTGGGGCACTCCACCAAATGGGGCAAAGTCTGATCTGCATAGCTCAACCGTTCGTCAGACTATCGTGTTGAAATTGACACATTTTTAATTTGTATTAATTTATGTTCTATTCGACGCGAGAGCGTATCGAAAGGTTGTGAATAGCAAGTGCAGGAGTACCTCACTTGCAATATTGTCGTCCTGTATAATAACCTATCACATGAGTGATGCGACCACCTTCACTTTCGTAAAACACTACAATTTTTCAGTTCTTCCAACCGAGAAGATATTTCACAACTAGGAACTCCGTCTGAGTCCGAAACTATTCGAGTTGTTCCGAAACTGTCCCGTTATTACCGATTAACAGACAAAAGATGCTATCAGCGTCAGAGCAAAAGAAAACCACAAAGTCAGTAAAAACAATTTGTCTTTTTATTGTATTAGTTTCTCCCACGCATCTGGCACATCTTCATGTTCTTTAATTTTCTTGCTCCACCGGGGCTCTTGCGTTTGTTCTCTTATACACAAGAAAATGATCATAGTTATGCCAACACTTAGGATGATTGCCAGGCCTATTACGTGTAGCAAATCCATGTGTTTCCAGAGGAATGAGCCCTCTTCGTACTGGCCAGTAAAGATGCGACGGGAGTGTGGCGGTGGTGGAGCTGCCATCTGTCTGTATCGTCTTAACGGCACCGTGCACTAACAAAAACACTCAGATCTGTGGAACAAAGCGGTGGATGGTCGGTGGGAAGAAAAAGTGCTCACACCAACCTCCTCATTGCGTGACACTTGTGTCCGTTTTACAAACACTACTACAAAGCTTTCTTTTCAACGCTAGGCTCAATGGTGAAAGTTGAAAGTGCAACAGTGTACTTTTGTTACATTCATTTAGATGTGGCCCAATGTTAGAGAAGATGTTACTTCTTAATATTTTTATGACTTTTATGCAGTTAAAATGGCGATGAGCTCGCACCTTGCAAGGCTACGGACACGAAGTCACCGGGCGCGGGGCGGCGGCGGCGGCGGCGGGATGAGCGGCGTGTTTCAATGCACAGATTTATAAGGAACTCGCCTCGAAGGCAGCGGCGTACGAGCGATGTGCACAAGTCTAGCGGTGCCCGCGCATGTGCATTGGCGGCATTTTATTGTTTGGTTTTGAACGAATGACGTTTCAAAACGTTGTATCAGAAAGATGTTATCGTCGCTGTTTAGACATTTTGTTCGGGAACAAAGACACTCATTTCACAACACTACCACAAAATACAGCTGTATTTTGTGACACTACGTCGCTCTACTGCCGCGCGATTTACCCGCTGGCTTCAAGACTGGGTCTGCGTTGCCGCGCCGCTCCACGCGCCGCCGCCCCGCCGCCGCCGCCGCCGCCACCCCGTGTTCGTGGCACTGACACAAGTTCGGGTCAGTATTACTCGGCAATATATACGTTCGGTTGTGCCGAATCATGCCGAGCCGAACAAGTGTGTAGCATTCCTTACATAGACTTTATTTACTGCTATTCGCAAATTATGTGTACAATAGTGCAGCTCTGTTATTATACTCAAACCGCGGCGTGCAGCACTCCATCACACTTGCTGTGATGTTCTTCGACAATCTGACAGATATTATTTATATTAATGTCGTGTTGATTAACATTAAAAAACCGTGCAAATCTCCATTTTATAACGTTTTCTAAAATAGGTATAAAAAGAATAACAAAAAAAACACCCACATTAAATGACACCAAAATACATCTTTATAAACACAGACTACCTACTTAATAACTGCAAGATTATTATCATATTGAAAATGCCTCCAAATCAATACCATGAAGTACGTGATGAACAAAATAATTAGCACAATGAAGCATAGGCCCCAGACCCATCGAAACCTCCCGCAAAACATCTGTTCGCCGTGGAGGGGCCCTCGCACTCGGAAGGCATTCTGATAGGCGGGCCCCGTCGGGCGTGACCGCGGCGGCTTCTCCATGCGCTCAACGAAACTGATACAAAACTCTGGTCGCGATCTGTTGAAAAAATACTTTATTAACATTATCCTACCGTTACCTAGATTAAGTATGCACATCATTGGGTGGTTCCAGGCATACAGTGATATCTCAGGGACACCACCTTTTTAGGAAAAAAGTTAACAGTTTCCATAGTCATGAAACATTAGGAACGAAGACCTATAATAATTATTATTTTCGCGTAACATGGCGGCATGAGGCACGTGGCGACTTGCGCGGTATTATATTATATAACACGCGTACGCACACGCATGGACATGCAGTATTCCTTAGGAGTATAATATGCTCTGTGAGTATGCGTGTGGGCAGCGGACTGGCGTGCATGGCGAGGCGCGCTTTCCTCGCAACGATCAGGCGAGCGAAAGAGACAACTTATCCTCTATATCTTGGCGGAACGCGACTGCGGGACGCTCGCAGTGGAATCAATTGTGTGTGGTTTATTGCAACTGCTATAATGTAACAGCCGAAAGACGTCCACTGCTAGATGTAGGCTTTTTTTTGTCCCGGGATAGAAAATCCTCATGATGTCCGCCGCCCTGGGGTGGGCCGCGGGGTCTGTCAGACTCTTACTGACTAAAAACCACCCCGGTGTTCCATCTCACACCTACGCAGGGGTCGCGGGAAAGTACGATTCTTCCGCGACGTCGGCGAGCGGCGCGCGTGGAACACTACGTGCCGCCGCCTCGTGTCCTGCTACATGGGGGGGCGGCGGACGACCCCAAGTTCGCCGTCCCTCAGGACCAGTTTATGGGGGCTGGAAGAGGGCGTTGTCCGACGCCGCCCGGTACGTCTGTTGCGGGTCGGGAGAGTGGTCCCGACTTCCCTCAACCTTTCCGCAGCCTCCTTCTGTGAAATGACGGTTTCACAGAAGGAGACCACCGCGTCCCACGACTTGGCGCTCCCGACCATCGAACGAGTGACGGCTGGCAGCGACAAGTCGTCTCCGACTTCGGATAGGAGAGCACGGCGCGGCTCCTCCCTTGCGGCATACTCTACCACCGTATGCCACGCCGTGATCATGTTCATCATTGCACCTACCGTTGTTTGTCTCTGCATCATCCAAAGGTTGACCGGTAGAGCCTACGGCATTAAATCCGCCTCCGTACATTTTTATGTGCTTGAAGTATTACAAATAAGACTAAATAACAAATGAAAAAAAAATATTGTTCTTCTTTTCGTATAATAATAATAATAACCTCGTGAAAGCCGAGAAAGATAAACAAGTCAAGTATCTTGACTTGGCTCGCGAGGTTGTCGACATGTGGGATGTTGACTCAGCAATCATTGTGCCGATAGTCGTGACAGCTAATGGATTAATAGCCAAGAGCCTCGACGAACACCTGAAGAGGCTCTCGTTGGGCAGCTGGATCAAGGGCTTGATTAATAAAGCAGTACTTCTGGACACGGCTCGCATTGTCAGGAGGTTCCTCTCTCTGGAGCCCTAATCGCCGGTAACTTGGACCCTGGTCCCGATAACGGTGGGCAACTATTTTTTATATTTTTAAATGTTTTTATATTCTAACATTTAAAAATGTAATTTTTATGTATTTACTAAAATAAGGAAGTAAGTATTCCAGTAATGTGCCAGTAGATAAGATAAGATATATTTATTTGCTCAAACATGTGTATACATACAAGAATATAAATGCACAGGATAACATAAAAAAGAAAGGATCAGACATGTTTGCCAAAAGTATGGCGTGCAAATATTATGAATAATAATGATTTTGAATTATTAATTTCAAGTCAAAAACATTAATGATAAGTGAATTTGTAAACAAAAAATAAATTAAAAACGTCAATTTTAGAAAAATAAATAATAATGCAGCAAAATCTATGTCAATATAAATTCTTCTGTCAGAAATTCATTAATATTATAGTAAGCTTTGTCAATTAGCTTATTCAATTATATGACTTTAGTTGATTTTTCAAACGTAAATTATTTAGCTCCCTCCAACTTTTGGGTAACTTATTATAAATAATGGGAGCCATGCAGAAAACACTTTTGCGCATTAGTGCCGTCTTACTCCTATGCAGACAGAGCTGACTTTGATCACGCCTGTTTCTTGGAAATTTATTTGCCATTCTCGAAAATAAATCAAAATTACCTCTAACAAACATTACTGTTTCCAGAGTAGGGATCTTGACCGTACTTCCGAGGTTGTCCTGATAGCCGTGGAATACCTCTCCACTCCTCATAAGCACCTCAGGACATGTTGCTCCCTTGTCGCTACGTCACTATGTGCTAGCGGCCATTTCCGGGGGCCCATTATTGAGTGTGCAAGTCACCCCCTGCTATTTTATCCACGTATATATAAAACATTGATCAGGCAGGGGCCATCATAGTTCTTGGTAACCAGTCCATTTTCGGCACCCAAACCCATAGCCCAACTTTTTCCATATCCCCCCCCCCCGCCCCGGCCCCGAAAAAAATAAAAAGCCCCGGCTATTCCTTGGGTGCACTTGCACAGTGAGGTAGGTACAGGAATAATCGTCGGTTGGTGCCGTATTTCATAAAAATTTCGTAAGGGGCCTCTGCGAGTTGGCTTCGGGTCCTCGTACGCCTTTCAAAGGACAGGAGTTATGTAAAATCAAAAATAATAATAATAAATTCTATAGTTCGGACAACGTAAGATCCACTGTGTTAGTAAATTCCTTATAATTAATTTTAGTGACGTATTATTTAAAACTTGTTTATCTGAGATCGCAATCGAACGATCGATCTTTCGTTTAGAGGGTACAGCTTTATTGTTTGGGCTCAGTAGGTGCCCACATCGAAGACGGCTTCAGAGGCGTTGGTGAGATCGTCAGGTGACCGAACATTTGGGACAGTCCCAGAAATGGGACTGTCTGTTCCGATACACCGCACTCGCAATAATGTCGTGACTTGCAACCTATCACATGAGACCATGAGTACCCGACTTGTACCGGCTGCATGTGTAGCATGATAGAAACTGGTTTTGTCGTTTTTTTTTATTCTGTCTGTCTTCCGTCGACAAATCATGCTACCTATGCTGAGAAGATAGATATTTGAGTACGAACTAGCTATATCTGAGTCCAAAGCTACGCGAGGTGTCCCGAAACGTGTTTGAAACCATAATTATACCATTAGCATGCTACTAACGACAAACAAACAAAACATGCCATCAGTTTCAGTGTACAAGAAAACCACGAACTTTTTAAAAACAATTTATTTTTTTATATCGCTAATTTTTTTTCCCACGGGGCCACATATTCGTTTTCTTTAATAAAGAAGAAAACTATCATTGTTGCGCCAACACTGACCATGAGTGCCAGGCCTACTGCGTGCACCCATTTCATGTATTTCCAGAGGAAAGTGTTCTCTGTAACCTGGCCAGTAATCGTGTGACGGGACGGAGCTGGAGTCGACATCTGAATCGTGTTAACGTCACCGCACATTAACTAAAGTATCTGTGGAACAAAGTGGTGCATGGTTGGAGGAATGGAAAGACAAGTTACAGTCCTTTCACAGTTAGATATTTTCAATTTTTTCTTTGTTACCTATTTTACCCCTGACAGCACAGCAACCAAAGTCAATACATTTATTTCTAATAGGCACATAGTAGGCACTTTTGAACGTCAAAATGTACAATAAAATAGAATTGATTCTGATCGCCTCTTCCATAAGGTAGTTTTCGTATGGAGAAGAATGGGCAACTGCTGCCATTGTTGTAACGAAAAAAGATCACTGTGATTTTGACAAACTTGTCAGTGGCAGCAACTCAACAGCAACCTTATTACAACAACAATCAAGATCACTGTGATTTTGACAGTAAAGTAAAATTAGAGGTAAAATCACTGCGAAAAGACTAAGACAAAACACGTGCAAAGTGACGTTCATAGATCTCGGCCGGTTCCTGCGTATGCCGGCCGTGGCCGAGTCGATGGTCGGCAGCGAAGCGTCCTGTGACGCGGTGGAAGGAGGCTGCGCAAAGGGAGAGGGAGATCTCGTCTACTCACCCGGCCCTCAGCAGGCGCACCAGGCGTCGGCGGAGGGCGGACAACGCCCTCTTCCAGCCCCCCTAAATGGGTCCAGGGGCAACGGCGGGGACATGATGTGTCGGGGACCCCGACGCGCCGTTACCTCGGGTCCTAATATGTGGGGCCCACATATTAGGACCCGAGGTAGCGGCGAGTAGTGTTCCACGCACGCCCCTCAACGACGTCGCGAGAAGAGTCAAACACCTCACTCCCCCTGCGGATGAATCGTACTCTCCCGCGACTCCCGGCGTAGATGTGAGATGGAACACTGGGGTGGTTTTTAGTTAGTAAGAGTTTGACAGACCCCGCCGCCCACCCCAGGGCGGCGGACATCCATGAGGATTTTCCACAAAAAAAATCTGCGTATGCAATTTACCTTATCAACATTCTGATAGCGAGCGCAAAACGTTACATCTTAATATGTATTTTTATACTTATCCCGTTCAAATAACGACGGGCTCGCACCCTCATATGCATGCTAGACTTGTTCGGGTCGGCATTATTCTTTAAAATTGTTTTTTATTATTTGAAAAATATAATTAAGTACAGACGCCAGCACATCAAGCTACCCGAAACTGTCAAATTTTCCCAATCAACTGTGAACCTTATGCTTTAGCGATATAGTCGAAAATCTATTAAAGAAATTGGACAGATTGTAGTAGCTTGATGTGCTGGCGTCTATACATAATAGGTGTTGCGCGTCCGCGTGAAATTTCTAGTTCTCCCGACCCACTCCGTCGCATCGCATCGCCTGCCCGTGCTATTTACTTCGTTTTATTTATTTATTAAAACTTTATGCACAAGTAAAAACTGTACAAAGGCGGACTTAATGCCATGGGCATTTTCTACCAGTCTACCTTAGGGTGATGCAGAAACAATACACAGTAGGTGCAATAGCCGAAGACAAATGAAAATATTTATAAGTAAAATATAAGAATAAATACATATATACATACATACAAAAAATATATAAAACAAAACAAAAAGTTATGAGATAGCAAAAGAAAACCTACAACAACTTAATACTGAGACGCTTAGCCTTCTTACTGTTTTTTCTTTTCCTTTTGTTCGACTTGCTAAGAGTCCTACCGTGATGTTAAATAGCCAATAACCTTCTTCAAGAACTGGTCTATCAAATGCAAGACGATTTTTTCAAATCCGACTGGCAGTTCAAGAGATTAGCGCGTTCAAACACACACACAAAAAAAAAACTCTTCAGCTTTATTATTACTATAGAAGATTAGTATATATGTGCGCTTTTATGCTTCACATCAAGTTAATCGTCTTCGTCTGTAATCTTACAACAACCGTTCATGTGAAAAAATCGGCTCACATTACAACGTTATCGTCAACGGAAATATGAAAGAGCCTTCATACATTTCCATACATTTAATTTAACTTCCCTGTGTTATTGCAATGCCGTGGACGTCCACGATAATATTGTCGTTAAAAATTATAATAACGCCCATTCGGTTGTGCCGAATCATGCCGAACCGAACAAGTGTGTAGCACCCCTTACATACACTTTATTTCACGCTATTCGCAAATTATCTATACAATAGTGCAGCTCTGTCCGTTGTTCAATTATTAAAAACATGTTGTGCCCCGCGGTTTCAGCCGCGTTAGTTTAAGGAAAAACCTACTAAATATATTCCACCCCCCTCATAACCGGCCTTCTTGCCGAGTTATTTTAAAACTATTATATCTCCTATATTATATACTAGAGCGCCCCGCTGTTTCACCCGCATAAGTTTCGATCCCGTGGGAATATCGGGATAAAAACTATCCTATGTCCTTTCCCGGGACTCAAACTATCTCTATATGAAATTACATCTAAATCGGTTCAGCGGTTTAAGCGTGAAGAGGTAACAGACGGAAGCTAGTGTTTTAATAAAAATAACTTCGCAAATAATGCATTATTTTAGAACTGATTTGATTAAGTATCTACCATAAAAAAGGTTATAGTGAGTCAACCTAAAATATTTAATATGCTGTCGCGGACTTTTTTTTGAACTTTTAAAGTGATACAATTCCGTTGTACATGATTTTTGCGTAACTTTAACCGTTTACGCAGCGTAGGCAACGAAGCTCTCAAAAGGCATAATTTTTTCCCGTTTTTGCATCATTTTTCATTGATGCTCCGCTCCTATTGGTCGTAGCGTGACGTTATAATTATAGCTTATAGCCTTCTTTGATAAATGGACTATAGACAAATAATTGTTAACTTGTGTTTTAACATTACCTGCAACAATCTAGTTATTTTCTTAACTACACTACAAGAACAAAGAACTACTAAGAACTTTCGCGCATGTTCCCTCACTCGCCTCATGTCACCATTTGGTTCCTTAAAAAATCTTACTGCACAGCCTTCTGCGCGAAGTTCAGACTTGCCAAGATAAATTGGCCGTACTGTAGGTACTAGCTGTTCGTGTCCGGCGTCGCCTGCGGTGAAACGAAACCACGAGAAATGAACGCGAGGTTGGCGTGATCAGCTAGGGAATTGACGAGGTTTTGAAATAAGGAGTCATTGAGTAGTTTCATACAAAAATTCCGAATTTCCCGAAAAATTTATTTCATACAAACCTCGATCGTCCTGACAATTACGAACACCACAAAAAAAAACACAGACAATTTGTGTTCTTTTTCCTCTACAATTGTAAAAATTACCTACAATACAATAAACAAAAACTCAAACATTAATTTAACGATCTATTCATAATCACCTATTTTTTATTTTTGTTAATTTAAGCTCTTTTTTTTCGTCCAAATCAAATCACTTAGGACCGGCATTCATAATAAACTTCACCATGAGGACAAGGATAACTATAAAAGAGGTAAATGATACCAAAAAAACGAGCCAATGTAAGGTCCGTCTTTTTTCAGCGCTTGTGAAGCCTGTATAGTATTGAGGCTTCGTCATTACTGGTATTACTGAAAACAATAAAATCTGTTACAAATGGCCGCATTTTTAATACTTTAACAAAAAAAGAAAAACAGACTTGTAACGCATGATGCGAGTCGCGACTTGGGACATGACCCCCGAAGCTCAAAACGTAAAGCCAACCGCAACCCCTGACAGCAGTTTGACATTGACAGCGCCTTTATTTTGTAATGCCAGGTACACACACACGCAGCGACTTAATTCGCCGAAGATTTCAAAATTCAGTTCCACACACAGATGTGGTCATCGCTTGTGACAAATGGGCTGTCAAAACCTCTGTGTGGAAGTCTGTTTTAGCATTACTTTACAGAGCAGTTTTCTTAGTTCAACTGATAAGTACTACTGACATATTATGTATTATGCGCGTTACTAATCACGGAAAAAATAAATCATGTAGGTATGTACACTACTTAGGCCAACACCAACCACAAGTCGGATATTTGAAAATTCTCAACAACCGACATTACTTAATTGAATAATCATCCTAATTTTCAATCAGTTATATTTAGTCTAAAAAATCACCATCGTTCTCTGCCTTTATCTAATTTCGTTGGGGTCGGCGCAACAGGTTTTTTTTCTAATAAAAACTCAAAGTTTAATTCATCGGTATATTTCCAAATCACATTCACATTAAGACCATTTTAACATTTTTTTTTACAAAATAATCACGTTACATTTTATATTTTAATATTTTTTCGTCCAAATCAAGTATTTGACGTTCAGAATTCTTTACATATAGCACCGCTAGAACGAGAACAATTAATATAGAGGTAAATATAATGAAAAAACAAAGCGAAAGACAGGCCCGTCTAGTTTCACCGGCTGAATCACACGAACGGTACTGAGTCTTCGAAAGTACTGAAAGCAATGAAATCGGTTTTAACAAAATCGCATTTCTTACATTTTAAAGGTTCGATTTTAAAAAAGCAGACTTGTAACACACGACGCGTATCCGACTTGAGACGGTGACTGTCTCATTCCTCGTAGATCGAAATGCTAATGGTCTAATTTTGACTCGAAACGTACTAATAGTGCTAAAACACACGAGCATATGCTTGAAAAGTGACTAGTTTTGAACTTTGCATTTGCTTTCGCAGTCGGGTTTTTATTTATTTATTTATTAAAACTTTATGCACAAGTAAAAACTGTACAAACACGTACTTAATGCCAACGCATTAAGTACGTGTTTGTACAGTTTTTTCTACCAGTCAGTTTTTTGACTTACCTATTCTCTTTTCAAGCTTTTAGTGGGTAAGACGATCCACTGACCCAGTTAATTTTCGTAATCCTCACGGTGCACGGTAAACGCTTTCATATTAATATGATAACCACACAGCAATGTCGATATTTTTTGTTATTTTGACCAAATGGCATAATTATTTCTCTGAAACGTCACCTGTCCTATGTTGCCAGCATGCTAATTGCGTAACACACTTTCAATCAGAATCATTATAAAGGATATTTCAAATCCATTACTGCTCATATGTTCCAATAATGTGTCTACTCAACAACTTAAATTATGCAATGAATGTTTCTAAACTGTCAAAATAAAACAAATGAAACCAATGATATTATATTAAAGAGGTAGTTATGGCACTAGCGCGCGCAAATTGTTTCAGACAAATTCAGACAATCGTTGTAGTTTAATTTAGTCGGCTAATAGCAGCGAGCAAGACACTACAGATAGCTATCTCTTTCGGTGTCATACGTTCCGTATTATCTATCGCAGTCGTAGTTGAAAACTACTTTACACCTTTATGTAAGTAAGTACTTTGTAATAACAACGCAACAATACAGAACGTCGCTCAGTATGAACGTAGCGTATCTTTCCTTTATATTATCATTGGATGAAACTCATTACTACTTTTTTTTTTGCGGATGGGAAGTCATCAAATGACTCCTCCTGCTCTGGGTGGAGCGAGAGGGAGTGTCAGACTCTTACTGACTAAAACCCACCCGTATTCCTTCCTTAGCCCTTTATGTTCCGGGCCAGCGGTAACCCTTTCGGACAATCCTGTTGACCAACTACTTTACACCTTTATGTAAGTAAGTACTTTGTAATAACAACGCAACAAAACTTCGCTCAGTATGAACGTAGCTTATCTTTCCTTTATAATATCATTGGACGAAACCCATTGCTACTTTTTTTTTTTTTGCGGATGGGAAATCATCAAATGACTCCTCCCGCTCTGGGTGGAGCGGAAGGGAGTGTCAGACTCACTGACTAAAACCCACCCGTGTTCCTTCCTTAGCCCTTTATGTTCCGGGCCAGCGGTAACCCTTTCGGACAAGATAGTGTGTTACGCAGTATTACCAGATCTGAAAATTTAAGATTATGGATTAAGGTGAATGGGTAGTTCAGACCGCGAAATTCAAATTTTCTTATATTTTTTGCAATTTGCAGGCCAGTGTCAGGTTGTATCTTGATCAAAATATGATTCGCGACAATAACAGGTACATATTTAGAGAATTATAATCATTAGAATCATTAATACATCTTTCTAAGTTAGATTTCTACCACTAACACTTTTCCATAACAGATTGGTGGTTGGTGGTAGAAATCTAACTTAGAAAAGTATATTAATGATTCTAATGATTATAATTCTCTAAATATGTACCTATTATTGTCGCGAATCATATTTTGATCAAGATACAATCTGACACTGGCCTGCAAATTGCAAAAAACGTACGAAAATTTGAATTTCGCGGTCTACCACTATCAATTCACCTTAAGGTGAATGCTCCAACCAGCCCGCGAAATTCAAATTTTCTTACGGGTTTTGCATGTTGATTAAAATATTATTCGCGGCTGTAAGACATAATTATGTAGTTACAGAATTATAATCATCAAAATCATCAATAAAACACTCTAAGTTCATAAAGCTGTAGGAATTACTTTTTCTGTTTTTTTTTGTTCTTACACCGTTATGAAGTTGGAGGGTTGTATTGGTGATTTTGATGATTATAATTCTGTAACTACATACGTCTTACAGCCGCGAATAATATTTTAATCAACATACAACCTAGCACTAGCCTGCAAATTGCAAAAAACGCAAGAAATTTTGAATTTCGCGGGCTGGTTGGAGCATTCCCCTTAAGTAAAAACGTTCGTCTATATAGGTTTTACAGTCCAAGGAATTCAAGTTTTGAAAACTGTACCTCAGAATTAAAAAAAAATCACTAAGTTGGAATCGATAGGAACTTTTTGATAATTTCAATAATTATTATTCTAAAAGTGCAAATTTGTTTCTGCTAAAAATTATATTTTCGGCAACATACAATGTAAACTAATACTGAGCTGCAAATTGCAAAAGGTAAGAATTTATGTAATTTTGCAGTTTACCTTTGAGTAATGGCATCCGAACGGTTAAAGCATTGAGATAGGTTCTATGTCAATGGGTTAAAGGCATTTATATAAATAATATCTAAAATACCTGCGGTTTGGATACTGCGAGGGAACAAAGAATCCTACATTGTCATAGAAATAAGTAGGTACACGCAAAAAAAATTCTTCTTAGCAGTTGTTAAAAATAAATAAATGAAGCAACAGATACATTCTACATTGTTACCCGACCGCGTTACTTACGTGTATAGCATGTGTGTTACATAGCAAAGAGGCTACATTCGTTACTAAACTCATAGCTTAACTTTGATTAATGAAAATCACATCAATTTAAGTATTCAATTAAAACTTGTCTTTGAGTAACCGCGCGTTAAGCTTTAATTAACACTTTGCGGGACACTAAACGCCCCCAAACGAAATAATTTAACATTCAAACTTCTCTTGTGTCTCGTTCGGTGTCCAGCTGCATCGCGTGTTACAAGTCTGTTTAACGATTTAATGAAAGGAAAGTTTATAGATCGGTAACGAAATAATTGTAGGTACTTACCACACTCCCGACAGACGCGCGGCATATACAATTTTTTTTAATCTAGAAAATAAAATTCACCGTCTCATCATCATTTAGTAACAATTAAATAGTAATGTTTGGTGACACCTCTATTCCGCGCCATATTTTTTTAAACACAAACGGTGGTTTATTACCCGACTGCGTCAGAAGGAGGGTTATTAACTGTTGTTTTTTAAACTTCTTTGGCAGTCATTCGATAATTTTATTTGGACGTGAATAATTTTATTGAGAGTGATATAACTCTCTCTGTCTCTCACACTAAATCTCTCATCATAATCTTTCTTATGAAATTTCTTCTTTATCACGTGTGTATTTACGGTGCTGTACGCAATTTTTGATGTGAAACATCTACTAGCGCGCCTTGGGGTAAGGCCCAGATAATGTGGGTAAGACCGACTCGTACGCCGTGACAGCCCCTCTCCGCCGCCGTCCTTCTCAATGTTTCACATTCAACGTGCCGCGAGCGTCCCTGGACGAACATTATTTTTTTTTTTCAATATTTTTAATTGAAACTGTCAAAGTAAAACTTCATTAAATCACAGCATCCTAGCGTCCCCTTTGTCGGAGGAGGCTAGGATGTTGTATCGACTGTTGTTCATTATCACGAATAGGGCAACACTATTAAGAATAATTGTAACTGTTCATTACCCATTGTTTAGTTTTAAGTTGTTGAATGTTTTCTGTTACGGGGGTGTCATTATCACTAAATGATAAAACCCTTTCAAATAAAAAAAAGATTTAAAAAATGTTGCTTGTTACAATCTTTTATAAAATAATGTATTATTTATTATAAAGTGAGTTTTTGTCTGCATCGCGCTTTACAATACAATATTTAGTAAGTATTAAGATACACCTCTGATTCATAACAACCTGTTGGCATTGGCTCAATGTGCTAGTAGCCATTACCAAAAATATGTATGTAAAAAGGAAACCGGGCTTTTGGCCCCGCCCTCTCGTGTCAAAGAGTAAAGTAACTATAGAGTCTCGTGTGCACAAGACGCGGAGCTTACGACATGCCGAAACATTCATTTTGTAATATCTATTTGAATTAATAAAAGGTTTCACAACTTTATAAAGCAGTTTTAAAACACAACCTAAGAAGTTTTAAACAGTCATTAATTATTTCATGTACGTACTCATTCGTAAATCTTTTTATATAGGCGTCTCTAGCCTAGCCGCCTAGTCTGCAGAAAATACCCAGTCATAATGTTTAATGCTTTTAAAATAAGATCTAAATGTCATTTACATAGGTAGCTGTTTTGTTTTAAATGGTAAAATAAAGTAATTTCAAAATCAGATATAAATTAAAACTTTATAATATTGTACGCACGGCTACACATCAAGCGACACGTAACCAGTATATTTAAGCTGACTTCTGATTCTACGAAAAACCTACACAATGCGAGGTCAGCTAAAACTGGAAATGGAACTGGAACTGGATCTTGATGTGTACACTATGCATTAGTGTCGGTGTGTCTCATGTGATAGCCGCGTTACTTGATTAGGTACAACAAGAGCTATGTGCGCTTATGTAATACTTAAATTACTTTTAAGACCACACTATCGCATTAGGTGTGTAATGATAGTGGTAGGGAGATTTAAAAATCTCTAGGTTGACGATAATATCGTGGACGTCCACCTGTCACATCATCACGATTACACAGGGAAGTAAAATGTATGGAAACATGAAGTAGCTTTCAAATTTCCGTCCACAATAATGTTAGATCGTGCGCGTATTTCCATAGACGTAATAAAAAAATATCGTTAGATTAAATCGACCTTAATGATTAAATGACCACTGAGTACTTAGTCAAAAGAACTAAGTATTTATACCTAATAATAAAATATAGTTTTCCTTTTTATTAAAAGTAGCTTAGGTAAGTAAACAGAGATGTACTATTGCAACATTATCCGCTAATAACGGACATTAATTTGTAAACAAAATAGAATTCTGAATAGGGGCGGGCCTTTAAGTAAAGGGAATTTCGCGGCATGACACGCCCCAAACATAATAATTATGTAGACAAGGGTCGGCACAGACTGAGCAGCACTAATGCTCCTGCATATTTTTTGAAGTAACATTTTGAATAATAACATAGAGGCATATTATTTTCGCTATTTGAAGGTCTGTGTAACCCCGTATTCCTTTCATGGTGAACAAATTTTAATCAACATGTTGCTGAGTTGCTGGACCTAATGAGCGACATCTATTTACCAACAATATTGTTGACGTGTGTGGACGTCTGCAACCAGTTTATTAACATGGCAGTGGTTTTAACGCAGACTGGCGTGTGGACAAGACATATTGATAAAAACTTTGTTTCCAGCAGCTTTATTGCTCTTTGTTCATCAACAAAAGCTTACCATGAATATGGGGCTTTAGTTCATTATCAACCAGCTTCATCTTTCTGAAAAACAGACTCCTTTGGCAATTAAAAAGTGCCTGTAATTGTAATAAATGGTTTGAGTTTGTGTATCAATACTTATGAAAAAGTGCTCGAGCAACATGTTCTGTCTGTGCCGACCCTAGGGCTTTGGCCAAACTAAGGTGAATCCCCAGCGGGATGCGGGACAAAATTCAGCCACGCCGATTCTGTCAACTAACTTATATGGAACTATGGAGGTCTTCAATAGTCACTGGACTTCTTAATCTTAAAAAAAATCGACGCGTGTCTTTGCAGGCCCGCCCCGCGTGGGATTCGCGTCGTTGAGGCCCAAGCTTTAGTATACCTAAGTACTTACATAATAATATTATTTTTTGTGTATTCTCATTCTTGTTTTCGTAGGGCGGGTCGACGTTGTGGATTGCGTTAGCAGAATATAATATACGAAGTGTTTTGGACGCAAGTATTGCGAATTTTATACAAAAAAATGTGCTTCCTGTTTACACTCAATTTGACATAATGTCGTATGTCAAATAGATTTTTTATTTATTTAACTGGAATGAAAGAAAAAGTTTTTATAAGTTTGAAAGCTCAGAGGATATAATTAAAGTTTCCATCTGTACTGGCGGAGCTCATAAGGGCGTTAGTCCACCGCCCCCGTCACCGAGAACGATAAGGACGCTGAGGTAGCGATACGAACATTTACTATCGCCACGTGCCCACCGTAATCCGTCATCCCGGCCGCCAAAGTTTCGACTAGCTCGGCGCGAATATTCCCGATAAGTAATACCTTTGTCGTCAACACTGTTGACGATCGAATGTTTCACTCGTTCACAGAGTAGGGCAATACAAAGCCTGTTTGATCTTGTCCACACACTGCCGTCGCACCAGCGCCGTTCACCTGCTTTTTGTTTTGTCTATCCTAACAATTATAAATTCATAACATACTGAACCGCCAAGTTCGGTTGCGGTGGACTTACAATCGCCGTCACCGGGCAGTCACATTATGTTTGAATAATCTGGTTTCTCGGTGACGCCGGCGGTGGATGAACGCCCTAAAGCTGCGGTCACACGTGGTCACACGAAGCAAGTTTACTCGCACCGGATTAGGATTACCATCCTTCCGCATGTTCCCGGATTTTTGGTCACCCGTTTGGAATTTGTCCGGCCTTGACATTAGTACGGACTTTTGATTTGTTTTAGAAAATGAAAAAGTTAAATGAATACTATACTGGACAGGTACACACTGCAACACATCAAGCTATACAGCTCTGACCTCGCATTGTTTAGGTTTTTCCTACAATCAGAAGTCGTCTTATACTGGTTACGTATAGCTTGATGTGTCGCCGTGTGTACACGGTCCTCATATGATCGGACCAACAAGACTATGTCTGGACTTTAAAAGAGACTGTGACCTCCGAGTTTGTTTCGGCCTTTCTTCTCAGAGTAGTCATATAGAAAACGCCGACCTCAAAACTGTTTGTTTAAATTTACCTAAGTACAGTTACATAAGTACCATTTACTGACAAAATAAAGGTTGAAAAGTAAATCTATTTTAAAAGTTAAGAAATATGGACGTGTCACTACCAGCGCTACTATATATGGTGCTGTGTTACAAACGGTATCCCTACAGTCTATCTATAAAGTCATAAAAAATAATATAGTTATTAGGAAAGTGTGAACGTGTTCTAAATAAATGTATGGCGAGCGATATTGTTGTGCTATAAACTATATGCTATGATATTATAGCGTAGTCTGAAATGAACTTTACAGGTAGGTACTTATAGTAATCAATATTCGCAACGTTATCCATACATTTGGATACAGCTCTTGCTAAATTTTTAAATAAAGATAGGAGTAACCACATTCTGATCAGTGAGTTCTGATGACTGTTTCTGACCTTAGTTGGTGCAATGTGCAATGTTCAATGCAAATGTCTGTGTGGTGCCGGACTTAAAGAATTGCACCACCCCTTACTTCCCGTGGGTGTCGTAAAAGGCGACTAAAGGTCTTACCGGAGAATGGGCAGCAGCGTTCTCTATTTATTCCACCATCATACCATACTGCGATCGCCAACCCGCCTGCCAAGCGTGGCGATTATGGCAAACCCCCCCCCAAAATTGGGGGAGGCCTATGTCCAGCAGTGGACGTCTATCGGCTGGAACGACAATGCAACGTGCAACGTGCAATGTTGGACCAGGTCAATGAGGAAATCTGGTCTAACATTGCTCGTTACATTTTTTGTATTGTTTTAATTGTTATATTACTTTTTTCTCTTTATGTTTACACATTTTTTGAATACTGAAGTAGTTATGTTTTATATTTTTCCCTTTGACATTAATATTTTCTTATTTTTGAGAAAATCAATTAATAATACATGCGTTTGATTAAATGTAATTATGTTATCAATTTTAGTATCAATGACATGCATTATCAATTTGTTAATATCATCATACTGTGAACGCCTCCTGGTATAAAATAGTGCGCTTGTAATTTTTTTGTAACAACTATAATTATAATGGTGCCTATGTTATATAACAAATTATTAAATGACTTATGACCGTCGATTAAGTTGCTTAAAAGGCTTGTATTCAAACTACTCTGGGCTCGACAGACCGAAGCAAAAAGACTCGGTTTCATAACACTACAAGTGAGTCAAGTGCAGTGTTGCCAACCCTACTGTTTTAACAGTAGATTTACTGTTTTCACCATGACATCAATGTTTTCTGTTTAAGTACCAATTTCTACTGTTTTTATTTATTATAATATTTACTAGAGATTTCGTCTAAAACGATATAACCTCCAGTTAAAATAGAGCTTGATTATATGCATGTATGTATCTGTATAAAACAAAACTAAGAAATAAAATATCCACGACGACAATCAAAGGCACATTACATAGTAAAACCGAAATAAAGGAATGCTATACATTTAACGCGACTGAGAAGCGAAGAAATTCAATAAAAGTATGGATGATTTTAATAAAAAAAGACAGAGAAATTAAAAACGATAAATAATTATTTGCAAGAATAAGTATTCCTAAGAATTTGTCAATTATTCGTATTTTTAACTTATTAAATAAATCATATTGATTATACATACAATGTGTTGATTTGCATCCTAGTCAAATTCAAGGACGTAATTATGCTAATGATTCTCGACCCAAATCAACAATAAAATGAGTAGGTATTTTTTTATTTTATTTTCTTATTTAAGGAAATCCGTAAGTGTGAACCAGCCGTATTTAAACGCGGCCCGTCTGTTACTAGCCCTATAACCGCGCTTCACACACACACACAAATGCATACCATTCATGCAATTCTCATTCGATAAATTCGTAGGTAATCAATCCCATCCTCCAATCACACTCCCGCGCTGCTCCTAGCCACGCCCCTTTTCCCCGTCTTTCTGTCGGCGCGGCGCGCGGCGCCGACAGTGTGTTTGAACTCGCCGAAGTTTTCGCAAGTGCGCTTTGCGAATTTCCGTACATCGAGACGTAGTTACAAAGTGTGATGACGGACAATTACTCAAATGCCGAGTTGGTGGAGATGGTCGCCATCAGTGGAGACAGCCTACGTGGAGCCATCCGGATGTTCGTGGAAATGTATCCCGATCGGGCACAAGACATTCACCCAGGTGATAATGCTGTGCGGGTTACATTTTGGTCGCTGGTTCCTGGAACACCAAGACGCCAACATCCTGTGGATGGACGAGTGTTTACCTAAGAGTTGAAAGTAAGTACACCACGTACTTATACTTAACTAGCACGTCTTTCCATTTCATCAAACGTAGAAAACATCATTTTTAGACTTAGTAGATCGGTACACTAACTAAGGTAGGTATTATTGCCGACCCTAAGCCCGTTATGTAGGAAGGAAAGTTTCAAATCAACCAATTTAATCCACAAATAAAAACAAAATCATTTAATCATCTGATAACAGGTCAGTGAACTTTTCTTTGGCGCACTAGTATTACTGTCATTAGTAAGATTTCCGTATTCCAATGATGCTCAAAAATGAGTTAATTATCAAGCGAAATTATGACAATAATGTAGGTGATTTTCGAAATAAAATTAGGTAAAATTATTGCTACCGGTCGGGTCATTGCTACGCGGGGAAAAACAGCTGCATGCATTGTCGCTGTGTGCGTAGTCGGGTGATTCTGTTTTATTTGTATTGAATTAAGGGTGTAATTCTGAAATACTGTTAAATTTCAACAACAAAAAAAAAGCAGCGCTTACTAGTTATTGCCCCATAACGTACTTCAATTGATTATTTATGTATTTTATGACAACCTCCTGAACTTTGACGAGGATGCAAATCAACACATTGTATACTTGCGTTTTCAATTCTATTAAGGGCCGATTTCTCCATCGCCAGATAACTTTTAATCGAGGAATTGAATAAAATTGACGTTTGACAGTGTTTTTATGAAATAACTGTCAAAATTTCAAAATTATTCCTCGAACAAAGTTATCACTTGAAAGACGAGCCTTGTTGGTGATTGAAAAATCAGAAAAGATGATTGAAAAATCAGCCCTAAGGGTTTCATTTTTACTAATTCTAATATAGTAGTAGACTTAAATGTTTTAAAGTTACCGTTTAACTGTTTTTTTTTTTTAAACCTGATCTGCTGTTTTATGCTCCGGTTAGGTTGGCAACACTGGTCAAGTGACAATAAACGTTCACTCAGATGTACTTAGCTCGTATTCAGAGCGCGGTAAAAACTATCGATGAACTTGAATGACTTGTTGTTGTTTTATGTTGTACTTTTAAGTTAGTTATGAGATGAGTAGTATTTTTGTTTACTGATTACGACTGAAAGACTTGTATCCATGGTCAAGAATAAATTAAAAAAAAAAAGAAAAAAAAAAGACAATAAACGTCACTACAATATAATATAGCTTCATAATATTATATCCTAATGTAAAGATTCTCATTCTCGTCTGTGGTTGTGAAGAATATCGATTTAGCGCGTTAGCGGTTTGTCGGTTTAGCGAAAACTCTACCGGCATATAATCGTAGATGTAGGGGATCTAATAAACTAATTCGTATGAATTACCTGGACTGTCTACGAGATATATATTAAGTTTAGCTCTCTGCGGCTGCAGCCGTCTTACCGTGGTACACAATGGAAGTGTGCACGAAATTCAAGTTAACTTTTATTCGCAAATTAAACAAGCCTCTCTCGTTATTTGTGCGCAACGCGACAGTATTTTTATAATTATGTCCATAGACGGCATAGACGCATATTATGATATTATTAGGTTACTGGAGCAACATCTAGGTGAAGGTATGTTTGTAAGAACAATTATTTATTTTTTATTTTTATGATACCTGCTGTGCACTGTCTGCCCGCGACTTGGTCTGCCTCCCGTTAGGGTATATGTGTTCTGTGGTCTGCGTGAAACCGCGGTCAGTGGATCGTCTTAGGCGCTTAACCGCCTAAGATGATCCACTGACACAAACAAACTCTTTGGTTATTAGTACCTATAGATAGATTATCTACTAGCTTCTGCTCGCGACTTCGTTTACGTGGAACTCGTAAGACACCACAATGAACTAAAAAAATATACAGCCCATGTTACTCACTGAAAATTTAGATTTCTCATATAGAAAGGAGATTGTCTAAATTGCCCCAGGCCTGGTGCAAAAAAAATGCATCTCACATTTTAAATCCGCCCCTAAGACGACTCACTGATCCACATTTTAGAGTTATGATAGACGAAATATTGTAAAGCATGTAAAACCAATAAGTTTTTAATTTTATTTTAGGAATTAAAATATTTTTTTTAAATTGGTTAAGTATTTTATGCTTTTATTTATCCATCACAAATAAACATAAAAAAAATACTTAAACAAAAAAAATAACCATACAAAAAATCAAATATTTTCTCTTTATATATAAGTTAAATTATTTAAATGGAAATATGGCATGGCTAGCTGACTATGGCAAATCATTTAATTTAATGTTCTGTGTCTCATAATGTTAATTACTTTGTGCGCTTACTATTGTATACAAGCAAATTCTTCTAACTGAACAGACAGCTGTGCTGCATTTGGGGGACTGTCGTTTGTAAATTTGATATTTGAAAAGAACTGATTCTCGACCTAATTTTAATAAATTACTTTTGATTTTGGTAGGGATCAAATAATGTTTTTTATTTCTCCAAAGTTTTGTCAGCGCTGATATGTAGATAACTCAACTTAACTTAAACTTAAAGCATTTATTTCAAATATACCAATTACAAACAATTTTGAATTGTCATGGAGTCGGTCAGTCAGAAAGATGAAGCTAGTTGCCCATTCGGAAGTGTAGTAGGTACCTATAGAGAAAAACGGGCAAGAAACTCCATGGACACTTTTTTACATCAAAACATGGTTACAAAATATTGGTTACATCCACAGATATAGATATACCTAGATAACGCAAGAGTAACTACTTCGCGTGCCAAAAATTGCACCAACTTATGATTACAAATCGTAAGCCGCCCCTTTCGCGCTCAGTCCTTTGTACTGCTGGCTGGGTAAGTGTGAGCGAGAGCGCGAGCTTGTGACGTCATAGTAGGTAGTCAAAAAATGGCACGCTTGGTTTTCATACAGTTCGTGATACTTGCGTTATCTAGGTATATCTATATCTGTGGTTACATCATTCATGTGAGAATGATGCAGAATGTTAAAACCGTCATGGCAGCTAAGAAATGACCAGTCCGTACTGACGGCGCCCATTCATGAAAATGACACATGGATTACCTTTCAGCTCACCCATTTTGAAGGAAGCTAAATGACCCAACACATGTGCCACCATCAGCGAGACATTAGAGTGAGCATGTCAGACTCTCAGTTGCCAAGGCACATTCAAGTCAATGAAAGATGTACCTAGTAAATGGAAGCTTCATAGTATGTTCACACATGCTATGCAATTATACAATACTAAGTAATTGAACTTATAGGTACAATGCAAAAATATTTTAAAACGTTCAGTAGCTCCAACAGATATATCTAAATGCTAATTAACTACTCTATGCGCCATTTTAGAGCAGGACCACTATTGAGCCAAGGACCAAGGATAAGTTGAGGGATTATATTGCTGATAAAAATATCAGCCCTCAACTTATAACATGCTTGGCTGCATAGTGTGCGTTTTAAACAACATTTAAATTTTATTTTATTTATTTCATAAAGTTGAAGTATGTGGGGAGATGTCTTATTATTTATTTATTTCCTTCTTTAATTAAAACAGTTAAAACCAATTACAAAAATTAAAGACAGTTCGTCCACATACATAATTCATAAAAGAGAGAAAGAGTTCATAAAAGACAAATAAAATAAAAACATTGAGTTCAGGTAAA
Organism: Mesoligia furuncula; assembly: GCA_916614155.1. Lineage (NCBI taxonomy): Eukaryota > Metazoa > Arthropoda > Insecta > Lepidoptera > Noctuidae > Mesoligia > Mesoligia furuncula. The sequence goes on along the minus strand of OU744817.1, from coordinate 17,912,123 downwards.
ATAACTAAACAGTACGTAGTAGTATTAGTGTTAATTTATTGTAACATTTAAAACAGTACGCCATGAAACCAACCTGGAAGCAGGCGGGACCCATACCATTTTTATTATATTTAAATTCTAGTGCATCCCACCTGCTTTTATTTAATTTAAAGTGGGAATGTTTTTAGGTTTTTAGTTTTTTTTTTATTTAAGTTTTATACCACAGTCGGGTTTTTTATTTTTTTTAATTACTTTTTTTTTATTTCCAGCTTTTTAGGTAACAAATGTGAAAAATTTCGCGGACGATTTAGTTCTTGGTACGTGTTTTTTTACGATTTGTTACTTCGATGTATAATGTAAGTTATATATATTTTTGTAATGACCTTTTAAAACCCTATATTTTGTTACCTCACCCGACAGGTCCTAAAAAAAAAAATTTTTTTGAAGTTTTACTATGGCGCCAAAAATCGGCCATTTTAATTTTTTTTTTTTAATTTTGACATACCCAGTGTCACCTCTCAAGCTGAAATCGATCAAGCCGTTTAGGCTACAGAGCTTGTCAAAGAAATATACATACATACATACACTTGAAAAACACAGTCGGGTAATAAAATAAGTTTATTAACACAAAATACCTTTGTTTAAAATACCAATACATTTCACAAATACATTGGACTTTGGGAAAAGGCTGCACAAATGGTGAAAACCCCTGCCTCCTAAACTAAGGGAACCCTGTGACCTAGGAGTCTGTGTTCTACTGTAACTTCGTGTACAAGAGAAACCTTTATTTATGTGTGTTAATAAACCTATAATGACCTGATTTAACTATGAAAGTGTGAGTATGTGTGTAAAGGGGGGGATTGCTGTGTGAGTGGGATGCGGTGTGGTGTGGTGTATGAGTGGGGGGAGGGGGGGTGTGTAGTCGTGTAAGGGCCAGATCACACCGCGACGCGACGCGGCGCGCAGTAAACTGACCCTAAGGTGTGTTCGTGTGATGTTGCATGTGTTTCTGTAGAATACTTAATAATAATTATTATTATGTGCCTATATTTATTTTAGAAATAAGGTCTTCTGCACGGGAATAGTCCTGATTATACAGCCAGTTTTGTAATTTGGTTTTGACCTCGTGTTTGTTTAAATTACTTATTTGTTGACCCTTCTGTAAATGAGTGAGCATAGTACCTACGGCTAGCGAGATCTGTTTTGTGAGAAACAGATGGGCATGCAGATTTGGCTTTACGAGTGGTTGGATCTGAAGGAGGAACCTGATTATGCCTCGTGAGGGTGACTTTGAGCACAAAGAACTGCCACAAAAGTACCCTGCATTCAAAGTACAATTCACTTGTGGGAAATCTATACGGCTTACCGAGCATCACCTTGAGCACAGCTCTCTGGGCGCGTTCCAATCCAAGCAGCTTAGTCTTAGCGGTGCCTCCCCGAACCGGAATGCAATAACTGATGTCACAGACTGGCAAAGTGCAAGATAGACCATTTTTATAGGCAAGTCAGGGCATTGCCTTAGAGACTTAAAGATATAAATAAGTTTCCTGACCCTTGACGTTATTAATTAAAAGTGTTTTTCACTTTGTAGTGTTTTTTTTGGAAGTCGGTAGTTTCTTTTTTTTTTAGTTTTTATTTACCCCACACAAATTCAATTAACACTAGGTACTTGCTATGTAAATATCAGTTAAAACATCATCAATCCTACTAATATTATAAATGTGAAAGTTTGTGAAGATGTTTGGATGTTTGTTACTCAATCACGCGTAAACCGCTGAACAGATTTGGATGAATATTGGCACATAGATAGACCATTTCCTGGATTACCACATATGATACTTTTTATCCCGACATTCCCACGGGATCGAAACTTACGCGGGTGAAACCGCGGGGAGCTGCTAGTATTAACTAAGTGGAAAAAAAAATCGTATTATTGAAGCTAACTCAAAAACTATCCAAGCAAAGTTAATCAAATGTATATGGGACCACTCCTGAGGCATACCTTATCCAATAGAAACAATATAAAGATATACAAATGCAGCCAAGCGGACGGTGCTAGGCTGAGGTCGAAGAATTGAAGACACCGACTAGAAGAATCATCCAAATTCGCATAGAAATGCCGGAGATTCAGTACATTTATGCATACAGGTTATTAGGTTAAACGAGGGACACACTTTGAGGGGAGTTAGTACAGTCGGTGGCCAACATTATCTGACCCACTTGAGTGATAGCGAATTTGAACCTTATCGTGAACATTTGGAGTACCCCGTGCAAGCATTTCGATAAATAATGTTGTTAAGCGATTTTAATAATTATGTTGTTGTTGTTAAGGTTGAAAGGCTAATAAACACGACTACTAAAAAAAACCAAGGCGGGGGTGGATGAATAAAAAAAAATATCGCGCATCAGTAACATTTTAAAGGTGTCTACGGTTAATAGCTAAATTCCGTGATTCATTTTAATAGCTGGTTGTGATTGTGCGATAATGAACTTTATGAAAATATACGATATGGTTCAAATTCTTTAGAATATTGCTTCTATCATCCCAACTAAGGTCAAATTTCAAAACATATTACTACAGTTGAGTTGGTCTCGTGGTCAATTAGGCAGGTCAATAGTCGCAGGTGTCTGCGTTCGAAACCAGAAAAAACCTAACGAAGCTTTTTGTAGCAATGTTTTGTTTTTAATTATTATATTTTTTTCACTTTTTTTAAAGAACGAAATCGAGAAATATCTTTTTAAATGGACAGTTTGTATAGGAATGAAACAAAATCATTGCAAGTAATAAAAATGTTTATTATTTCCTTAAAATATACATGTCAGATAAAGTAATTAAATGCTCATAGTTCAAAATTATCATCATCATTTCAGCCGATAGACGTCCACTGCTGGACATAGGCCTCCCCCAATTTTGGGAGGGGTTTGCCATAATCGCCACGCTTGGCAGGCGGGTTGGCGATCACAGTATTGTATGATGGTGGAATGCATAGAGAACGCTGCTGCCCATTCTCCGGTAAGACCCTTAGTCGCCTTTTACGACACCCACGGGAAGAAAGGGGTGGTGGTATTCTTTAAGTCCACACAGACAAATAAGTTCAAAATTATTACATTTTATAATATCATATTCAAACCTAACCATTTATAAACATTTAAAAAAGTCATGCTAAAGCTTGGAAGTTTATTATCGAGAAAACATTGATGTATAAATGCGAGAAAATGAACGAATTTGTGAAATGTTTTATAGCTAAGTATAATTATGTAGTGAATCAACATGTTATTTAAATAGAAAAAATCATTTCCATTTATAACAATAACATCACCACAGAATCTGCAACTTTTAATGGTTTAGCATTCATTCAATTGAGCATTTACTTACATAATGTGTTTCAAAATACTTATAAGTAGATTAGTTAGTAGCGGAGTGGCGCACCGTCTCCTTCTATAACTTGCTGTAAGTGGCTACGCATACCGCAAACCATGTTCCAACACAAATCTTTTCCTGTGCTCCTATGTCGATGATATGATCTCAGCCAAATTGTTTTTATTTCGCACTTTGGATGTGTCCCAATTTAAAATCATTTGACCCCATAGATTTTCTATAGGGTTCAAATCGGGAGTTTTAGATGGCCAGTAAATAACAGTTACACCTTCTTGAGCAGCTAATCAATTCTTCACAATGCCTGCGCTGTGGATGGAGCAGTTATCTTGCACGAAGTAAATATCTGTATTTGGATAGGCAATTCGCACAGTCGGTAGCAGGACGTCACGCAGAATTTCCAAATACTGACTACTATTAAATCGATCACCAACTTCTACCAATTCATCAGGTCCCATAGACGACATTCAGCCAGCAATGTTTTGTATAGTCATTATGTTGCGACATGACTCCACCGGATATCTATGATTACACCAAATTCATTAAAAATACTTTTCACGATTTACGTCAAACGTTTTAGAAATGTTTGTGCGCAGTCACTGTTTAGGCGTAGGTAGACTGACTTATGTCATTTAGATCAATTTAGTATCCATCTACCCCACGAAGTAAACTTTTACTTCGTCCTACTCATTTGTTTTTTTTAATTTACCCACTTGTTTTCCAGACAAGTTGTTAGGCAAAAATCATATTGGTCGTTCTTTAATAATGCAAGAAATATTGTAGAAATTATAAATGAAAGCAAATAAAAAAAGAAATTGATAATAGATGGATTGTGTTTTCGAACCCACATGTTGTTCGTCGCCAATCCAGCATCGAACCGCGAAGCCACAATGACTTGTTGAGAATACGCAAAATTAAAGATTGTTTAGTAAGTATTGCCGTGTTACTTAAAAGCTTTTCAACTTTAACGACAAGAAGATAATGATTAAAATGGCTTAACAAGATATGCCGGTGAGTCAGGCAATGTTGGGTGGGTCAGACAATGTTGGTCACCGACTGTACTCATGAAAATGAGCAACTTATACTATGGGGCCGAACCTGAAATAGCAAAAAAAAAAATCTGCTGTTCAGTACATTTTGACGAACTATGCGAACATAAATGTAGGAAATATTAAAAGTTGTTCATTTTCATGAGTACTAACTCCCCTCAAAGTATGTCCCTCGTTTAACCTAACGCTCTGTATAACTACGTACATAATAATAATTATCTAATGTATTATAAACTTAAACCTTTCTGAAAGTATGTAGATAACGTTAATGGAAGAATCATCAAAATTGGTTCGTTAGTTTTTGAGAAAATCGCGGACATACGGTTATAGACCGTATAACATGATACTATGAAAGTAACTAAAAAAATTGGCCTTGCAGTATCTACATCATTAAATTGATGGATTTTACTCACAGCATAAGCTGCTGAACTTAGCTGTCCTGCAAGGTATGTTAAATGAGGACCACATTGAAGCCTTGAGTCGAGCGTGATCCCCAGGAAAACAGAATTATCAACGAATTCTAGTTTCTCTTAATTCAATCCAAACTCACAATCACTACTTTTGACATTTGGTAAAGAAAATCTTATGCACTTATTTATTTATATAACAATTATTATTGCTTGCTGTCCTTACAGTAAACACCCAAGCGCGGAGCAAGCTAACAACATAAGGTTTAACTAAAAACTTCATACAAAAATTAAACATGATTTACTGCTATACATAATCATACCAACTTCCGGCTCCTGGGCAATCGACTATTACTAAGACTTCGCTGTCTGTCCGTCTGTCTGTCTGTCTGTCACCAGGCTGTATCTTAAGAACCGCGATAGCTAGACAGTTGAAATTTTCACAAATTATGTATTTCTGTTGCCGCTATAACAACAAATACTAAAAACAAAATAAATATTTAAGGGGGCTCCCATACAACAAACGCGATTTTTTTTGCCCTTTTTTGCTCGATATCAAAAATGGCAACAGGTAGGCACTTGAAACATTCACAAAATACTCAGTTGTATTTTAACTTTAATAAGAAATAATAAAATTAAAATAAAATAAATATTTAAGCGGGGCTCCCATACAACAAACATGTTTTTTTCGGCGTTTTTGCCTTGTGGTAGCTACGGAACCCTTCGTGTGCGAGTCCGACTCGCACTGGGCCAGTTTTTTTTACTATTTAATACTAAATTATTTTAACCAATGTTGGATCTGCAGCAGAGTGTTTTATACGTCGTCAAGATTTGATGCACAACAATTAATTTAAAAAACTGGCCAAGTGCGAGTCGGACTCGCACACGAAGGGTTCCGTACCACAAGGCAAAAACGCCGAAAAAAACATGTTTGTTGTATGGGAGCCCCCCTTAAATATTTATTTTATTTTAATTTTATTATTTATTATTAAAGTTAAAATACAACTGAGTATTTTGTGAATATTTCAAGTGCCTACCTGTTACCATTTTTGATATCGAGCAAAAAAGGGCAAAAAAATCGCGTTTGTTGTATGGGAGCCCCCTTAAATATTTATTTTATTTTGTTTTTAGTATTTGTTGTTATAGCGGCAACAGAAATACATCATCTGTGAAAATTTCAAATGTCTAGCTATCGCGGTTCTTGAGATACAGCCTGGTGACAGACAGACAGACAGACGGACAGACAGCGAAGTCTTAGTAATAGGGTTCCGTTTTGTACCCATTTGGGTACGGAACCCTAAAAATGAGGAAGTATCGTCAGCAAATAACACCATTTGTGGTTGGGTTTTTAACAAATGGGGTAGTTCATTATTATATACTAAAAAGAGGAAAGGACCCAATATCGAGCCTTGGTACACTCATTTTTACTTTTAAATCGAGTGAATTGACTCCATTTATTTGAACTTGCTGTTGTCTATCGTCAAATAAGATTTTACTAAACTGAGCGCAAGTTTGACAAACAGGAGTAAAGTCACTAAATTATGTTATGAAATAAAACCAAAAATGATTAATAATAAATAACTCTTAACGACTGTTTTTGTTTACTTACAGATTTAGAACCGGAAAATTTGGATGATAGCTGTGTAGATTTAGCAGATATACCATCACTCTTCTCTGAATCAGATTTAGAAGATGATGTACCTTTAATACAATTCAAAACTCAAGCGGAAGAAGGAAAAGCGTTATCTAAGAAGGAGCAAAGAGCCAGAGGTAAAAAAAGTAAGTATTAGTTAGTTATTCTATAGGTATACAAACAGGCCAATGGTTCACCTGACAGGAAGTGCTTCGCGTTACCTAATGGGCATACCCAATTAAATACAAGGGAAACATAGAGTATCATGGATTTCACTAAAGCTTAAGCAGCTGATTTAATCCACGAATTTTGAGACGTTCTCTTTATTTAAATAAACATTTATAGTCATGAAAGAGTAATCCACTTCCATTCCGTTTAAAGTTTCCTGTTCAATTTTGACTAATTGAGCTGTGTTTTGTTTAGACAGGTACAAATTATATGTCTTACCAGTGACATTATGAATATTACTGATAATGTTGTCTATGCGTTTATTAAGCCTACTCGGTTCATGTATGTGATATTTCAGGCCATAATTAAGCATCAATTCTTTGTATGCAGTACTAGTTTTATCAGATAAGCATATTACAGCATTTCGGATTTTTTGACAGACAAAATGTTTCTGACCTAAATTGATATTCATTGACCTGCTATGTTATTAAACTCCATTTTAACATTGCACGTGACTTTTTTTTTTGTAGGACTATTATTTTTTGGTATATTACTTTTTTCTAAAGAGAAAAAGTACCAAAAAAAGAAAAAAAAACCAGCAAAAAAAAAACAGAAAAGAAAAAGTAACCAGAGGGGCAATTCTACTAATTTTAAGAGCGTTCACAGTCTGATCTCAGTCTCAATCTGTCAAAGATACCTTTAATTTCCCTACATTTTGACAAGTTTTTGACATCTGTTTGTCGCCGAGATGAGACTGAGACTAGATTTTGAACGTTTCAAATTAGTAGAATTGGCCTTCTTATGTTTTTATATTTTTCCTTTTGACATTTATATTTTCTTATTTTTGATGAATCAATTAATAATATAATATACAACGTGCAGCTACAATGGCGACATTAATTTAACACACGGATAGGGCTAGTGCCCATTAATCATATATATAACATAACATAACATAATCAGCCTATAATGTTCCCACTGCTGGGACACAGGCCTCCTCTCTGTGAGAGGGAGTGGGCCGTTATCCACCACGCGGGCCCAGTGCGGGTTGGCAGATGTCACATGTCTTCGAATTTTTTGGTTCTAGGACATGCCGGTTTCCTCACGATGTTTTCCTTTACCGTTTTGAGAGCAGTGGTGATGAAATAATTTATTCAAAGTAAAGCGCCTGTCAGGGTTCGAACCTACGACCTACAACTCGTAAGTCGCGGCCGTTACCACTTGGACACCACTGCAAAATTGAAAAAAAAAAAAATTCAAACAAACTAAATAATATAATAGTAACTAAAATTAAATTAAAAATTTAAAAAACCCCCGACACAAAAATACCTAATAAAATTAAATGTAAGTAATTGGAAAAGGGTCAAATAATTTAAAAACCCCCAACTTAAAGAATCTAGGTAACGAGACTAAAACAGATAAATTCATATGGCAGTCGGGGGACCTCTTAGAATAGAAGATGTTCCACAGAACGGTCCCCCGACTTCCATATGAATTTATCTGTTTTAGTCTCGTTACCTAGATTCTTTAAGTTGGGGGTTTTTAAATTATTTGACCCTTTTCCAATTACTTACATTTAATTTTATTAGGTATTTTTTGTGTCGGGGGTTTTTTAAATTTTTAATTTAATTTTTTATTTCATGCTTTTTGTAGGGACTCCTTAATTTTTGTATTTCATTTCTATTATTTTCTTGCGTTTTAAGATTCAGGTAATTTGGTGTTTAATCAGGTTTTTTATCCGTCAAAAAATAATTATTAATGTAGGTATAGTTGAAGAATAATTTTTAAGACTAAACAGATTTCTTAGTTTTATTATATCCTTTTTCTAGTTCTTCCTTTAGTTATTCAACTTTCGTACAAGTATTTCATAGCTATTAGATATCTTAGGTATCTGATGTAGAAATACATTTGTTAAGTAGGATAATTCCATTCGTAAAAATGGTCAAACTCAGTGGTCGTAGGTACGAGTCATCACTCCACTTTCCTCATTATTCTAGAGCATTAATCAGACAAAAATATATTTTCAAGTTTTTAGTTTTCATTTCGTTAGTTAATATTCCTCATTCCCTTTCAATATAGCACACATTATTCTACTTGTCAAGCCCTTGCATTTGATACCTATATTGAAGGAGTTGTGAAGAAAAAATATGATTCGCCATTTTGTGGTGGCGGCCATCTTGGATTTGAAATTTGTAATAGCGTATAGTATTCTACTAGTCAAGCCCTTTCATTTGATACCCATATTGAGGGAGTTGTGTAAATAAAAATGTAAATCGCCATTTTGTGGTGGCGGCCATCTTGGATTTGAAATTTATCATAGTGTATAGTATTCTACTATTCAAGCCCTTTTATTTGATACCCATATTAAGGGAGTTGTGAAAAAATATGTAGTCCGCCATTTTGTGGCGGCGGCCATCTTGGACCGATTTTCATCAAACATAGCTAAGAACACTCCCGACTAATTCACCTTTCAAACAAAAAAAACAAAATCAAAATCGGTTCATCCTTTCGGGAGCTACGATGCCACAGACAGACACACACACACACACACACACACACACACACACAGACACGTCAAACTTATAACACCCCGTCGTTTTTGCGTCGGGGGTTAAAAATTGGGATCACCCTTGCAAAAATTCATTCATGAAATTACTTACCTACGCTTCGCGCGATCGTACTCGTCGTGGTCGGTCTGATTCTTTGTCGGCATTTATCAAAGAAACCGAGCGGCGCGGCGCGGCGCAAGTGGTAGGTACCTACAGCGGAGTTGCTTAGTCTAACGTCACCCTTTCTTGTTAAGTACTATTAGTTATAACTATCATAACATCACTCATCACAGTCATCACTAATCACTGCTTTTATTTTGTCTCAGTTTTGGGTTAGTCTTCGAAATATTGTAGCACATTTTGTCGTGTAGGCGGTCGGTCTGGGCGTAAAGACCTAGGATCCACTGGCCGGTTTTCGTGGATGCGCTGAAGAGGTCCTACAACAGTGCGAGGATTAGTAGGGCATTGTTTTGAATCGCCATATCTCTCGCGATATGTCCTTATCGCAAGGGCGGCACTTTGATGACATTCTCCATAAATTAGGATCATGTCCGCATATTCAGCTGCTGTGTAGTTCGGATGTGTATTTGCCATCACGATCACAAGTTTACACAAGCACATAGGTAACACAAATAAAACCGTCTCGCGTCCTCTGTATCACAAGAGATGTAAACGTACCTACTAGATTAGAAAACAAAGCAAAGCGTCTTTATCTAAGTTCCATAATCTAATTACACAAAAATAAATAAATAAAACAATAGGTAAGCGTCTTTTTCGCGGAAACATTCACAATAATATTCACGACGTAATTATGCGCACTAGTTTGACGAAGTGTGTCAAGGACACGGGTTCGGCTAGCACTAGATTACTAGAAAAGCAAAAAAAGAATTCGAGTGCAGTGTGGGGGCGCGGCGGGCGGGAGGGGGCGCCAGTCACCTGCACCGCTGTCCTTTGGCGGCAAGCGACAAAGGAGCCGCTAGGCGGCGGAAGGAAAGAAATATCTCTTTGGCGGCGCCGCCAAAGGGACATATGTCTTTCCTTTAATTCGCCTACTCTTTGCATTTCTTTCATCCTAATAGTATTGCTTATTCGTTTTATTTCATTGATGCGATGTTATGATCCGTGACCCCGGCAAATGACCGCTGCGCGACAGTTCTTTAAGTACAGGTTGCTCTAAAATACTATTTTCTAAAATTTTAAATAAATCCGTAAATAATAACGTTTAATGGAAATATAATTGCTTCATGAAATGAAAATGTGAAAACGTATATGCGTGTTAAATTAATGTCACCATTGAAGCGCCACGTTGTATGTGTTTGATTAATGTTATTATGTTATCAATTTAAGTATCAATGACATCCATTATCAATTTATTGATATCATCATATTTGTACGCCTTCTGGTATAATAGCGCGGTTGTAATTTTTCTTATAACAACTATTTATTGTATCTAATGACTTATGACAAATCTTATGAATGAAAATACGTCGTTGCCAATTCGGATAAAGAGGCATGCATATCGGGTGATTTACGTCAACGTATTTTGCTTGTAGGTATGAAAATTAACAAAAAATAAAAAATAAGAATTCATTAATGTGTCCATAATCAAAAATGCTTATTTCCATGGTCTGAACATCTGGTCGAAGTTTATGTATATCGTCCGGAACACACTGTATATGAAACCTTCTAAATACAGATCAATGTGCTAATATTTCTCTTGAACCGGGTTGGTTTAAACTTTAATCAGGTAGTTTTGGAACAGACCATGTGTCCACGTTTGTACGATTTTGAACTTTATGTCTCGTTGATTACGTGAATTATTCAATGTCACCAGATTTCTTCCTTTTCGGTCCTAGTATGAATCATTCAAAGCGCAATTACTTTGATTCGTGCGCAAGTCAATCTTCTTCCAACTTTGTACTTACCTGATTTATAATTATTATTTATATTTTTTTTATTTATAATCACAGAGGCGGCTGGCGCGAAGAAACCCAAACGATCCACACGAAAAACAAACATAGAAGATGCAGTAACAGCCGAGGAAACGAAAAACGAAAAAACAGACTCGAAAATTATCCAGACAACTCAAAAACCTACGTCTGAACCGGGCACTTCTTTCACAGAGCCTTACAAATGTGATCAGCGTAGTTTTAAAAGAATAAAAAAAAGTATACAACATTCTCGTCATCGTAGTGAAAACCCTTATAAATGTGATGTTTGCCAACGTATTTTTAAGCAAAAGAGTCATCTAAATGAACATATTCGATTACACACTGGTGAAAAACCTTATAAGTGTGATGTGTGTCAGCGTAGTTTTAATAAAAACAGTCATTTAACGGAACATATTCGTATACACACTGGTGAAAATCCTTATAAGTGTGATGTATGTCAACGTAGTTTTAGTGAAAAGGGAAATTTTTCAAGACATATTCGAATACACACGGGTAAACAACCTTTTAAGTGTGATATATGTCAACGTAGTTTTAATGATAAGGGTAACTTAACAAACCATATTCGTGCTCATACTGGTGAAAAACCATATAAGTGCGATATATGTCAAGGACGTTTTAGTCAAAAGAGTCATTTGACAAAACATATTCTTATACACACTGGCAATAAACCTTATAAGTGTGATGTATGTCATTGTAGTTTTACTCAAAAGGGTAATCTAACACAACATACTCGATTACACACTGGTGAAAAACCTTATAAGTGTGATATTTGTCATCGTAGTTTTAGTCAAAAGGGCCATTTATCACAACATGTACGAATACACTCTTGTGAAAAACCTTACAAGTGTGATGTATGTCAGCGATGTTTTAATGTACAGGGTAATTTACTACGACATATTCGTATACACACTGGTGAAAATTCTCACAAGTGTGAAATTTGTCACAGGAGTTTTAGTGAAAAAGGTTATTTGTTACGACATATGCGAGCACACACTGGTGAGAAACCTTACGATTGTAATTTATGTCAGAGTACTTTTAGTGAAAAGAGTAACTTAGCAAAACATACTCTTTTACACATTGGTAAAGTAGCTTACGAGTGTGATTTATGTCAACGTAGATTCACTCAAAAAGTAAGTTTAGCAAGACATATTCTCTTACACACTGACGAAAATCCTTATTAGTTTGATATAAGTCGGTGTAGTTTTAGTGATACGGTTGATCAAAGAAATCATAATCAATTTTTCAAATGTAATAGACATAAATAACTTATTAGTACATTTAAAAGGCCCATTGTTAATCGCGCTTTTTAATTCTGAATTCTTACAATTTTATAGATATTCTTTGTATGACAGAACATTGGCTTGGGAGCCATCAGTTCATGTTTAATTTTAGTAATCTCCAGGTCGGTAGTTCGTTCAGCACAGTAGATGTTATACACTGTACATCCTTTATAATAAGTAATCGATTTAAATTTAAGGACTGTAAGGGTATTGTAAGCCTGTGTAGGTCAGAATGACGGGTATATTGTTATAGAAATGAATATGTTATGTATGAAAGGAATGTACCAGGAATGTACTTGAATGTACCTTTAATGAAATTCAATGTACCTCCAAAAAACAAGAACAATTATAATAATAAAGTGAGCCGCGGTTCTGACAGTCATTATGACGGGTAATTACTAATAATGAATGTAATAGTATTATATATTATAATAGCCAGCTGTCAACGTGTCGGCGCAACTACTGTCGGATCAGGTGGTGATAAATGCTGGATAACGTCGTACTTGATCGACTACGCCTCGAATCACGGAATAGCCATGTTACGCCTGCTTCGTCATTGGTCGCGGTGCAACTGCAAAATTCACCCAGTCTTTCACAGCGACCCGACCGTGTTGATGTAGAGGATGATGACGAGGCTATATCCGTGAGTTCCCAGTGCAATGCAAGATTGAGGAGCGCTTTGGATGATGCTTTCAAACAAGGCGCTGGTTTGTGCTCTAGACTCGCAACTGTCAAATTATTTTAACGACAGCAAAGACCTCACCGATACCCATTCAATTTTATACTGTGCAGCTGTAGCGGCATGTCGTGTAGCTCGTGTCAAATGCCACAATAGTGACAGAGCTCCACGACCAAAACCAGCCGTACCAGCTTGGCAGTGCAGGATTGAGTGTCATATCGGTGAGGCTAGAGCACTCATCGGCAAGCTAATCTGCTTCAGGGAGGGCAATACTCGCCCTAGAGTGATGCGCTTTGTGAGGCGGTCGTTCTCGGGGACTGATATTAGTTCTCGAGATTATTTGTCCCGCGTCACAGAGCGCATCGACTTCCTGAAGCAGAAGATCTGTGCATGGGCAAACCGTATTCGTCGGTACAGACGGAGAGTGGAGCGGTATACTCAGAATCGCACATTCCAGAGTGATGGAAAATGGGTTTATAGGGCTTGGGAGCGACCGGAACATGGTGTGACTGACACGCGCCTGCCGGATGATGATGCCATGTGTTCGTTCTGGCGAAACATCTGGTCGGCGCCTGTCAGTCACACCGAAGGTGATTGGACTGGGAAGATTGAGCAAACGTGCGATCTAATACCAGAAATGGGGGTACCTACCATCAGCCCCCAAGATGTTGCTCGCAGTCCGTCCATTGCCTAACTGGAAATCTCCAGGGCCGGACGGACTGCACAACTTTTGGATAAAATGGTTCCAAGGGTCGCACGCCCGCTTGGCATCCCAGTTCCAGTCAGCCTTAGAGTCAGGCTCGCTGCCCCAGTTCCTAACGATGGGAATAACCCACCTGCTCCATAAATCAGGTAGTACCGCGGATCCCAAAAATTATAGACTGATCACTTGTTTACCGACGGTCTATAAAGTTCTTACATCCATTTTGAGAGCTAAAATTAACAAACATAATATACCGTCTTATTACAAAACGAGATCTAATTTTAGACCTAGCCTAAACCTTCGAGCCAGTTACTCTATTTTGAACTTTATTCCGACAATCGTAATGTTCTTAATGCCAAATTGACAACTTAGACTCGGGTTTAACGTCAGTTTTTGTAATAAGAACTTTAGCTTCGTTGGATTATAGTTCGAAATTTAAAAATGGCTGGATGGTTTAAACCTGGGTCTAAAGATAAATCTTGTTTTGTAATAAGGCCGATAGACACCAACTCCCATCATGTCTGTCTCTCAAAATGGATGTAAGAACGGGTACCGGGGTACTAAGGAGCTGCTCCTCATTGATATGACCATTAGCCAACAGGTTCGTCGTTTCCGAAAGGATCTGTCGACATTTTGGATAGATTATAAGAAGGCCTATGACTCGGTGCCGCATACATGGCTCATGAGGGTGCTGGAGTTGTATAAAATAGATACAACTCTACGCACCTTCCTGATGTCGTGTATGGGGCAATGGAGGACGGTCCTTCGCTATCCAGGATGTCGAAATATCCAGAGGAATAGCGAGCCGATAAGGATCGAGCGAGGCATATTCCAGGGCGACAGTTTGAGTCCGCTTTGGTTCTGCTTAGCCTTGAATCCTCTAAGCACACTGCTGGAGGATTTAGGTCTAGGCTATCGGCTGAGGAGAGGTGGTCAGGTTATATCTCATCTCCTTTACATGGATGACTTAAAACTCTTTGCCCCTAACAATTTGCAACTGATGGAGCTACTGAAAATTACTGAAACTTTCATTAGCGCCATCAAGATGGAATTTGGTGTGGACAAATCGGTCATGCATGTAAAGCTAGGGGAGATTGTGGAATCCGTGGGAACCCAGCTCTCGGATTCCACAAACCTTAGAGCCCTCTCCGCATCCGAAACCTATAAGTATTTGGGTATGTCGGAAGCGTTGGGTATCAATGTAACTGACATGAAGCAATCGTTGAAGGCGCGCTTCTTTGGCCGCCTGAAAAAAGTATTTAATAGTCTTCTTTCAGGCGGAAACAAGTTGCGCGCCTGTAACAGTTGGGTCATGCCGGTTTTGATGTACTCTTTCGGCATACTCAAATGGACTCAGACCGAACTCAACGCCCTGGATAGGAAAGTCCGTACGCTGCTGACTGCAAATGGAATGCATCACCCACGATCATCGGTAATGAGGCTAGGGCTAGGCTAGGGTTATATCCCACGAAAGTGTGGAGGTCGTGGCTTTTTAAACGCTAAGACTCTCCACAATCGCGAGATATGCAGCCTCAGGGAATATTTCCTAGAAACCGTGGGAATGCATCGGGATGTAGTCGCGGTGGACAAGGGCCTCACCCCGCTCTCCTTAGGTAAAGAGAACTGGCGCAAGCCAGTAGTGCTTGACACTAATGATCGCATGGATGTATGGCAGAGTAAGGAGCTTCACGGACGCTTTTTCCGGGCCCTACATGGACCCGATGTGTATTTACTAGCGTCCGTAGCCTGGCTGCGTTTCGGTGACCTCTTTGGAGAAACCGAAGGTTTTGTCTGTGAAAATATGGACGAAGTTATGATGACGAACAATTACCGGAGATTTATTGTGAAAGACGGCACGGTTGACATCTGTCGGGCATACCACCGGCCGGGGGAATCAATCGGGCATATTATCTCCGGGTGTTCTCGTCTAGCTAACGGAGAGTATTTGCATAGACACAACCTTGTAGCCAGGATAATCCATCAGCAACTTGCTCTTGAATACAGCCTTGTTAAATCGGAGGTACCGTACTACAGATATGTGCCCGACCCAGTTCTCGAAAATGGAAATATCACATTGTACTGGGATCGATCCATTATCACTGACAGGACCACCATTATTCTGGACACGGCGCGCATTGTCAGAAGGTTCCTCTCTCTGGAGCCCTGACCGCCGGTAGCTTGGACCCTGATCCCGATACCGGTGGGCAACTACTTTTTATATTTTTAAATGTTTTTATATTTTTTTATACTAATATTTAAAAATATATTTTATATGTATTTAGTGGAATAAAGAGTGATAATGTAATAGATATCTTCTGGTTACCTAAAGCGCAATACACACTGAGCCCGCCGGGCCGCCGACACAGCCCGCCGACACAACCCGGCGGCCTATATGAAAAGAATCATGTCGGCAACATGCGCCCGCGCGTGTTGCCCGCCGACATGTTGGCGGCTTGCGTACGCCTGCGCTCAGTTGCCCGGCGACACAACCTTTTTCGACACGTGGCAATCACTAACTGCCAAATAAATTTCTCATCTCGATCCGCCGACAAAATTTTCCGACTTGCAATAAGTGAAGCCGCCGACTAGCCCGACGACAAAAAGTTGCCGACATAGGTCGGCGGCCCGGCGGGCTCAGTGTGTATTGCGCTTAATATTTACCAGAGGAATGTACCTCATAAAAATATAATCTGAAAATATAATGCGACGAGTAATTAACGAGAAACTCAAGAAAAGAAATTTTGACGCCTACCAATTTTTCATAGCAATGTGAGTTTAGTGTTATTTGCTCGTAATTTATTTTCTTGATTTCCTCGTTAATTACTTGTCGCATTATATTTTCAGATTATATTTTTGTGAGGTACATTGAAGGTACATTCCTCTGGTAAATATTAGGTAACCATAAAATATCTATTACATTCATTATTAGTATTCACCCGTCATTCTGACTGTCAGGACTGCGGCTCACTTTATTATTATAATTGTTCTTGTTTCTTGGAGCTACATTTAATTTCATTAAAGGTATATTCAAGTACATTGCTGGTACATTCCATTCATAAATAACATTATCAGTTCTGTAACAATACAAACGTCATTCTGACCTAGACGTAAGCCTAACTGTTAAGCGGGCCATTGAACTAGCCTGAATATAATTGGAGTGAGTGGAAAACAAGTCGACGTCCAAAAAAACTTTCCTACAATAAAAAACAACTGACTTAAAAAAAAACAATAACTACAAAGTGAAAAATAACTTTAATTTCGGAAGTCGGTGTCGTTGTTTTTTGACGCCGCCGCCGACTTCCGAAATTAAAATTATTTTTCACTTTGTAGTGTTTATTTTTGATGTTTTTTTGTCTGTTGTCTTTTTTGTAAAAAAGTTTTTATTTTTCACTTTTTAGTTGTACAGTCAACAAAAGAGTTAAGTATGCAGGATCGTCGGATATAGCTGAAGTTTAGTAAGAAACCGAGCGAAGGATGTTCTCGAATAAAATTTTATTTTATTTAATAGAAAACAAACAGCTCATTTATCAAATTAAATTTCAGTCGACAACATCCACCGGTTTCTTACTAAACTTCAACTATATCCGACGATCCCGCATACTTATCTCTTTTGTCGACTGTACCTACCCCACACAAAGTTGCTATGTAAATATATCAGTGTCAGGAAGTTATTACAACATAATCAATATAAACTAAATGGAAAAAAATCGTTTTATTGAAACTAACTCAAAAACAACCCAAGCAAAGTTAATCAATATTACAGGTATTTTGTACCCACCTATTTTTGTTTCAAGTATTTATCAGTGGAAACTTGTAAATGGCCTTCAAATGCATGTTTGAGAAGACGGTTTTTTTTTTGTCTTAAGTATCTTTTTAACCGACTCCAAAAAAAGGAGGAGGTTCTCAATTCGGTTGTATGTTTTTTTTTTTTATGTTTGTTATTTCAGTACGCCGTCATTTATAAGCCGATTTGGAAAATTCTTTTTTTATTCAATAGGATATACTTCCAAATTGGTCCCATTTTTTTCGAAATCCAGTTCTGATGAGGGGATCCATGAGGAATTGAGGGAACTCCTCAAATATTATAGGCACACCTATAGCGATTTGGGTATTTTTTATAGTATCTCGGGCATTTGTTCTCGGAAACCACCATTTGGTGAAGTGGAACTGATGAAGAAGACCATAGATGGCCACCGGAACTACTCAATAATAATTATTTCACGGGTTGCGATTCGATTACTTTAATATGGTTGCTAAGCACTTTATGCTCGTCACAATGCGAATGGTGAAATAGAGGTGATGATGGAATACCAGGAGAACTCCTCAACAATTAACGTCCCTGCATCGGGAAAAGCAATATTTTGTAAAAAGGCGATGGGCAAGTTGACATTAGGCTATTGTAACTTAGATACATGATAAACAAACACACTAAAAAGCGAGAAATAAAATTTTTTTACCAAAAAAAACTGACTTCCAAAAAAAACACTACAAAGTGAAAAATAACTTTAATTTCGGAAGTCGGTGGCAAAAACTAAAATACAGATTCAAAGACACCGACTTCCGAAATTAAAGTTATTTTTCACTTTGTAGTGTTTTTTTTGGAAGTCGGTTTTTTTTTGTTAAAATTTTTTTATTACCTTCAATAGTGACAATTTAGAAGCTAAAACTAAAATATAGGTATATTGGCGCCGATTCTGTTGTGCACAAACTAAACTAAATTTAAGTTCATGCATCTTTTTCTTTCTATTTCACTAAGAAAATGACAGGAGATAAATATTAGTTTAGTCCTGTCAAATTAAGATACTCCATAGACAACTTAGACGAGATTAAAAAATTGGCTACTAAATCTACATCAATTTACGTCAGGCGCTGACAAATTTGACGGGACTAAACTAATACACAATGTGTTAACTAATAAACTAGTGTGTTACACAATTACCTCTCTGGTCCAAACCCGAATTGCGCATCAACTAGAAAAGAATAGAATCATAGATAGAATACTCTTTATTATGTATAGTCAACAAAAGAGATATACTTATCCCTTTTGGAGCAGGATCGTCGGATGAAGTTGAAGTTTAGTAAGAAACCAATGGATGTTGTCGACAGAAATTTAATTTGATAAGTAAATGAGCTGTTTGTTTTCTATTAATAAAATAAAATAATATTCGGGAACATCCATCGGTTTCTTACTATACTTCAACTTTATCCGACGATCCTGCATACTTATCTCTTTTGTTGACTGTACACCATATAAATAGAAGAATAGAATTAGATAGAAAGAAAAAGTATTTATTGCGACTCGTACAGGAAGATCACAAACTAAACTAAACACAGTCAAATAAAAATCCAAGTATATAATTTTATTTAAGAATAATCTATGCTAATATTTAAAATAATAATAATAATATGTACATTTATATGAAAAAATAAGTAAAATAATCATAGGGTATCAAAAAATTCGTCCGCATCGCTGTCAACAGGAACAGTGCCCAAAAGGCTAGCAGCATTGCCACGTTGAATGGCAATGCTAATTCTTTGGCCAAGAAATAGGCCAGCCCTCTGGTCACGTGAAGAGTCGACTAACCGCTTGGCGATATCTTGAAAAACCAAGTGGGCACTCGGACCCCATGGCCCTAGTGTTTCAACCCCAAACGGCTCGAACATATAACTCCCAATCAGGTTGGAATATTTTCGCCGTTTGAGGTTTTCTGCACCTGCAGCAGCCGCTGATTTAGCCGGGGATTTACCCCTACTCATACACTGAATAGCCTACCTTACTTCCTCGCCAGACATCCTGATAATATCCAAGTTATATAAAAAAAAAGAAAAAGTAACAAAAGGAAAATAAAACAGAAAAAATAAATGTCACAGCGCTGGTATTGTGATAGGGCCCGCTGTGATGTCACGGGCAGTTACAGAAACAGAAATAAATAATTATGTAAAATATTAGCAAATACTTGATTATAGATACTTATCTATAGGTGGTTATCAATTAGCCTGTCCAAGACTTTTGCCATGATTGTTGCCAATGTCAATGATATCGGTCTGTAATTACTATTCGTTTTGTATCACTGGCACTATAGGTCTACCAGAATCTCATGGCAAAAAAGAAAAAAAAAACTTTGTGGTTTTCATACATTTGACAACATTGGCAATGTCAAATGTATGAAAACCACAAAGTTTTTTTTTTCTTTTTTTTGCCATGAGATTTTGGTAGACCTATAAGTATCTACAATTATTGTTCTCAAAAAATCTAGCGGTAAGTTACTGTTAGCCTGCATTATCCCACTCTTCCCAGGCTTCCGATCCAAGGCTAAAGCGGTCGTTTGTTTCCTCCAGCTCGTCCTCCATCTTCTATGCGGTCTGCCGCCACGCTGTCTAGCTGTGTCGGCTCCGTAGTGGTTGTTTTGGCCCATAGCTCATTACGGCGGTAAGTATGAATGTGATATACACAGTGAATAACACAGACAACATCCTGGGTAGATGCGACCCCGCATGCCTGAGGTGCTTGACGCTGAGGCCGGGGATTTACCCCTACTCATACACTGAATAGCCTACCTTACTTCCTCGCCAGACATCCTGATAATATCCAACCAGACCGTCGTCGTTAGAGACCGACCGTTATGAAACAGGTATGTTACAAGTGTCTGATGTATTCGATAACATCGAACAAATCAGACACTTGTACCTGTTCCAGCAAAGGCTCCACCAGGAACTGGGTTTTAAATCATTCTGCAATTTTTTTAGGCTCAGAAACACACGCCACCTGAGGTGTTGGGCGCCCGGGCTTGATATTGTACCTACTTATTTGCATTCTTCCAAAATTGTGTAAATTTCTATTGCTAACTAAAATTTCCATTCTAATTTGGTCTTGGGGGGGTTTTTACACCATTTCAGTCTACATTTGAAAATCTTACGACAACACATTTCATCGTAAGAATGAGTTTGTCGAGGCTTCCCATTCCAAGACCACATTTGAAACTTTAATTACCTACGCTACAAATTCTTCCCCCTTACTATCTACCACCAAAGGAGCATCTCCCTGCAGGGTGTAACCTTCTGTGGTCCACTTGGAAGGCCCTGAATCGTCTCCGGGCACAAGTGGGAAGATGTAACTCCAACTTGGTAAAGTGGGGCTACCTCGACGGTACGGCAGTAGGGTGTAATTGTGGAGCTATGTCGAAAGCCCTCTATTCTGCCCTCTGTGTCCTAAAACATGCAGTCAAAATAACCTCTGCGCTGTCACCGACGACGCCAGGAGAGTGGCGAAGTGTTGGGCCAACAAGATCTAAAATACAGTCAAAACTCAAAATCAAAGCATTTAATTCAAACTAGCTTCCGCCCGCGACTCCGTCCGCGCGGATGTCGGTCTTCGCGTGGATGGTTTATTTCTCCATTTTGAGTAACTCTGACAATGACATCTTATAAATATCTATTGGACCCAAATACGGCTAAGCCTATAATAATTAAGGAGATCCCTCTATTGAGCTACTGCTGTTGAGCTCGCGTTCTGTAGTAAGTATTTTTTTCATAGTAATTCCGACCTTGATAAGTAGCATGTAGCAGTAAATTACTGACAGTGACGAAAAGTTTGCAATAATAAAAAAGTGATCGTGACAATGCGACAGAAAGTTAATTGAAAGCTTCAGCATACAAAACATTGTTAGTGAGCTCGTCCGGAATATGAACATGAAGATTTCTTGGACTGCTCACACGGGAAAGAGCTACGTAAAGTTGCCCGTGTGAAAAACAACTCGCGGTAAGATCTACGCCAGCAACTCCTAGGGTCTGACCTTGAGCCATATTTATTGTCATGGCGTAACACAAAGCTACAGGAAACTGTATTCTCTTAAATTGAAATGGAAAATTATCCACTGCGGGTAATGCAACGTGTGTTCGCGGTTCTACAGAACAACGTCTATGAATAAAACTGAAAAATAAGATTTTTTTTTTCTACGTATTTTTCCAGGATAAAAAGTATCCCATTTTATGCCCAGGATAATAAGGTATAATTATACCAAGTTTCATCTAAATCGAACCGTTAGTTTTCACGTGATGCCTGCATATACAGACAGACAGACAGACAGACAGACAGACAGACAGAGAAAATTTTTTTAATCACATATTCGGGTTTGGTATCGATCCAGCAACACCCCCCGCTATTTATTTTTTCAATATTTTCAATGTACAGAATTGACCCTTCTACAGATTTATTATATGTATAGATAAACAAAAAAAAACAGGCACTTTTGAATTGTCAAGGGGTCGGTCAGTCAGATAGTCATTGGTAGGTAGTTGCTGTGACTGCCTTCACCCTTGTCGTCATACTGGGCACTAGATAGCTGACCAGAGCCGCCTCTTCATCGGGTACCAGGCGTGAAGTGCCCAGGAGTTGGGAGGTCGAACCAGGATGTACAGACGCCAGCACATCAACGTAAACTGTATACCTATCTATAACTACGACGCGGCGTATAGTGTTAGAAAGAAAGTATCCTTGGTATGATTGGTGGAGTTTTCAACGTTTCAAAAATTGCCCAATGGTAGCACGTACTGTTATAGAATTAAGATTGAATTTTATGACTTTTCCACAAGAAGTAATTTAGCTTACAGTAATTTTTATTTTGTTAAAATCTTATTGGCTGATTGTGTACATTTCCTTTGCCTGTCACGTGACAACGTGTATTTCAAGGAGGTTGAGAACATTGCGGCTCGGTGGCATTCGAGCACGGACCACCGAGAGAACCAGTCAATTATTATACTCCTAGAGTTTTACAGGTATCAAGTAGAGGACCTACTGTAAGTCAACCTGATTTAATAACTATTCTTTAAATATCATGCTAAGTTATAAAAACTGTGACCGTTATTTTGTTTTACATGTTGTATTCTATTGTGTAACTATTGCTAGATTGTGGAATTTATGTAGCAAGTATGTAATGTGTTCTATACTCCAAAATTACTAAGTGTTATGTGTAAACTATGTAAAATGGTTACGATAAATCATGTTATTTAATAAATGTGTGATTTGAATATTAGCCTACCTGCAATACGTTTTATTTACTTTGTTTCCTCAGACCTACAAGTAGTATGAACAGATAAAATAATGCAATAAATACTATCTATTTAAAGCCTGACTTCTGATTTATCTAATAAATCAGAAGTGGGATAATTCACCGCCCATAATTAATACTAATGTAATTTTGGAGTTCAATAATTTTCAACCTGCTGATTTTTTTTTTTGTAACATAACGGTCACAAGTTGGGTAAAGAAGAAATTATAGAAACATGTTTAACTGTGTGCTTCATTCAAGTTCAAATAATTACGGGGATGTAGGCATGGATTGTGAGGGCACTGAGTGTCTTGCCGGGGCTACTCTCCGGGATACACAGTGTTTTCCTGAGTGATATAATGGTATTCCAACGCAGCGTGCATGCGTCTTGCCATGGCTACTCTATGGAGACGTAGGCACGGATTGTGAGGGCCTTGTGTGTATTGCTGGTGCTATACTCCGGGATACACACGGGTTTTCTGGGATAGTATTATAGTGTTCCACCATGCATACATCTTTCTATGTTTACTTTGTGAAGATGCAGATGTGGGTCATTGAACATATACATTATTTTTCGTTGCGGGTGTTCCTGCAAATACTTTGCCATGGCTGCTCTATGGAAGTAAATGTGGGAACGCCGCCGTGACCAGGTGTCCGCTCTCACCTTGCCGGGGCTACACTCCGGGATGAGTGCGGATATTTTCTTTGGTTGAATGTGTATCTGTTCTGGTGTTTTCCAACAAATATTGTTTTTTTACGAGGCATGATTTTGTCGTATCTTGCTGTTAGTTTTATTTCGTGATGAATGGAGCAAATGCACCTATGCACAGCACACAGTGAAATGTGAGGAATACACAGTAAAGGAATTTAATACAGTGATATTAATGATTACTCGAATGATATTTAATAGAATAACTATGTTTATTGCTTTGTGGAACATTTTTATTTCGCTGATTGTTGTAATATGATTATTTTTTTAATCCTTATATAATTTTATGTCATAAATATTTCACATTTGTACTAAGGTTATAAGAATACTATTCTAATCATATCAATATTTTCCTGATATCCTGATTCCGACTTGACCTTGACTTGACAATAATAAAAGATTGTGACAATGTCGGATAGGACGCCTGCTAGGGAGACCTTTACACCTCCACGTGTAGTCGAGCGTAGGAGTAGATCTAAGAGGAGGAACACGCGGGTTCGATGTCGTGAAGCCAAACGTCCTCGGACACGCTCGCGATCAACCACACGTAGGGTCACCTCTAGGAGCTCATCGGTGATCTCTTCCGATACTAGACAGTCACGTTATAGGAGAAGATCGTTGAAGCGAAAGCACCATACCAGACTTTCTCGCTCTATTGGGCGATCAAATAGCACAGTTTCACAATCGTCCAAAGCATACAGGGGACGTTCGCGCTCACGTCTGCATAAAAACAAAAAACGCTCGCGCCGTGAACGCACACACGTAGATAAGAGACGACATGCTAGCAGCAGTTCAGTAACGAGTACTACAACAAACTCGAGCTCTTCTGTATCGTATAGCAACAGGCATAGACGGTCCCCAGCGAAATCAAAGCGCACTAAACGTCGAAAGCAAAGCTTAACTTCTAAATCAAAAGAAAGTAGTGTAGTGGAGAAGTTAATAGAAGCACTACATAAGCGTAATGAAAGTAGCTTCATAGGCGCCAAAGATGTTATTCCAAACTTTGATCCGAGTCAAAAAAATCAAACTATGACGTCATGGTTAAAGAAAGTAAACGAAACCGCTCAAATATATTACTGGAATGATAAAGAAATTATTTATAACGCATTACCTAAGCTCACCGGTCTTTCACGCAGATGGTATGAAGGCTTATCGTCGGTTAAGCTTAACTGGAAGGAATGGCAGGCCAAGTTATTAAAAAGTTTTCCAGACGATCAAAATTATGCTGACAAACTCGTCGAAATGTTATATAGGAAGAGTAAGAGGGATGAAACTCTAGAAGAGTACTTTTACGATAAAGCAAAGCTTGTAAAGCATTGTGGCATTAAGGGTAAAAACGCAGTAGACTGTATAATTCAGGGCATATATGATAATAATATCCGTCTGAATGCGTTAGGCTCAGATTTTAGGCGACCGAGTAGGTTACTCAAGTATTTACGCAATATTTCTAGCAAAAGTATCAAAGAAATAAAGAAAACCCCCGTGCAAACTAAAGAAAGCATACGAAACAATAAACATCCTTCGTTTAAACTTCGTTGTTACAACTGTTCGGAGCTTGGACATACCGTTCCGAAATGCCCAAAGGCTCTCCAAAAATGTCCAAAATGCAACAGAATGGGCCATTTAGCCGAACATTGCAAGCGTGATTCAGATAAAGATAAAAATAGTTTGAATCCCGTTAATAAGGTACAGTTGATCGAAGCCAGTAAAACTACTCACAATATTTATACAAAGAATATAACAGTTAACGGTATACCTAAAACTGCATTTGTCGATTTCGGTAGCGAGTGCACGCTTATTAAACAAAGCACGGCGGACGAATTAAAATTAGATACCTCAACAGAGGGACTGCCTGTATTAAAAGGCTTTGCAGCTGGCGTAATATTACCGTTAGGTAAGGCATCGGTCGAGATAAGCGTGGACTTTGTTACTGCCTTAGTGGAAGTGTTTATTGTATATAATGAGTTCCTTAACACAGATGTACTCGTAGGTCAGACTCTAACTGAATTACCTGAGGTTAGGGTTTACAAAACAAATAGTAGTTTGATGTTATACTCAGCGGTGGCCGAAGCAGAGAAAACAGAAGTTTATATTAAATCAGACGTAGAGATCAATGGGCTAGTCGGTGTAGATATATGTTTAGGAAGTAATCACACTGGGCTAATGTACTTACCAGGAAACACTTGTTTTAAGACGGGGGAAGAAGTTATGATACCGCAAGGTTTATATGCAGTTAAAAATGGGTTAGGAAAAATATTAGTTATAAACTTATCTGGGGATAAATATGTGTTGCATAAGGGAAAGCTTATTGCAAGGGCTAACCTGTTACCAATCTCGCTTGATATTTGTAGCGATTTCCAAAAAGCTGACACATTAGGGGTTCACAAGCTGACAGTTGACAAACTTTGCGACAACATTCCTGATCCCCTGACAATAGACATGCTAAAAATAGGTTCCGAGACTACTGACGAACAAAAACAACATCTTTTAAAGTTGGTTAATGAATATCGTGATTGTTTTGCTCTAAACGTGAGCGAGTTGGGAACATCGACTATTTCAGAAATGCATATTACACTTACTGATAACTCTCCGGTCTCTTATAAACCATACAGATTACCATATAGCGAACGCATAGTAGTTCAAAAACTTGTAAATGAGCTTCTTGATAACAATATCATTAAAGAATCTAGTTCTTCTTACGCAAGCCCAATAGTTTTAGTTAAAAAGAAGAACAACGATTATCGTTTATGTGTAGATTATAGGGCACTTAATAAAAAGACCGTCAAAGATTCGTACCCTATGCCAGTCATAGATGACCAACTAGACCGACTTAACGGTAAAAGATTCTTTACGAGTTTAGACCTAAAATCGGGCTACTACCAGATTCCAATGTCACAGGACTCAACTCATGTAACAGCATTCGTAACTCCTGACGGACATTTCGAATATACGCGAATGCCATTCGGTTTGGTCAACGCACCAGCGGTATTTCAACATATGATAAATAAAACCCTAGGGAAAGATAGATTTGACCTAGCCTTGCCCTATATGGATGACATCTTGTCACCCTCCACTGACGTGGACGAAGGTATGGTAAAATTAAGGAAAATCTTTGATTGCCTTCGAAAAGCCGGATTGACATTAAATATTGAAAAATGTTTCTTCTTTGAAACGAAGCTAGATTACTTAGGATATGAAATCTCTAAAGATGGCCTGAGGCCCGGTAGTAGAAAAACTGAGGCAGTAGCCTTATTCCCGACACCGACCAGCGTTCATCAGGTCCGTCAATTCGTTGGTCTCGCTAGTTTTTTTAGACGATTTGTTCCCAACTTTGCAAGTATAGCTAAACCTTTGACTTCTCTAACAAAAGCAAATATCCCTTGGGTTTGGAGTAGTCTCCAAGAGGAAGCATTTAATACAATTAAAACTAAGCTAATCGAACGCCCTATATTGGCTCTGTATGATACAACTTACATAACGGAGGTACATTGCGACGCCAGCAAGTTAGGAGTAGGCGGAATTCTGCTTCAAAGGCCTGACGAAAAATCTCCCCCTAGGCCGGTAGCATATTTTAGCAAACAAACTACCAAAGATGAAGAATACCTACATTCGTATGAATTGGAGACTCTAGCTGTTGTCTTGTCACTAAAGAAATTTCGTATATATTTAATTGGTATACCGTTCAAAGTGTTCACGGACTGCAATGCGCTGAGGACTACCCTAACAAAGCGTGACTTGATGCCGCGAATAGCACGGTGGTGGTTACTATTACAAGAATACGATTTCAGCATTGAATACAGGCCAGGCGACAACATGAAACATGTTGACGCGCTAAGCCGAAATCCTATTGCTGATCGAGACTCGCGGGAATTGTTAGATGCTAGGGAGTATGATATCATGAATATCAGTGCAACCGATTGGCTTCAAACTGTTCAAATGACTGACCCTAAATTACAACAGATCAAATTGATCTTACAAAATAATAAAAAGGAGATTAAAGATATTCACACAAATTTCCTCCTCCAGGATGATAAGATCTACAGAATAGTGGGGGATCAAAAAAAATGGGTTGTACCTAATGGGGCACGATGGCGTATTTGTCAGTTATGTCATGATGAGGCGGGGCACTTTGCAGTCGAAAAGACTTTTGATAAAATAAAACAAGACTACTGGTTTCCAAAAATGAAACGTTTCGTTCGCAAATACGTGGAAGCATGTCTTAATTGTGCATACAATAAAGCATCAACTAGTAAACCCACTGGTTACTTACATCCAATCCCCAAAGGTAATGTCCCATTTCATACTCTTCACATGGACCATCTAGGACCATTTGTTAGGAGCAAAAGGGGGAACTCTTACATACTGGGCGTAATTGACGGTTTCAGTAAATTTATTTTTATAAGACCAGTAAAAGATGTAAAAACTAAAACCACTATTAAAACGCTGCAGGAAATATTTGACGTAATAGGTAGCCCAAACGTAATAATCACCGATCGCGGTACTAGTTTTACATCAGCGGCATTCACAAGCTTTGTGAAATTAATAGGTGCTAAGCATATACTAAACGCTGTAGCAACACCACGAGCCAATGGGCAAATTGAACGATATAATCGTACAATTCTCGATTCTTTAGCCGCGACCAATTACGATCAGGCGGAGCGCGACTGGGATGTCAGGGTAGGTAAATTGCAATGGAGTTTAAATAACATAATCAATAAAACCACGGGTAAATCTCCTTCTGAAATAGTATTCGGTCGTCGCACTATCTGTCCCGGGGAGGGTCCTATTTTAAACGAGCTAGCCGATGTAATAGATACCTCAGAATCAGGTCCATCTAGAGATGCAATACGGTTGACTGCTCTTGAGAACACTGAAAAGAGTCAACAATATATGAAAAAGAAATTTGATAGCGGTAGGGCTCCAACAAAATTCTTTCAAATTGATGATTTAGTAATGATTCCCAATCATCACAATCCAGCCGATGGAAAAAGTAAAAAGTTATGTCCAAAGTTTAGGGGCCCCTTAAAAGTAACTGCAGTTTTAGAAAACGATAGGTATGAAGTCTCTAGTATTGAAGGGCACTCAAAACGTAAATATAAAAGTATTTATCCAGCAGACCAGTTAAAACGTTGGATAACTTTCGCACCTAGTACTGACACTGACGGCGAAGACAATGCCATTATGTGTAACGAGACTGTTGACAGAGTTAATTACTGTTCCGATTCAAATTAAGATATACAATGCTTACGTTATGATTAATACTTACCTGCCTACTTAAACTCTCTTCTAGACTCATGACAAATACTGACTTTCCTTCCCAAATCCTTCCTAGTTACATGATTACAGAATAGATCTTACCTGACTAATGGGCTTCATCTGGCTACTGTGGAGTTGCTTGCCTGTAAGTATTAGTGGACCGAGGCCGAAGTACAAGCGGTTGTCAGTAACAATGACGGATGCTGAAGTACAAGCGGTGTTCACGCCCCTAAAAAGTGGACCGAGGCCGAAGTACAAGCGGTAGTCAGTAACAATGACGGATGCTGAAGTACAAGCGGTGTTCACGCCCCTAAAAAGTGGACCGAGGCCGAAGTACAAGCGGTAGTCAGTAACAATGACGGATGCTGAAGTACAAGCGGTGTTCACGCCCCTAAAAAATGGACCGAGGCCGAAGTACAAGCGGTAGTCAGTAACAATGACGGATGCCGAAGTACAAGCGGTGTTCATACCCCCTAAAAAGTGAACCGAGGCCGAAGTACAAGCGGTGTTCACGCCCCCTAAAAAAAAAATCCTATTTCGACGGCCGAGGCTGAAGTACAAAATGTACAAGCGGTGTTCGTCTCAAATAATTAAAATGCACATCAAAATGTATAAGATTTTTTACATTGACCAATCTTTTCCTTATTTGGTTTATTTTTCATCAGTAATTTGAACTAGGAATAATTATGTTGTTAGGCACTTTCCAGAAGAACTTTACTAATATATGTTTGTTTTCCAGGTATCTACACTACCTACATAATCACGTTCGTTAGGTTAGGCCACCCGCAAACGTGTTGTCACGGCCACCTCACCGCCCCCGTTTGCTGCGTCGAGACCTCTGAGACACTGAGGTTACGTGCCGCTACGGTTGATTGACGCCTGGTTGACAAGGAGAAGATGAGGCGAGGTGATGATGATCCGACGCTAGGCAGGTGTGCGATGACCTCTATCGGGCGGGATGGTCCATATTTATATACTTATTCAATCAATTACTTCAAGAGATATACTTATTTAGAATAAATTGTACAATGTATTAGTTATGTTATTATATTTTCATGAGTCTTGTTATTAAGTTAGAAGTTATTGTATTAGTTAGTTTATTTTTATTTTTATTATTATTGTCATGACCTTTATCGGGGTCACCATGATTTATGTACCTATTATTACCAAAATAATTATACTTTAAGTATTTGGAATTGGTTGTATAATGAATTAGCTACGTTATTATATTTTCATGATCTTTGTTATTAAGTTAGAAGCTATTGTAGGTACCTATTAGTTGGTCTTTAATTTATTATTTGTTAATCTTATGATTTTTAACGGGATCACCCCTATTTATGCACTTATTTCTTCAAGAATTATACTTATTTGTAATTAATTTTAGAAGATATTGTATTAGTTCTATTATTTTTTTTTTATTTTTTTTTAAATACTTGCTCTTTTTTTTTATTATTTGTTATTTCACACTAGTTAGTTATCGTAATAGCTCTCAAACGTACACACATTTATTGTATTTTCAGTTGTGTTAATTAGTGTTAGTATTATCTAGAACTTATTGTATAGAGACACACAAATATACTCGAATGGCCGAAAAGCAATGGGGTCATTCCTTTCTCAGGACGGCCGTCTGTTATAGAATTAAGATTGAATTTTATGACTTTTCCACAAGAAGTAATTTAGCTTACAGTAATTTTTATTTTGTTAAAATCTTATTGGCTGATTGTGTACATTTCCTTTGCCTGTCACGTGACAACGTGTATTTCAAGGAGGTTGAGAACATTGCGGCTCGGTGGCATTCGAGCACGGACCACCGAGAGAACCAGTCAATTATTATACTCCTAGAGTTTTACAGGTATCAAGTAGAGGACCTACTGTAAGTCAACCTGATTTAATAACTATTCTTTAAATATCATGCTAAGTTATAAAAACTGTGACCGTTATTTTGTTTTACATGTTGTATTCTATTGTGTAACTATTGCTAGATTGTGGAATTTATGTAGCAAGTATGTAATGTGTTCTATACTCCAAAATTACTAAGTGTTATGTGTAAACTATGTAAAATGGTTACGATAAATCATGTTATTTAATAAATGTGTGATTTGAATATTAGCCTACCTGCAATACGTTTTATTTACTTTGTTTCCTCAGACCTACAAGTAGTATGAACAGATAAAATAATGCAATAAATACTATCTATTTAAAGCCTGACTTCTGATTTATCTAATAGTACTAATAATTGGAAGCCAATTACCATGTCTCACTAGGAATAAGCCACACCCACGCGCCACTGCGCGTCCGCCACCGCTCCCGAGTTTCCCCGAACCTTCACGAAGTTAAACGAATGTCACATCAAATCGTTCGTTTGACATTTATTCAGTACGTCACTTGGAGCCGTGTTGCGGAAGTTCTAGTCCGCAGACATTTTAGAATGTGCGTTTTAATTATTTTTATCAAAGTTTAGTTAAATATCAAAATCAAGAATGCCGCCTCAGTTACAGCAAATTGAAAGGGAGCGCATCATAAGCCCTTCGATTGAGTGGATGTGATGTGATTGATATTTGTCGGCAGACGGGCATAACGGTGAGTAATATTTTTTGTAGTTATAAATTTTAAATAATAATAAACAAAGGTTGTATTGTTAAAAATGTGTCAATGGTGTTTTTCTATAGAATTTTCGAATTAATAGAAGGGATAGATCTATATTTGTGGATAGGTATATCTTCTTTGTGTTCTTTCATAATGGGTGCGCGCTGTTTCGTGAAAGCTTAAATTCAGAGTTATACCTCCGTAAGCATAATTCGATGAACTATTGTTTTTGATTCCATTTAGGGCTGATTTTTCCAACGTCAGTTAATTTTTTAGCCAGCCAATTTATTACTATCGGAAGGAATCATTTTGAATTTTTGACAATTCTTCCAAACAAAAACTGTCAGATGTCAATTTTATTCCAATAGTAAAAAATATCTGTCGATTGAAAAATCAGCCCTTACTCCTGGAACATTCTAAACAGAAGTTATTCCAGTAGGTAATGATTGGATTTTAAAGTAAATATTACCTATTATATGAATATTTGCGTGATTTTAGTGTCAAATGAGAGGATTATGTTTAAAACTGATATCCCCGTTTGAACTATGTAAATCGGTCCACGGGTTCTAGAGATAGAAAGAATTATGTCCTATAATGAAAACATGTCAAAGTTCTTTTAGTGTCAAATGAGAGGATTATGTTTAAAACTGATATTCCCGTTTGAACTATGTAAATCGGTCCACGGGTTCTAGAGATAGAAAGAATTATGTCCTATAATGAAAACATGTCAAAGTTCGATTTTAGTAAGTTAATTTTCTAGAAAGTTTTTATTGTATAGAGATAGGATAAATGTTGATACGTAATACGAAAGAAGATTACATAGACCAATATAATGAAATTGTAACGATCGCCTAGGCTTAAAGAACATAAAAATAGGGATATTTAAGTGTCAGACCCAAGAGAAAATTACATGTAAAAATGGCTTAAAATCAAGGGTCTCTTTGCCTATAGTAATTGAGTAATAATGGGCAAATAAACTACAGCTAAGTATTTGTTTCGTTCCAGAAAAAAACAGTTTGGAAGCTTAGAACCGCCAGCTCTACGCGAGAGCCACGCGGCTGCAGACGAGACGATGTGGAGTAACCTCAATTTCGTACAGCGTGAGTAACTAGTAATCACACTTACCTATCACATTAACTTATATCATCACAGTTAACATAAAACATGGTTTTCCTAAAAAGTGAATAACAAAATTGATTAAAAAATTAAATTTAAAAAACCCCCGTCACAAAAAAATAATAAAATTAAATGTAAGTAATTGGAAAAGGATCAAATAATTTAAAAACCCCCAACTTAAAGAATCTAGGTAACGAGACTAAAACAGATAAATTCATTTGGCAGTCGGGGGACCTGTTAGCATAGAGAAGGTGTTCCACAGAACGGTCCCCCGACTTCCAAATGAATTTATCTGTTTTAGACTCGTTACCTAGATTCTTTAAGTTGGGGGTTTTTAAATTATTTGATCCTTTTCCAATTACTTACATTTAATTTTATTATTTTTTTGTGTCGGGGGGCTTTTTTAAATTTTTATTTAATTTTTTATTTTATGCTTTTTGTAGGGACTCCTTAATTTTTGTTTCATTTCTTTTATTTTCTTGCGTTTTAAGATTCAGGTAATTTGGTGTTTAATCAGGTTTTTTATCCATCAAAAAATAATTATTAATTTATAGTTGAAGAATAATTTTGATTAAACAGACTTTTTGTTTTATTATATCCTTTTTCTAGAGGATGGATAGATAGAGGGGCCCGTGGCTAAATAATAACAGCCGCACAGTTCGATCGATCAGGTTAAGCTACGCTTGCTGCGGTTGGTCTGTGGATGGGTGACCATCTTTACATACCGAGACCCCTCCGTGCCTCGGAAAGCACGTTAAGTCGTTGGTCCCGGCTGTCATTCGTGGATCTTTGACAGTCGTTACGGGTAGTCAGAAGCCCGAAAGTCTGACAACCAGTCTTACCAAGGGTATCGTATTACCCAGTAACTGGGTTGTGGAGGTCAGATAGGCAGTCGCTCCATGTAAAATACTGGTATTCAGCTGCATCCGGTTAGACTGGAAGCCGACCCCAAAATTGATTAACTGTACATAAGATGTTCGTACATCAGTAGTTGGGAAAAGGCTAGGCAGATGATGAGATGATATCCTTTTTCTAGTTCTTCCTTTAGTTATTCAACTTTCGTATAAGTATTTCATAGCTATTAGATATCTTAGGTATTTCAGATCTAGTTTATAAAATGGGACTGCAACACTATCTGATGTAGAAATACCTACGCTTTTTAAGTAGGATAATTCCATTCGTAATAAAAATAGTCAAACTCAGTGGTGGTATCACTTATTATATTACTCTATTAGATAAAAATATCTTCAGTCCTTTACAACCATATTTTACAACCCACCTCAACAAAGGTGGAAGTTCTCAATTCGACAGATTATTTGTGTATGTTTGTTTATATTTGGAAGAATATTTTTTAACCGTTCCATAGTCATTTAAAGTTTATTCAAACTTCTTTCAAATTAATATTATTTCAAGTTAAACAAATATCAACTTTATTGTAATGGCAATTAAGTTGATATCAGAGTGACTAGCACTATTGAAAAAGTTAAAGTTGTAGCGTAAACTGAACTTTCTTGTGTACGATTTAAAGTTATTTTTCTGTAAAGTCATTTTTGTTTACGATTTTTGGCAAATTAATCGCGAATGCAGATTAGTTAAGTTAGCCCCTACAATTTCTCATAACAAAGAATCCTATGTAAGTATTGAAAATGACAAAATTTTCTTTGTTTTAGATATCAATGGACACAGTCAGGAGACGCCGCCGGATTGAGAAAAGACGCCAGACATGTCGTTCGTTGATGTTGTGTCATAATAAACTATATTCCTCGCATGTAAGGACATGCGAGGAAAAATATGGAGATAGTTTGAAGCCTGGGGAAGGCCCCACGGTCAGCGTGCGGTCAGCGCGACTCTAAAACCAGCCTTTATCTATGGTATAGTTTGGTTTTATAACTTTTGTTGTAAGTATATTTTAATTTAAAGTAGGTAGTTGTTATAATGTTTTCAATTATATTAATGTTTAAAAATAAAAAGATTTGATTGTTATTCCGCATTTTATTTTAATATTTTTCCCGCGGTTTCACACGCGTTCCTGTAGGAACCTATCCTATGTCCTTTTCTGATTCGTAGGTATGCATAATTTCATGATGATCGGTTGTGTAGTTATAGTGCCAAAAGCAGGGGGTTAGCTACCGCCGTATCTGTTATACAGTGGGCCCCGACGGCATATTTATTTACTTAAAAAAACGTCACCGTCCTTTTTGCAAAAGACCCCGCCAAGATATTTTGGGGGCCCCTGGGGTTAGATCACACAGCCCTTTCGACTGCAGTCACTGCGTCTTCAGGTCATGACCGGCCGCCTTGCGGAGTTGTTTTAAAACTATGATATTTCCTAAGATATTCATTGAAATCAAATTTGTCAAGGGCAATTTTGTTCAAAATTAAATACTTGTGAATTTGTGATGAGTAACGTGTTTATTTGGATAAGGATTAATATCATGTTTATAAAAACACCTTTGCAATTATTGCATTATTTTAGAACTTTGATTACGATAAAAAACAGGCCAAGTGCGAGTCGGACTCGCATACGAAGGGTTCCGTACCACAAGACAAAAACGCCTATAAAAACACGTTTGTTGTATGGGAGCCCCCCTTAAATATTTATTTTATTTTTATTTTATTATTAAAGTAAAAATACAACTGAGTAATTTGTGAATTTTTCAAGTGCCTACCTGTTGCCTTTTTGATATCGAGCAAAACAGGGAAAAAAATCGTGTTTGTTCTAAGGGAGCCCCCTTAAATATTTATTTTATTTTGTTTTTAGTATTTGTTGTTATAGCGGCAACAGAAATACATAATTTGTGAAAATTTCAACTGTCTAGCTATCGCGGTTCTTGAGATACAGCCTGGTGACAGACAGGCGGACGGACGGACGGACAGACAGCGAAGTCTTAGTAATAGGTAGGGTTCCGTTTTTACCCTTTGGGTACGGAACCCTAAAAACGTTATATTGAATCAAGTAGAGAAGAAATTTTCAATTCGAACCAGCAGTTCCTGAGATTAGCGCGTTCAAACAAACTTATCAGCTTTATAAAATTATAGTATAGATTTAGGATGTAAAGTAACGATACCTAATAATATATTAGAATTTTATTTGAAAATTCATAACCTTTGAAGTCGTATCTTATTACTAGCGCAATAAGGTTGAACATCATGTCAAAGCAAACTTCGGTAGGTATTGGTAATTTCGTTACAAGGTTCAACCTGATTGTTTTGTAATAAGATCATGCTGCGGACGAAACGTTAATCTTAAACACGGCGGACTGACAAAAGGCTTTTTGTAGGTATAATTAATTGGCTAAACTTCACACACGTTCGTGATGGGGTAAGAAGTAGGTGTCCATATTTCTTTCAAAATTTCAAGCAGATTACCTATGTTATGGGTTTTCAGCATTTAATTTCGTGAAAATAAATAAAAATCTTTTATTTTGGAACAATAACAGATATAATAGGTATTATAAAATAGTTAAAGGATGATAACTACAAAAGTTTATAACTGTGGCGCATGGCGCAGCTATCAATAATAGAATAGAAGAGCAAGGAACGCGCTAAGACAGGTGACCGCCAGCCCGTCAGTAAGTAGGTAACAAAACCCGGAAAAGGTCATTCAAACCTGCTTGAAATTAAAAAACTGGCCAAGTGCGAGTCGGACTCGCACACGAAGGGTTCCGTACCACAAGGCGAAAACGCCAAAAAAACACAAAAAAAACGAAAAAAACACGTTTGTTGTATGGGAGCCCCCCTTAAATATTCATTTTATTTTGTTTTTAGTATTTGTTATTGTAGCGGCAACAGAAATACATAATTTGTGAAAATTTTAACTGTCTAGCTATCGCGGTTCTTGAGATACAGCCTGGTGACAGACAGACGGATAGACAGCGAAGTCTTAGGTCTCGTTTTTAGGGTTCCGTACCCAAAGGGTACAAAACGGAACCCTATTACTAAGACTTCGCTGTCTGTCCGTCTGTCTGTCTGTCTGTCACCAGGCTGTATCTCAAGAACCGCGATAGCTAGACATTTGAAATTTTCACAGATGATGTATTTCTGTTGCCGCTATAACAACAAATACTAAAAACAACATAAAATAAATATTTAAGGGGGGCTCCCATACAACAAACGCGAATTTTTTGCCCTTTTTTGCTCGATATCAAAAATGGCAACAGGTAGGCACTTGAAATATTCACAAAATACTGAGTTGTATTTTAACTTTAATAATAAAATTAAAATAAATATTTAAGGGGGGCTCCCATACAACAAACATGTTTTTTCGGCGTTTTTGCCTTGTGGTACGGAACCCTTCGTGTGCGAGTCCGACTCGCACTTGGCCAGTTTTTTACCCTTTGGGTACGGAACCCTAATAAAAAAGGAAATGTTTTTCTGATATGAGATTATACCTACTTACCTACCTACTTGTCTACTTAACAATATTCATCGAGAGCGTGAAATTTCGCTAATTCATTGTGTAACGAACGGTGTATACCGTACTACCTACCTGTTTAAATGTAATATGAGTAGGTAGTTACTACTTAATACTCTAAGTAATTTTCCAACAAATATGTAAAAATTAAGGATTAAGTAAAAGAAGACTATAAACTTTCATAGGTATTTTAAGCATTGCGCTGGGCGTTTCGATTCAATTATTCAACCTGCTACCATAGAACTATTATTACTTAGTGATACGACGACGCGACGCCGCCGCAAAACCAGTTTTTGCGCCAGGCCGGGGGCCTTCCGAATTGCGTCAAAAGCGATTACTTATATCGCGAATCCGACCAACGCGCAACGTCACAAATAGTAGTCAATAGTCCTTATATTTTGTGACTATTAAATTTGGTTGGATTCGCGATATAATCGCTTTTGACGCAATTCGGAACGCGGGGTATGTTACCGACCGGTAACAACTACTAAAGTGTTTTTCAAATAAACTTGCGATAAAAGTCATTCAACCACCCTGTACCAAAAAGTCCAAATAACTTACGATAGATATCGTTCGTCATACAAAACTGTCGCTAACATTGCATCGGTTGAGTTTCATAATACCAAACACGGAGTAAGTCAATGTTTTGATCGTGTTACCGACACTACCCATACATTTTTTTCGTATGGTTTGGAAATATTGGGATACATTAGTAGTCGGAGGTGAACAAACTTTATCGCAAGTTTATTTGAAATGAACTTTACGGTATTTAGTCTTGCATGAAACGTGTAAGCGCCATGAAATTCTCGGCGCTTATGACGTTTTGGTCGCGAGAAAACTATACGTTTTAAGCGGTCTAGCGCTGCATGTTTTATAGTTTGGTGAGACGACACCTACTGTTTAAGCGCTGCAGCAAATACGCTCGCCCCACTGTCATCCTGTTGTGACACTGTATTTGATTCCTTAGAGTAAGAAATCTATAGAGCATCGGGTAGCGTGGCCACACATGAGACAAAAAACTAACTTAACTAACATAGGCTACATAAGTAGCTGCCTTGAAAAAACTGGCACGCAGTGAGAGACGGAAATAGTATAGCTTTATCCTTTTCTGTTACTTATAATAACTCAATACTTTATCCCTTTCTTGTGGAAATGAAATGGAGCTACCCGCCGTCTATACTTTTCTTTGTCTAAGATTTGATTCGGATAGCTACGCTATTTCTTATCGCACAGTATCTTATTCACACCACGACGACCATACGCACACACTCTCACGTACGCACTGCAGCACGACACATTACTAGTAAGAACAGACAAAAGCTATATGTCTCTTTCGCACGATTCTCGCTGTAGTTGCTCATAACGCGTTCAAGGCCAAAGTGGGGTAGGTTGATGTGCTGGCGACTGTACATCAGAACGTTCGGCCAGTCGAGATAGGGAGCTGGCTGCTACTCCACTTTTTAGTGACGATTTTGTGACGCATAAAGCTGCCAGCCAAAGAATTTGTGACAAAACAGTTCGAAAGTTAGAAGCATTTATTTATGGCCGAACGACCTGATATCAGGGGGCCTAAAAAGGCCACTTTGGGAGAATCATAAAAGGAATTCATTATGAATGATATTAAAAGTCGTAAAATGGTCACAATCTGACAATTCTTAATATTGTTTGTGTACAATTCGTAACACGCAATTCATCTATTTGACAATTTTGTTTGGAGATTCGTAAAATGGTCCAAAAATAGGAATTGCTTTAATGTCAAATAATGGAATCGTAAGAAGTTAGTCAAAAGCAACATTTCACAAATCGGATTGGAGGCTTTGTGAAGAAATAATGTTATAATGGCAGATTTAGCCCTATATGAAAACTTTCTGGTGCACGCGCGGGTTACGACGACCCTTCTAGATCGCCGACAAAATGCAGCTCTTCGGAAAATGGACATACCGTTCGAAATGCCGGATCTTGAATTTGTTGGCATAGACAGGCTAAATAAAAGTGTGTCGCGACCTCATCCATGAGCTGGAGCCTTAGATTATGTACCCGCCGCGATGGCATAAGTACCTACTATCCCCAAGGCAAGTAGGTACAAGGATTGTTTTGTGATAAAAGTAAGTAGTGTGTTTTTCAACACTTTTAACTAAGTAGTTCCAGATAGACACTATCATCTATTATTATAGAGTTTTAGGTACTCTGTACCCCCTCTGTGAAATGCATACAATCAATGAATATCATTGCATACAATCTTCTATTCACTTAAAAGGTGTACAATAGGTACACCTCTGCCTAACCCTTCAGGGATATATAGGTGTGATATTGTTATAGTATCATACTTACTTTACTTCAATTTAATTAAGTAGTATATATAAGAGGACCCTAGAAGAGGATACCATATTATACCTTTTACTAAAATAAAACAATACCTAGTGATATGAAAAATATTTTATTAAATTATTAACAATTCTCATCTTAAATTATTAAAAAACTAATACAAACATAATAATTAACTAGGCTTTTTTTCATTCAATTTTGCGACTCTGATTAGTGTCGATGCTAGCTGCGGAGGGGCAAACTATGTCTCCTTTTTATGGAATCACCATCCACTTAAGACCCACTTGGAACAACTCCGCCAGGCTGAAAAGAAAAATTTGTGGTTTTTAGTAAGTCAAATCATCATCATCAAGGCTGTGATAGGGTGACCCTGGATATGCTTTTGCTTACACTCCCACATACACTGAAAGTCATCACTGACATTGTGAACAACTCAATTGTCTCAGCAACCTTCCCTGACGTCTGGAAGATTGCTATCGTTAGGCCATTGCCTAAAAAAACAAATCCAACAGAATTAAAAGATCTTAGGCCTATTAGCATTCTGCCTTGCCTTTCTAAAATTGCTGAAAAGGCAGTATGCCAGCAGCTCTCAAAATATCTAGAGGATGAACACATTCTGCCTGAGTTACAGTCAGGCTTTCGCAAACAGCGTGGTACTTCAACGGCTCTTTTGGACGTGACGGATAACATTCTGTCAGCACAGGATAAGGGCCTATGCACACTTCTCGTCCTACTTGATTTTTCGCGAGCTTTTGACTGTATAAATATAGATTTGTTTCTGTCAAAGCTTAGCTACTATGGATTTGACCAAAATACGATAAACTGGTTCCAAAGCTATCTCACCAACCGTCGGCAGCGTGTGGAAATACAACTGAGCAATGGATCATCACTTGTTTCATCACTCACTTCTGTTTACAGAGGAGTCCCGCAAGGCTCTATACTGGGTCCCATTATCTTTATATTGTATTGTGCGGATATCACAACTTCCCTAAAGCGATGTAGTTACCATATTTACGCTGTTGACGTACAAGTCTATATCTCCTTTAAGCCTAGTGATTATGACATAGCGATTAAGGATCTAAATGATGATCTTGACAGGATAGCATGTTGGGCTGAAAACAACGGTTTGGTACTTAACCCCACTAAAACTAAATACATGTTGTTTGGAATTAAGAACCAAGTTAGTGCTGTGCCGGCAACACTTAACGTTACCCTGCTGGGTGAGTCGGTCAGTCGAGTCAATGAGGCACGTAATCTGGGTCTCAACCTGGACACTGGGTTGAGATACGAAGCGCACGTGGCAGAGTCAGTGCGCATTTGTTTTTACCGGCTTAAGGTCCTCTATAAAATAAGGCCTTATTTGTCAGAGGAACTGCGGATCCAGCTGGCTGAGTCTCTGGTGCTGTCGAACCTGAACTATGCAGACGTAGTTATTGGCCCTCGACTACTGGCAAGAACTGATCGACTGATCCAGAGGGTGCAAAACGCCTGCGCGCGATTCTGCTTCTCAATCCCGCCAAGAAGTCATGTAACACCATTTTTAAATAACCACTCAATCCTCAAGATGAAATCACGTCGTAAGTTGCATTTGGCATGCCTACTTTTTGGAGTAATAAAGTACAAGCAGCCGTCCTACCTGTACAATAAACTGAGCTGGATCGCAAGTAGAAGAGAATGCGCAAGTAGACAGTGCTCGCAGTAACTCTCCACACAATCACACAAGACAGCTGCTTTCAGGGGAAGTTTTAGGTATGCTGCATCTAAATGCTGGAACAATATTCCCCCGCCGATAAGGAATCTTAAATTTCTTGGTACCTTCAGAGTTCGACTACGGCAGTTTCTTATCACCTCGCAGAAGAATCTAGGGATGACCGCTTCGAACACGTCCATTATATAGCTGGCTGTCCAGTCCTCTCGAATCAATCTGTCTATTTAGCGTATCACGAGGTTACAACCTGTGAACAAAGATATACTTAGTAATTGAGTTGTCTGTGGATCTCTTGTTGAATACTTACAATACTCATAATACTTACACATGTTATTTACCTATATTTATTTATTGTAAACGTATTTAATTTTAATCTTAATCTAGCCAAATTGTTTTATTTTATTTGCACCTACGCCACTATAATCATATTATTATTCATTTACACATTATACTGCATACCTATAACTTTATAAATAATAATTATAAGA
Source organism: Mesoligia furuncula (assembly GCA_916614155.1). Classification (NCBI taxonomy): domain Eukaryota; kingdom Metazoa; phylum Arthropoda; class Insecta; order Lepidoptera; family Noctuidae; genus Mesoligia; species Mesoligia furuncula. The sequence continues at coordinate 17,870,699 of OU744817.1, read as the reverse complement.
ATCAAGTAGTCAAAACACAAAAATAACACGCCCACGAAAAATAACGTTTCCCAATGCAAAACTTAGTGTAGAATACATAATTAAAGTGTCGGGTATACATACAAAACTTCACTCTGCACTTAACACCAGTCACAACACCAATTTATCTCGTCTTCTCAACGTCCGTGTGTCACAGCAGGGATCCAGCAGAATATCAGCGTCAGGTACATTTGCTTGACACATGCTGAGCTGGACTCCCATTTGGTGCAACCTTGAGACGCACACCGCACTGTGTACGTTTCGTTATTAATTTTATTTTAAGTATTCGTCATAGTGTCACTTTTATTTCGATGTGTCATTCATCTTGTTTTTATATCGGCACCTTGTTTTTATATTATAAGTGGGTAGTTTGGTAATCATCAAATATTGTACTTTTGTGTGTTGTGCTGTCTTTTTGTTTGCGCCAAATAAACGGTTTATCTATCTATCTATCTATCTATCATCATCTGTCTAGCCTTCTCTCAACTATGTACTATGTTGGGGTTTGCTTCGAGTCTAACCGGATGCAGCTGAATACTAATATTATTTTACATGAAGCAACTTCCTATCTGAACTCCACAACCCAGTTACTGGGTAATACAATACCGCTTGGTAAGACTGGTTGTCAGACTTTAGGGCTTCCGACTACCCCATCATTGTTTAATTTGAGTACTATTTGTAACGAGTCTTTTAAGCCTGTTACATGATAGCGCATTCTTTGCTTTAATTTGTAGGCAACATAGTGGTGTTGCCATGTAAAAATTCATTTTTTGGTTGAATCGGAATCGTGTAGTGGTCACACTGATTTTTTCTTTTGATGCTGTCAGTTGATTTTGACAGGTCACTTTCCGACCCAAGCTTTGCATAGAATGGAGTAATTTGAGAGCTCCGAATTAAATCTTGAAGTATTAACTTCAGATGGACGGCATCTAGTCCTAATTATGTGGTAGCTGATTTGCCCTTGTCGGCATCCTAATTGGATTGCCCATATTTTTTAAAAGGTAGGTAAAATTCTTCGTGGTTTCATATTCACGTTGTCGCGTGGCTATTTTGATGGCAGACGTTAATAGTTTCCGATATTTGTTTCAGGATCTTTTAAACCTTATATATATTTTGGATTAATTCATCTACTGATGACAGCATTTTTTTTTGGAAAAGAAACGGTGAGTTAATTTGTATTTGGTCATAACCATTTCGATCGCCATTTTTATCAACGCTGGATATCAGCTAACAATTATTCATGTTTGATTTCAGCCGCGAGGCGTTTCTTCTTTCTTTTTCTTTCAAGACTTAAATTTTTAACGCTAGCCCCTACCGACACATTTCATGGACCGCCTTTGACGTCCCCGCGAAGATCAAAATCACCAAAATGAGCGTGGTTTGCTCATTCGGTTGTTCGTTTATTCGACGGAATGTGGTATGGTTTATAATACTTAACTTAAATTGACAAAAGTGCAATAATGACGACAAGAATTAATTTCTATTCCATCTTAGTTTTACATCTTAGAACTTGTAGCGGTATCTACAACGCCACATGCGAACAACGCGTCATACTGACGTCACGCAAATCCTGCATCGCGCAAGCAAAGTTTACCGCGCAACTAGCATAGATACAACAGCCCGACATGTATCATCGGGCAGTTGCCCGCCAGACACAACACCCGTCTGGTCGGAGGATCCTCCCTTTTCTATGGAGGTTGAGTGAACTTTACATTCTGTTCCTCATAAACCTGTTCCTCTATAAACTGTTAATATTAGAAAGGAATTTTCTTGTATATTGAGACCAGCAGCCTTCGGGTAATAAAATCGTTCAATAACTTTTATGTCGATTTTTATTGATACTCCCCGCTTGAAGATTAAAAGTTTCCAGTTCCCGCAGGTTAGTCTATCCTTGGCATAGTTTGGTGTGTACTCCAGGCGCCCGAATTTTCACTTCTACTTATTGTTTATTTATTTGGAGTACTCCACACACACATTTAATAATCCCATTTCATAATACACATTTTTAATATCATTCAATTTTTTTATTTTTTTATTATTACAATATGTATGAACATTTTTCTTATATTTACTAATTTTATTTGAACGAAAGAGACCATAGATTTGTGCTATCTGATCGTTTATGCAAACTAATGAAAGTCGGAAGGAAAACATCGTGAGGAAATCTAGACTTATAATTAATCATCATCTGCCTAGCCTTTTCCCAACTATGTTGGGGTCGGCTTCCAGTCTAACCGGATGCAGCTGAATACCAGTATTTTACATGGAGCGACTGCCTATCTGACCTCCACAACCCAGTTACTGGGTAATACGATACCCCTTGGTAAGACTGGTTGTCAGACTTTCGGGCTTCTGACTACCCGTAACGACTGTCAAAGAACCACAAACTTACAATTAATATAAGTCTAGACTTATAATTAATTAAGTCTGAAATCGCCATCCCGTCTTGAGCAAGCGTTGTGATCGCTCGTGCCTTCCCTGTTGAGAAGATGGGACAGTAATAGGCTGGTATTATTATTTATAATGAAGGTCTCTGTCTATGGTTTCTGTAGATTTTTAACCGACTTCAAAAAAGGAGGAGGTTCTCAATTCGACGGTATGTTTTTTTTTTTTGTGTGTTTGTTACCCGATTACTCCGCCAATTGTGGACCGATTTTTAAAATTCTTTTTTTGTTTGAAAGAGTATACTCTAGAGGTGGTCCCATTATCATCAAGTTGGAATCTGATGAGAGGATCCCATGGAAATCGAGGGAAACCCTCAAATTTTATAGGCAAAGCTATAACGATTTGGGTATTTTTTAAAATAACTTGAGCATTTGCTCTCGGAAATATCATTTGGTAAAGTGGAGCTGATGAAAAAGACCACAGATGGCCATTGGAACTACTCAATGACAAATATTTCACGGGTTGCGATTCGATTACTTTAATAGTTGCTAATCAATTTATGCTCGTCACAATAACAAGTGATGAGCAGTTGACATTAGGCTATTGTAACTTAGATAAATTACAAACGGACCCACTAAAAAGTGAAAAATAAAAACTTTTTACAAAAAAAAAAACAACCGACTTCCAAAATAACACTACAAATTGAAAAATAACTTTAATTTCGGAAGTCGGTGTCAATAAACGAAAATGCGGAACCAAAGACGCCGACTTCCGAAATTAAAGTTATTTTTCAATTTGTAGTGTTATTTTGGAAGTCGGTTGTTTTTTTTTGTAAAAAGTTTTTTTTAATAAGATCTACGGATTTTAGGACTACCTTTTCTATCTAAGTACTTCAAAAAAAAGCGTCTCGTCGTTTTCATTAAAACCAGATTTGCTTCTAGTACAAAATAATGTGCTAGTATCAAAATCTATTTAGTCAAACTACAGGGTGCTACGTGTACGACCGCAGCGCCCTCATTTTTTTTATGACTTTATAGACAGACTTATACATTAATTATCACAATAATTCTGATTTTGGCAATTGTTCTTAATTTATGTAGTTAATTTATTATTAGATAGAGTATCTATAATTTGACAACGTATTAGAAGTGGACTGATTAGGTGTAGGTACAGGGCTTCAATTCCAGACTGACGAATTTCTCGTGTATGATTGTGGTGAGAAAATTTTTATTTACCTTATTTAATGCTAATGTAAAGTGTAATTGCGTACCTATATATATTAAAAACGAATTTGTCATGAAATCCTTGTAATTTAAATGTTCTTCATTATACATTTCGTCGTGATTGCTAGCATAAAATAAGCAGGCGTTCAAATTTAGAATTTTTATTTTTATAAAAACTTTTTTATAAAAAAAAAACAACCGACTTCCAAAAAACACTATAAAGTGAAAAATAACTTTAATTTCGGAAGTCGGTGTCTTTGGATTTGTATTTTTGTTTTTTGCCACCGACTTCCGAAATTAAAGTTATTTTTCACTTTATAGTGTTTTTTGGAAGTCGGTTGTTTTTTTTTTATAAAAAAGTTTTTATTTTTCACTTTTTAGAGGGTCAGTTTGTAATTTATCTAAGTTACAATAGCCTAATGTCAACTGCTCATCACCTTTTACAAAATATTGCTTTACCCGATGTAGGGACATTAATTGTTAAAGAGTTCCCCTAATAAGAACCAGGAGAACTGGAGCTGATTGAGAAGTCACGATCAGCTCCATTTCACCATACGCATTTTAACGAGCATAAATTGCTTAGCAACCATATTAAAGTAAAACCGTGAAATATTTGTCATTATGTAATTTCGATGGCCATCTGTGGTCTTTATCATCAGCTCCAGTTTACCAAATGATGGTTTCCGAAAGCAAATGCTCAAGTTACATTTAAAAAAAAAAGAATTTTACAAATCAGTTCGTAAATGACGGAGTTATTCGCGAACAAAAAAACGCAAAGCAGAGTAAACGAAAAGATCGTTAATGTAGACAATGTAGATATTTTTTTAGATTTTTGTTGATTTTTCAAAAACCGCTTATCCGATTTCGATAAAATTTTCATGGGACCATTTGGGAAGTATATCCTTTCCAACAAAAAAATAATTTTTCAAATCGGTTGGCAAGCGACGGAGTTATGCGCGAACAAACATAAAAAAAAAAAAAAATACAAACATCCGAATTGAGAACCTCCTCCTTTTTTAGAAGTCGGTTAAAAACTACATAAAAACCTTTTGCCGCATCTGTTTCTGCTTTTGGTACGTTCGAGCACATTGCCGGAACATTGCTACGCTAATGTTTTCATACTTAGATAGTAAGTAATTTGCTCAGATTAAATATACACCCGTCATTCTTGATATCAGGCTGGCGGCTCACTAACTTTTTTAAATAACTCTAGTTTTATAAAACCACATTATTTTAAATTTTACGCACATTCCTCACATTGCTAGAACATTGCTTTCATGTATATACACACATCAAAAGTGTCTAGGGATCAACATATATTTTTGCAATAACTTTTCTCCTGATTGATATTAATTAAAATTTTCTTTAAGGATTCATCAAATAAAGTGTTTTCGTTTGTCACAGTAATGATAAACCAAGTCACCTTTGCATTAATAAAGAAATTTGCCATTTTCCTAATAAAGGGATTTTTGACATTTGAACCACTAACACAAAAGTTCGAAAAAAAGACTGAAATAACAGTTTTCTTTAAAATTTTATTGGGTAACTTAAACAATTAATAATCCGTGTTTCTACCGCGAACACTAACAACACAAGAACATCGGTTTGGCATACTCAAAATGAGTTCATCCAAATCACGCTGTGGAATGGCCGCCCATGTTCGTTGCAACAACAAAAAAAGGTCTTCTTGCGACTGGATACCCTCCATATTCGGCAGAGCTCTTCTCTGTAGCATATCCCATGCATGCTCAATCGGGTTCAAGTCTGGCGACTGAGCAGGCCAGGGCAGGACATTGATGTTAGCTGCGGCGAGAGTCTGTCTTACAACTCTTGCGGTGTGCGGTCGTGCATTATCATGCATTAACTGAAATAAGGGACCGATTTGCACTTGTAGAGGAACGATGACGTCTGATACAATCGTCTCAGCATAAATTTGAGCGTTGAGGTTGCCTCTGATCCAAATCAACTCAGTTCTTCCGCCGATCCAAATACCCGCCCATACCATGATGGTTCCACCACTATAAGGATGGACTTCCTGGCAGGATTTTAATCGCTGTTGGCGTCCAGGGGTTCTCCAGTGTCGTATACGTCTTGTATCCGGTCTCATACCAAAACGAGACTCATCAGAAAAGCAAACGAAACGCCATTGTTCTTCTGCCCAATTTCTGTGTTCAAGAGCCCATTGATATCGAATCCTACGATTGTGCATTGCTATAGGTGGTACCCGTAGCGGTCTTCGGGAATGAAGGTTCACTTCATGCAAGCGGTTTCTGACTGTTTGGTCGCTAATTAAGTTCCCTGAAGAGTGATGAAGCCTCACGGCTAACATCATGGCGGTTATTGTTGGAGCTCTTCGAGTTAAGATTTGAATGTATCGGTCTTGTCTCCGTGTGGTGCAGCGATACCGTCCTCCATGGCGCTCAGCCACGGTACCAGTGCTTCGGTAACGTGTCCAAAGTCGACTGATAACACTCTGACTTGTATTCAGAGCTAAAGCCACAGTACGTTGCCGGGAACCAGCTTCTATCATTCCCACGGCTCTGAGCATTTCTTCCCTGCTTAAATGACGTCGCCGCTCCATAATAACGTTGGTTTTAATCAGTAGTAGAGAAACAGTAGCACTAATAATGTCTTCAATGCGTTGTATGTTTTTATAGGGAAAATATTGACAGCTGATTTTCATCTTTTACTCGAATTTGATTCACAGTTCCTGATTCAAATTATGAAATGCACCAAAAAGGATCCATATAAATTTATAAAATCATAAATTTATTACAAAGCCACATCTCAATCTCAAGAAATCCGCATAAAAATGCTTGATCCCTAGACACTTTTGATGTGTGTAGAATCACTGGTTTTTGACGTACACCCGTCATTCTGACTTTCACGTATTTTGCTATTGCAAATCCACATCTATAGCATTGTTTACTCTATCCAATACTCACTTTTACAATAATGACACTATTTTACTCACCTTTTGTACATAATTACCATTTTAAATCATACTTTTAGTTATCTTTGATGTTTTTCTACATACAAATCTGTATTTCATATCATTTATTCTTTCCTTTTATTGTAAATTAGGATATTTTTATTGATTTTCATATTTTACATTGTACAGGGAAATTTGTAAAACACCAAAAACCTCTTAAGAGGACATTGTGCTCATTATTATGAACAACTTTTACTATGGGACCAAATCTGAATCGCGAAAAAAAAAATCAGCTGTTCCCTACATTTTGACGAGTTATACGAACATAAATGTAGGGAACAGCTGATTTTTTTATCGCGACTTGATTTTTTTAGCTGACTCAGAACTAAACTGACTAGACAGTCAGTTTAGTTCTGAGTCAGCTAACGTCTGTGTCTGGTAAGTTCTGAGCGAGTTTAGTTCTGAGTCAGTTCGGAGTTCCTTTAATACTTCTGTGTTATAAGGTCAATAAAGTAAACTCTAAGGCTAAGATGCCTCATCTGACTTTAACCGTAACTTTAACCTTAACCGGTGATTTTTGTATGCAGTTTGACAGACTTTTGACGTTTGTTAAAGTTAAAGTAAGATGATGCAACCCAGGCTTAGTCCATCTCTTCTTTGATATTCTAATGGAGTGCTTTACACTCCTCTCTCTGACCTCCCCGGCTTGCTTGGCTCCGGGATAACTCCGTCATCAGACGAGGATCCTGCTTTTCATCGGCTCTTGCTGCAGTTGAAGAGCAGGGCATCCCCGTTCCGGAGGAAGCTCACCAGGAACCACGTCGAGAGATCCAGGGGCGTCATCGAGGGAACTCCTGCTCGGCTCAAGGACCCAGAGGAAGGAGACCAGAGCCTCATCATCGAGTCAAGGGACCTCTTCCTCGGATTCCGAAGCTTTTATAACCCATCAGGTTATTCGTAACGTTACACTCCATGAAAAATACTAGTATTCAGCTGCATCCGGTTAGACTGGAAGCCGACCTCAATATACTTGGGAAAAGGCTAGGCAGATGAGGCAGATGATGAATTTGTAAGATGCATTTCCAGTATTTCATGGGACATTACAACTGTTTTATAAACTATGTTTTCCCATGCAATTTCTTTTTATACATTAAATTTAAAGAAAACAGAGTTAAAAAGTATTGATGTTTGTTGGAATTCCAGCCAAATTCGTGAAGCAAGGTACAGAAATTTTAAAACACAACTTTTTTTTTCGAAGACTCTTAACTGAAAATGGTTAAAATTTCGGTATGTGACACAAGAATACAGTATATCGACTCCTTTACTCTGGACCACTATTTACGACACACCCTGTATATCAATGACCTTTCCAATGCTGACGATACGATACCTACTAATAATAAAATGTAAGAACAAAAATAAGTTGGAACACGAAATTAATGAAGCAATGAAAGACAATAATTTGGCTTAATAATTATCAATATAAATAAAACAAAAATAATTCAATTTCAAACTTATAAATCAAACTTTCAGAGTCTTAGTATAAAATATGACAACATTATCCTAAAACAAATAGTAAACACAAAATTCTTGGGCATAATAATGGATCAAAATTGCAATTGCAAATTACACATCAATTACGTATGCGATAGCTAGACGAATTCGTATACGCAATAAAACTTCTTCGATCAAGTGTCAAGAGCCGCAGCAGTCACTGCATATTACGGATACGTAGCGTCTGTGCTGTCATATGGTCTGAACTGAAGTTTGGCATTTCGGGTACAAAAGAATTGTCTTAGGGCAATATCTGGCGTCTAGTTTTTGCCTTTGGACTGCTGCAAACCTTTATTTAAAAACTTCACATTTTACCGTTACCCTGCATGTACATCAAGGAACTATGTATGCTAGTAAAGCAAAGTCCGCACTATTTCGCATGCAATCAGAAGTGAGCCACAAAAAGGCTTCTGCTCAAAATAAATACAAACACGAATTAAATTCACCTCAATGTAGATTGCAAATATTTAGGAGGAATGTATATGTTCATGCCATTCAGGTGTATACAAAGTTACTAAACTCATCTAAAGAACTTCCCATCCCCATGTCCAAGAAAAAGCTGACAAGTTGGTTATCGGATAATTGTTTTTATGACATTGGTGAATATATGGAATATTGTAAAAATCCAAGATGACATGTACTCAATTTTGACATTGATTTTAAAGTAACGACTACCTAATTATAATAATTCAAATTGGACATATTTTTAATCATTAAATCTTATAATTAATAGGCTTGTGTCCATTAAGAGTAAATATAATGGATAGAGGTTTATAATGATTAATTATATTATGGAGAAAATAACAAACAATTTTAATTATTAAAAGCGTTAAAGATTAATAACATTTTTAAGAAATAAATTTCGTAAAATGAAACATTTAGTCACGTGACAGTGAACACCAATCAGAAAGCGTTACGTCACGCCGTGCGAAACTCCAATCTTGTCTTTGACGTTTCGAGTATCGCTACCGGTTCGTGATAAAATTTTGGTTTTTAACAACTAATATCAAATTGATACAGTTTTTGCTAGTTATCATTTGAAAGAATATAATATAATATCTGAAAAAGATACACAACAAACTAGGTATTTGCCATTTGAAACTTTAAATCATTTAGGTAGTTGGGTAAGGCCGAGTAACTTTGCCGGTTTCATAGAATTGATCATGTCCCCAGCTTTGTGTCAATGAATAAAAAAATTGGTGACGATTCGTAACATAAACTTTTGTTTGTCATAATTAATATTTATCCGCCTAAATAGATAAAAAAAAACAATGGTATATTTACGTTTTTACATAATAATTTCATGCATTCTTAAAAACATCGCGTTCTGGTTCCATACAAAATTTAAGTGTCTCCATGACACCTTGCATTCGGAAGGGGCAATTTACTTAAATAATGAGATTGTAGTTCACAAAATATTGTGTTTATGCAATAGGTTGATACATGTAGGATACGTAAATTGTGATATAGCAAACAAATTTAAAATATTGGAATTAAATAATTCAAAAATAAAGTATGTCTCCAAATATTTTGCGTCCGTTACATTTGCCATCCGTTACCATTTTCGGCAGATTTTACTATAGAAAGTGGCAACATCTAATTTATTTTTCAAACGCCAACACAAATACTGTTTGACATAAAGGGTGACAAATTCATTCGGCCATTTTTGTAAGTTGTGAGGTGAGGTCGTATTTGTGCTTTCGGTGTGTTCAATTGGTTTTCGGGTGTCAAAAGCTGATTTTCTTCAAAGTAAGTGGATGTATTATCATATTTTACTTTAATTAATGTGGGTAATGGTAAGACGTAAAGGATTTATCAATAATTTAGCCAAAAAACAACAGAATAGAATGTGAGGTTAGATTAACCGTTTTGCAAAGGCGTCCGTTACTGTCCGTAACTGAAGTCCGTTACCGTCCGTTACCGTTCGTTACCGTCCGTTACCTAAAGCTTAGTTTACATGATACATTTACGTAAAGGTAGGTAGTATATTTTTCCCCTTCTGCCTGAGTGCGTCAGTCCCTACCAAACTATGTAGGTACCTACTTTTCCCACAAATTCAAGGTTTATTTGTCGATGTGAAATTGCACGCTTGCTTCGCTTGCACACATTAGGTGACTAGGTGCGCTCTGGCAGAGCTATAGAGAGCATTCGGTAGTAGAGATAAAATGCCGTACTTTATTAATTGCTACGATGTTTTTATACCGTAAATTATTGTAAAATAGGGGTGAAATGCGTAGCCATGTGGTATTATTCGGTATTTTTACAAGTATAATCGTTAGAAAAAAAGGGGGTGAGCATGTAAGCTCATCGTAATCGGATCGTATTCATTAGGCCGATATCTGTTTCATCGGTTGTCAAAAGGAACGATATTGGCCGAAAAATGGCCATCGTTTACCATGACTACACGATGAAGGTCAATAGAGTATATAGGGAATAGGTTAGGTTTCACAACCAATGAAATAGATATCGACCGTATCAAATGAGTACAATCTGATTACGGTGAGCTTACATGATCACCCACCTGGTCCCAGGGCCAGGTGATTGATCCATCGTCTGTACATTGCACTGTACAGTACTGTAAATAGTTGCAAAGTAGCTTTTAATTCCGCGATTACCTTTATACTTTGATGTGCTGTCGTCTGTATCAATGAGTTTTCAAAAAATTACGTCCCTACATTTATGCGATTGCTCTCGAACGGTGAAGGAAATTATCGTGAGGAAACCTGCATGCCCCAAACGATACCTGCCTAATGCATGTGCATTTAACTTTTACCGTTATTTCAGATGCCTTTAACGAACGCCGAAAAGCAGAAGAGGTATAGAGAGAGAATTAAATTACAAGAACCTGAAAAGCATGATTTTATAAAAAGAAAAGATAAAGAACGCGCTAAACGCAATAGGAATAAAAAGGCAAGAAACAAAGAAAATGTAGTGCAAGATGAGTTTATTTTGCAAGAAAATAATAAACACGAAGTAACAAATAAAGAAAAGGAGAAAAAAGAATATATCAATATGAGTCGTCGAATAAATGGCCGACCAGAAAAGATGAATTATTATATGCTTGGCATGACGTATTAGGACATATTAACCCACCAAAACTTCTTTCCAAAAGAGGTTATTTCTCTGTTCCGGAACTAGATGATTTTTCTTCGTAGAAAATAAGGCTTTGTTATCAAATAATCAAATTTCAATTGTCATGGAAACCAATCTACGTATATGTTCATTCCCGATTTGTAAAGACTTAATTTCAGTTCAGGTTCAGTGCATCTTTTTCTGTCTATTTTATTACGAAAAGGACATAAACTAACAAAACATTTAGTTCTGTCAAATTAAGATACTCCATGCAGGTTTATACGTGATTAAAAACTTGCCTACTAAAAATACGTCAGGCGCTGATTAATTAGACAGGACTAAACTAAAATTTATCTTCTGTCCTTTTTCTTATTGAAATACAAAGAAAATGATGAACTGAACTTAAATTTAGTTTTTAATTTAACAACGAAACTGTAAATCGACACCGGCGTTGGTTGCGTTTGAAAGAAATATTTAAAAAAACATGATAATTCTAGGTAAAATATTGGATTTATAATTTTTATTAGATATTTTAAAAAATTAGAGTTCTGGAATATTTGAGATCACCAATATAGTTTGAAATACTGCGTTCTATTTTCGTTGGAATTAAAAAAAAAAACCTGTTTATAATATTATAACGCTGTGATTTTTAACCAAAAACCATGTCCTTGTAATTAATTTAAGAAATGCCTAACACTAGGTTCCTAATAGTTCGACTTTTAATCGTAGGTACCTATTCAGTAACTTGACAGTTCTAATAAAAATAATGTTACCTGTTTTTGTGTTTTTAAGACAAGTTATTAAAATAAAAAGTTTGCTTTATAAGTACATTATTGATTTCATTCAATTTTGTTCATTCTTACACCAGCTTACAATTTTTTTGTCAAAATCTAGTCCCTTCAAATGTCAAGTTACTGAATAGGTACCTGCAATTAAAAGTCGAACTATAGGTATTTCTGTTAAAGTAAGTATACAAAAGACTAATACCTCTTAAATTTTATATAAGTATGAATAATATTTTACTACTAAGACTACAATAATTTTATATAAAGTTAACTTAGTTACATAGACCAACATTAGTATTTCTGCTTTTGTTAAACCTTCCCAAAAACTGTATCTTAGTCACGAGTCACGATGACAATTAAGTAATTAGTTAAGTCAAACGTGATATATTAATAATATATAAGGTCTATCTATTCATACACGAAATATCTGAAGGGGTCATTGTACTCATCATTATGAACAACTTTTACTATGGGACCAAACTCGAAATCGCGAAAAAATAATCAGCTGTTCCAGACATTTATGTAATGTAACAGCTGATTTTTTTCGCGATTTCAGGATTTGTCTCATAGTAAATGTTGTTCGTAATGATGAATACAATGACCCCTTAAGAGATTTCGTGTATGAATAGAATAGACCTTATATAAAAAGTTACCACTGAAAGTGATTTTAAATAAGGTAGTTTAGTATTATTAAAAATACTTCTTAATTATAATAAAACTTATTTAAACGTTAATTAATAGTAACTAAAAAATCCTCCTACTAGAATTAAGTAATGATTATTAAACATTTTACGTAAAGTATGTTTTTTTTATGGTATTTGTTGTTATGCATTTCATCTCCTAAATTAATTGCATGTAAACCATGCTTTACAATTTGTCGCGTTACCATCCGTAACCGTCCGTAACCATCCGTAACCGTCCGTAACCGCGATACCGGCAAACTTACTCGGCCTCACCCAGTTACGTTGTTTGATATTATACGTACTTAGGTAAACTTGTATCAGAAGTATCTATAAGAGAAGAACTTGGAGTACAACTTTCTTTTGATTCATTCAGACACTCTGATATTATCACCTTTGTTGGTTTTTTTAGAATATATGGCCGTTCTGTACTTCTGCATGTTCGTTTTCTTCTGTCTTCTTGACATCCAAATTTACTTGGCATACAACCCGATTTCATGCGCACTTGTGATTAGTTGTGATACTGTTCCCTTCATATGATACTCCATATAATTAATCATATCATTTGGCAACTAGAATAATAAAAAGAGTATGTTTGTAACATTAATTAGAAAACTAGAATAAAACATTAACTCCTAAAAGTTAAACAACTTAACCTGAACTCATGTATTTATTATTTGGAAAATAGGGATTCTACAAAACACATCTAGTTTGCTCGAATCAATTAATAGACTGTATTGTGTGAAATACTTGCATCAAAATGATCTTCACAAAAATACATTCTTGAACCTGTTGATAAAGTATGAGCATCATCTCTTCTTGCAAGTTTTAGGCACTTTTTCCGTATTTCTCTATTGTTTTTTGGAACATATACAACGTGGCGCTTCAATGGTGACATTAATTTAACACACATATACGTTTTCACATTTTCGTTTCATGAAGCAATTATACAGGGTGTTTGGTGCATCGTTTGCCAAATGGAATTGGCCGGAAGAAGAGGTCATTTGCTATCTCTTCAGGCCCAGTAACTCATTCCTTGTTTCACTACTTTTTTTTAAATGACTTTTTAATTTTTATTTGGAGAAATACAAGAACTCTGCATTTAAGCTTAATTTTTTTTTAAAGTTATGAGTATAGCCTTCAAATTTTATTTTAATTCTTATGTTTACTTTTGTATGGTTCTATGAAATTAAAAATTTACTTGCTAATAACATCTAGTTCCTTTTTAATAACTGCCAAAGTTTTTGAAAAAAGAAAAATACACTTAACACTCAACTTTAAATTGCTGTAAAAAAAAAACTAAAAGCGATCGGGATCTTCGAATTATTTTAAAAGGTTCTCTAGTTTGTCCCCTTTCCAACGGTGTGCAATATACCAAAAAAAACGTTTAATAACTTCGGTAATTCGCTAAATTTGTAATCGAGACACATCAGGCTGATATTCGATATTACGGTAAGAACACTAGTTTTCACATAAATAACATACTTTAAGTAGGTGGATAGTGTTATCTCACTCTTACGCAGTCTTTTTATCTCTTTCTAGGGTTCTAACTTTCCTCGAACTTGAAATAAAAAATAAACTTTTACTTAATAAGTAAAAGTCATTTTAAAAAAAGCAGTGAAACAAGGAATGAGTTACTGGGCCTTAAGAGATAGCAAATGACCTCTCCTTTCGGCCAATTGCATTTGGCAAACGATGCACCAAACACCCTGTATTTCCATTAGACGTTATTATTTACCGATTTATTCAAAATTTTAGAAAATAGTATTTTAGAGCAACCTGTACTTAAAGAACTGTCGCGCAGCGGTCATTTGCTGGGGTCACGAATCATAACATCGCATCAATGAAATAAAACGAATAAGCAATACTATTAGGATGAAACAAATGCAAAGAGTAGGCGAATTGAAGGCAAGACATTCCCTTTGTCGGCGCGCCGTAAAGGGATATTTCTTTCCTTTCGCCGCTGCTACGCCTTTGTCGCTCGCCGCCAAAAGTCGCCGCCGCAGGTGGCTCGCGTCCCCTCCCGCCCGCCGCGGCCCCGCACTGCACTCGAATTCTTTTTTTGCTTTTCTAGTAATCTAGTGTCAGCCGAACCCGTGTCCTTGACACACTTCGTCAAACTAGTGCGCATAATTACGTCGTGAATATTGTTGATTTGTAGTGAATGTTTCCGCGAAAAAGACGCTTACCTATTGTTTTATTTATTTATTTTTGTGTAATTAGAATAGTAATTAGATTATGGTACTTAGATAAAGACGCTTTGCTTTGTTTTCTAATCTAGTAGGTACGTTTCCATCTCTTGTGATACGGTACGGAGGACGCGAGACGGTTTTATTTGTGTTATGTGCTTGTGTAAACTTGTGATCGTGATGGCAAATACACATCCGAACTACACAGCAGCTGAATATGCGGACATGATCCTAATTTATGGAGAATGTCATCAAAGCGCCGTCCTTGCGATAAGGACATATCGCGAGAGATATGGCGATTCAAAACAATGCCCTACTAATCGCATTATTGTAGGACCTCTTCAGCGCATCCACGAAAACAGGCCAGTGGATCCTAGGTCTTTACGCCCAGACCGACCGCCTACACGTTAAAATGTGCTACAATATTTCGAAGACTAGGTAACCCAAAACAGACAAAATAAAAGCAGTGATTAGTGATGACTGTGATGAGTGATGCTAGTTATAAGACTAAGCACCTCCGCTGTAGTACCTCCGCTCTAGTACCTACCACTTGCGCCGCGCCGCGCAGCTCGGTTTCTTTGATAAATGCCGACAAAGAATCGGACCAATCACCACGAGTACGATCGCGCGAAGCGTAGGTAAGTAATTTCATGAATGAATTTTTGCAAGGGTGATCCCAATTTTAGTTACTATTATATTATTTAGTTTGTTTGAAAAAATGTTTTTTTCAATTTACGAATTATTTTAACCTATAATTATATACATACAGGAAAAGTTTTTAACCAGTGCGCAAATTTTGACATAATAAACTTGAATATATTTTAATAAACACGTATTTTTTGTTTTGATATGTTTCAATAGTAAAAAATTAAGTTAACGCTTACGAGACTTGTTTACTCAGAAATTTATTTTATGGACGTCGCTTGCCAGTCCGTCGACCGGTCGCCCGATTCACGCCGCGCGCCAACCGGTCGCCTGACGCGCCAGCTGCTATCAGAAGTACTCACGCGCGCTCGCGGATTATTGACCCCAGTTTAGCGCTACAATTTTTTAAGTTTAGACTGTGTAAAGTTATTTGTAAACGTAATTTTTCGTAAATTCCAAATTATCCTTCATACTTTCATGGGCTTAGGACCATCAAAATGCAGAAAATAAATCATAATAAGTAAGAAAGTAATACGTTTTAGTCCATTCAAAATAAAACATTTAGGTATGATAGGTACTTAGACATGATACAATTTGCGTCAATGTCTAATCAAAGAGAACATAGGACACTAAGATTGTTTATAATTTCTTCTTACCTCTACATTTTATTAATCACAATAATTTTAGGTATTGTTCGAAGTGACCTCCTCCCTTTTCAAGGCATAAACGTGCACGTTTAAATAAGTAAGCATTTAGTTTGTTTAGGACACTAACACCACTTTTTACTTCATTGAAAGCGTTAATTATTTTTTCTTTCAAGTCATCTAGGCTCTGAGCCTCTTCTACATACACCTGGGGCGTTTCACTTGTTTCATACACCTTGGTTTGGGCTCGCATACGAGGTACGCTCTCCCTTTCGTATCTTCTTCGTGCTGCTCGTAAATTTTCATTACTTAACAAATACACTCGCACCATTTCATAATACTCGCGGTGAGTAAAATGAGACATTGTCACTACGCTAGTCTAGTACGCGGCACGCGCGCAGAGACGGCGAAGGGACATCCGACCTCCGCTTCCGCAAGTGACGTACTGCATGTGTGCATGCGTTTTGTTTATCAAACGCCGGCGCCGCGCCGCATGCCCCCGCACCCCCGTCTCGTGCGCTGGGCCTTCGCGTTTTCATTCATGCTCATTCATAGTATTACTATTAAATTATATCCATGTCTTGCTTATTTCAAATTGGGACAAAGTGGAAAAATGAAAAAAAAAAAAGTCATAAACTAAAAATGGAAATGTGTTCTATTGCTTACACTGAGCCACCAAAAAAAATTTGCGCACTGGTTAAAAACTTTTCCTGTATATGGTTAATGGGCACTAGCCCTACCCGAGTGTTAAATTAATGTCGCCATTGTAGCGGCACGTTGTATAAGTAAATAACTTGTTTGACGTTTTTATAGTCGTGCTATCACACTGGGGCACTATACAGTACTTACAATATGAGAAATTCATTTTTAAACGATAAAACCTAACTATAACGTACGAAGACACGATCGCTCTTTGGTTTGTTTCGCACGGCGTGACGTCATTCAAGACGCCATGACAGTCTTGTTCGTTTTGGAACCAAATTGAAATTGGTTTTTTAAAACGCGAAATTTATAATGTAAATGCTCGATTAAAAATAAATAAACCTTTTTTTTTCGATAAAATGCCTAATAAGCTAAAGTATTAAGCAGTTATTGAAATTTTGTCAACTAGCCTATTGTAGGTACTTAGTTATATAAAATGACATTTGAATATTTGCACACCATATGTTATGGTAGAGTATAGAACTTATAAAATATTAACACCATACAATGTAGAACTACATTCTTACCAATAAATAAATTCTATTCTATTCTAAGAGAAGGTATTGTTAAATTACCCTTTCGACTAAAACTCCTCTGACATACATCACCTTTGTAAGGTATTTCACCAGTGTGTATTCGTAACTGATTAACAAATCAAACTTTTGATTAAAACTATGCTGATATACATCACACATTTATGGTTTTTCATCAGTGTGTATACGCATATGTTTTGTTAAACTTCCCTTTATACTAAAACTCATCCGACATACATCACACTTATAAGGTTTTTCACCAGTGTGTATACGCATATGTGTTGTTAAATTTCTCTTTTGACTAAAACTATGTTGACATACATCACACTTAAAAGGTTTTTCACCAATGTGTATACTCATATGTTCTGTTAATTTTCCCTTTCGATTAAAACTATTTTGACATACATCACACTTAAACGGTTTTACACCAGTGTGTATACTCATATGGTCTGTTAATTTGTCCTTTCGGTTAAAACTATTTTGACATACATCACACTTAAAAGGTTTTTCACCAGTGTGTAAACGCATATGTTTTGTTAAATTTCCCTTTTCACTAAAACTCCTCTGACATAAATCACACTCATAAGGTTTTTCACCAGTGTGTATACGCATATGCCTTGTAAAACGTGTGATTTCACTAAAACTACGTTGACATACATCACACTTGTAAGGTTTTTCACCAGTGTGTATACGCATATGTGTTTTTAAATTCCCCTTTACATTAAAACTATGCTGACATACATCACACTTATAAGGTTTTTCACCCGTGTGTATACGCATATGCCTTGTAAAAACTCCGGTTTCATTAAAACTACGTTGACATACATCACACTTGTAAGGTTTTTCACCAGTGTGTATACGCATATGTGATGTTAAATTTCCCTTTTGACTAAAACTATGTTGACATACATCACACTTAAAAGGTTTTTCACCAGTGTGTATACTCATATGGCCTGTTAATTTGTACTTTTGATTAAAACTATTTTGACATACATCACACTTATAAGGTTTTTCACCAGTGTGTATACGCATATGTGCTTTTAAATTCCCCTTTACATTAAAACTATGCTGACATACATCACACTTATAAGGTTTTTCACCCGTGTGTATACGCATATGCCTTGTAAAAACTCCGGTTTTACTAAAACTACGTTGACATACATCACACTTGTAAGGTTTTTCACCAGTGTGTATACGCATATGTTTTGTTAAACTTCCCTTTTCACTAAAACTCCTCCGACATACATCACACTTGTAAGGTTTTTCACCAGTGTGTATACGCATATGTTTTGTTAAACTTCCCTTTTCACTAAAACTCCTCCGACATACATCACACTCATAAGGTTTTTCACCAGTGTGTATACGCATATGCCTTGTAAAATGTCTGTTTTCACTAAAACTACGTTGACAAACATCACACTTGTAAGGTTTTTCACCAGTGTGTATACGCATCTGTTTTGTTAAAGCACTGTTTCGACCACATTGGTCTACATCACATTTACGCTTGGACGTACATTTTTGAGTCGTCCGGATAACTTTCAAGTCTGAGTTTTCTTTGTTCGTTTTCTGGGCTGTTATTGCATCTTCTTGTTTTGTTCTTTTTCGGTCTAGTATTGGTTTCTTCGCAACGGTCGCCCCTGTGATAACAAAACTGGTAAGTACAATGTTGGAAGAAGATTGACATGCAAACGAATCAAAATAATAGCACTTTGCATAATTCACACTAGGACCTAAAAAGAGGAATTTCTGGTGAAGTTGAATAAAACACTTAATCATCAGTGACATGAAGTACAAATTGTTCTAACATCGAATTAAGGTCTGTGTGTAGTTTGGTAAGAGTTGAACGTTAAAAAAAACAACCGACTTCCAAAAAAAACACTACAAATTGAAAAATAACTTTAATTTCGGAAGTCGGTGTCTTCGGTTCCGCGTTTTCGTTTATTGACACCGACTTCCGAAATTAAAGTTATTTTTCAATTTGTAGTGTTTTTTTTGGAAGTCGGTTGTTTTTTTTTGTAAAAATGTTTTTATTTTTCACTTTTTAGTGGGTCAGTTTGTAATTTATCTAAGTTACAATAGCCTAATGCCAACTGTTCATCACCTTTTACAAAATTTTGCTTTTCCCGATGCTGGGACGTTAATTGTTGAGGAGTTCTCCCGGTAAGAACCAGGAGATCCTCAACAATCACTCGCAATACGCATTGTGACGAGCATAAATTGCTTAGCAACCATATTAAAGTAATTGAATCGCAACCCGTGAATTATTTGTCAGTGATTAGTTCCGATGGCCATCTGTGATCTTCATCATCAGCTCCACTTTACCAAGTGATGATTTCCGAGAGCAAATGCTCAAGTTACTTTATAAAATATCCAAATCGCTGTAGCTTTGCCTATAAAATTTGAGGGTTTCCCTCGATTTCCATGGAATCCTCTCATCAGATTCCAACTTGATGATAATGGGACCACCTCGAGAGTATACCCTTTCAAATAAAAAAAGAACTTTTGGAATCAGTCCAGCCGTCTTCGAGTAATCGGTGAACATACACAAGGTAGCTACTGTAAACTGTTGAGGAATTCCCTTAACTGTCCTTCGTCTTCATCATCAGACCCCTAATGACAGTCGCAACCCATCTAGGTGTAAAGTTCACATCAATACAAATTAATCAAGCCCAAACACAAGGTAACTGCTGTAAATCGTTGAGGAGTCCCCTCGACTGTCTTTCGGCTCCATCATCAGATCGACTCCAGGCCTTCATCAAATTGTAGTGCTTTAAAATACTTAATGAAAAAATTAACAAACGCACTAGCCGCTCCTACGATTTTCGAAAGTTCCCCTCGATTTCACTGGGATGCCATCATCAGATCCTGGTTTCCTTATCATGGGACCACCCTTGGCATATATTCTTTCCAACAAAAAAAGAATAATCAAAATCGGTTCATAAACGACGAAGTTATCCGCGAACACACATAAAAGTTTTTCCTTTGTGGGTAGGCATAGGAGTAACATACATTTTTGTGTGCTCTTGATAAAATAAATTTTTAAAATCATTTATATATAATTTATTAATGAAATAAATCAATTCGTTTTATATTGACCCCCCCACATTCGCTATATATTGTTATCAAGTGTGAAGCACTTCTACCTGGTTCACTTTCACTTTTCACTGAACATGGACACTAAACTACCTGCCAGCTTGGAGGACCTCGAGCAGTTGTTTGGCTCCCGAATGCAACAATATGAAGCAAAATTGCAGCAGGCTACCACTGGTACCACATCCGCTTCACCAGACCTTGTATCCATTGCACGTGAGTTCTCTGAGTTTAAGCTGTTTGTCTGTCAAGCACTCTCCAAGTTAAAAATTCAAATTGAGCTGCTAGCTGCTGGGTTCGATAGGCGTGAAACCATCATGCGAAGAAAGGTCTTGCTGTTCCATGGTGTTCCGGAGAGGGATAATGAAAAGTTACTTGATGTGGTCCATAACATCATATCCAACCAAATTAAATTGACAGAGGTATGTAATGACAAGAATATTATCCATGTTTGTCATAGACTTGGATTCTCACAGCAGAAGGCCCGACCCATACTAGTACGTTTCTTCAAAATGGAGCACCGACAACTTGTATGGGATAGCAAGAAAGCTCTCAAGGGTACCGGGATCACCATCTCCGAGTTCTTGACACAAGTTCGGCATCGTGTGTTTGCAGCTGCTCGTAAGCATTTCGGTATGCCAAATTGCTGGTCCATGGAAGGCAAGATTGTTGTTATTTGCCCAGACAAATCCCGCCGGAAGATCGAAACGGCAGGCGAACTTCACGATCTAATAGCCAAATTCCCGTCTTGTTCAGTCGACAACGAGGATTCTGCGCAACCTGAAGATCGTGGATCACCTAGTACCGCAACTTTAGCTACTCCTGCTAAGAGATCGAGGAAGACGCGCCTGCGCAAGTAGCACATTCGTTGTTGTTGTTTTTGTCACTCCATTTAGTTCACTACTTCTCAACTTGGCCGCTTTGTATAGTCACAATCATCTTGGGCCGGTAGTTAATTTAGTAATTTTTATTTGTATCACCGCTTATCATTTTGCTTTTTGTTTTTATTATTGCCGGTATGTTACATTACAATTTATGTTTAGTTTACGTAGAACTTTGTTTTGACAAATGACAATGTGACGAATGTATGAGAGATGTCAGTGTCATGTCATGTCAATGACATGACATGACACTGACATTGTCACTGCCCGTATCCGGCCGTCATTGCGTCGTGTTCCATTCTACGTACAGTTCGATGTTATCGTATGTTTATGTTTTTTGAAAATTTGGTTTATATTTCTACTACATTATTGTTTTAACGTAGTTGTGTATCTTTGTTAGTTATTTAATATTGTAAAATTCCTGCCAATATACCAGCGAGTGGGGGAGGTTTTTCTCAAAGGAAAATCTTAATTTTTTTGTGTTTTTAGTATTTACATTATTTTAATTATTACTCTTGTATTTTAGATATTTATAATATTTTTTATTTATATTATAATTTGGTTACTTAAGCTCATGGATGATGTAGCTGATCTTAACGACAGCTTCTTCTCGTGCTCTTCTTCTACTAGTTTTGTTAGTGCGGATGGTAACTCTTCCATACCACTTACTTTACATGATAAAATATCTTCTCTTTTCTCCAATGACCCTAACAATCTTCATATAGCTCACATAAATGCACAGAGTGTTCCTCGTCACTATTCTGACCTTCTGGCATCCTTTAGCAGTGCTCATCTGGATGCGCTCTTAATATCGGAATCCTTTTTGAAGCCATCACTCCTCTCTACTCAGTACTCACTCCCCGGCTTCGTCTTGATCCGCAACGATAGGACCGGCAAAGGTGGAGGAGGTGTTGCTATATACCTGCGTGCTGACCTACCATACAGGGTGGTCAATTCGTCTCCTTCACGGTATTCTGAGTCGGCTGAATATTTGTTTCTAGAAATTACTGTTCATCACACCAAAGTTTTGCTTGCAGTGCTCTACAGTCCTAATCTTCACATAGACTACTTCAATTCTCTCGACTCCACACTCAGTGATCTTTGCCCCATGTATGAGCATGTTATTTTAATGGGTGATTTTAATACCTGTTTAATTAAAAATGACACTCGCTCCCATAAACTCCTTTCACTCTTGTCTTCTTTCAATCTTCAAGTTTTGCCCCTCTCTGCAACTCACTATTTTCCTAACTGTTCACCCTCGTTTCTGGATCTTATGATTGTCTCCTCTCCTAGTAATGTTTCTTACCATGGTCAACTTACGGCTACTTTTTCTTACCACGATCTAATTTACCTTTCGTATCGTATCCGTGTTTCCAAGCGTAAGTCCCAGTTTTTATATCTCCGTAACTACAAGGGCATAGATTTGGAAGCTTTGCAGCGTGATGCCGGCGATCTCGACTGGACCCCTCTGATTGAGATCGACGACATCGACGATAAGGTGAAATGTTTTAACGCAACCGTCCTCGACTTATATGATCAGCATGCCCCTATCCGACGTGTTAAAGTTAGACATAACCCTGCACCATGGATAACGCCACAAATTAAAGAGCTTATGGCTCGCAGGGATAAAGCTAAGAGCAGATATAAGCGCAGGCCTTCAGAGCTGAATCTCGCTTATTATAAATCCTTACGTAATCGCTGCAGTCATCTGTGTCGGGATGCTAAGAGACGCTATTTCCACGACCAACTCAACAACCGCAGTTCTTCCGATGTATGGAAATTTCTCAAATCTGTAGGCATAGGCAAGTCACCTGCCAACCAGTGTAAGGATGTGAACCTCAATGATCTGAATAAGCATTTCTCTCTACTTCCCTTTTCTCTTGATCCGTCTGTCAAAGCTGCGACACTTGAGAGTCTTGCTAGTTTGCCGTTACCACAATATTCTCACTTTAAGCTTACCGATGTTACTGAGGATGACGTTAAGAAGTCTATACTTTCGATTACTTCTTCAGCAGTCGGTAATGATAAGTTGTGTTCAAGAATGATAACTCTTATCCTTTCCTCATTACTTCCTGTTCTCACTCACATCTTCAATCACTCATTTTCCTCTTGCTCCTTTCCGACAGTTTGGAAACAGGCTCACATAATACCTTTACCTAAAACTAACAATCCTACTTTATTAACCCACTTTAGACCTATTTCTATTCTCCCATTTCTCTCTAAAGTTTTTGAGCACATAGTCCATAGACAATTATCATATTTCTTGGCGTCAAACTCGGTAATATCCCCTTTTCAATCCGGTTTTCACTCGGGTCACAGTACTGTAACCGCACTTTTGAAGGTGACTGATGACATCCGCTGGGCTATGGAGAATAAGTCCCTTACTGTTCTTGTACTGCTTGACTTTAGTAGCGCCTTCAACTCAGTAGATTTCGACATTTTACTAGGTTTCCTCAAATCTATCAATTTCTCTTCTTCCGCTTTAGCTTGGTTCAGTTCTTATCTTCGGGGACGCTCTCAGTGTGTTCGCCTGGAGGAGTCCTTCTCTGATTGGTGTAATCTCACTGAGGGTGTTCCTCAGGGTAGCGTTCTCTCTCCTCTTCTTTTTTCAATTTTCATAAACTTTGTTACCAGAGTAATCTCCTCTAGTTTTCATCTCTACGCAGATGACTTGCAGCTTTATCGACATTTTACTGTAGCTAACGCGAGTGCTGCAATTGCTGCAATGAATCATGACCTGGCTCGCATCAGCGATTGGGCTAAGTCATTTGGTTTGCAAATCAACCCAACTAAATCCCAGGCCATGATCATAGGCAGCAGATTCGTTCGCAATGCGGCTGATGTAACATCTCTGATGCCTTTATATCTCAATGGTGTCCGCATTGACTATACTGAAACCGCTAAAGATCTGGGTGTAGTTATTGACTCCCACCTTTCGTGGCGTGCTCAGGTCAATGAGGTCAGCCGAAAGGTGCATTTCTCCTTTCATTCGCTGAAATGCCTTCAAAGTCTTCTGCCCTTGAAGACTAAAATATCTTTGGCACAAACACTTATTCAGCCGATTATAGATTATGCCGACGCCTGCTACCTGGATGCTACTGAGGAGCTATTAAACAAGCTTGAGCGCTTGCAAAACCTGTGCATTCGCTTTGTTTTCGGTCTTCGAAAGTATGACCATGTTTCTCACCTTCGCAAAGAACTCAAGTGGCTCCCAATCCGCCTTCGCAGGAATACTCGGATTTTATGTCTCCTCTTCAACATCTTACACAACCCGTCTTATCCTTCCTACTTGCGTGAGCGTTTTTCTTACGCTCGCTCTAGCGACGCACCGTGTAGGTCACACCTAAGATCCCTCCTTAAATCTCATCCTCATAAAACAAGCTACTATTCTTATTCCTTCTCTGTCCATGCTGTAAGATTGTGGAACTCACTTCCGCCTAGCATTCGTGATTTAAAAACCATTTCTCTATTTAAATGTCGATTAAAAGAGCATTACCTTTCCTCTATACTGTGAGTATATACAGGGTGTCCCAGAACTCAACGTCAAGCCGAAACGGGGTGACAGGATTGATCGTAAACATCATGAGAAAAATCAGAAAAAAAATCTATCCCATCCAGTTTGAAAATTATGGGCATTTAAGAAAAACCTAAAAATTTGGTCAAACTGTAACCATTTTTCGGTTATTGTGGTTAATTTTTATTATTTTTGTTTATTTAAACCTTGGAAACGTAACCCTAAATAACATTTCTAAGAATTACAGTCAAAAATAATGACACAATTGCCCCAAGTTTCCTAGAATTAAGACTTTGTTAAACTATGAATTTAAAATTTTCAAAATTTGTCGACTTTGAAAAGCCCTCCTTTAAAAAAAATGTACTAGAGTGCCTTGGCAAGTGCCATTAAAAGTTGGCGCATTTAATGAGGATTGTAAAATGGTGCAATACTTGTTAGTTTCATACTAAAAAAAGGAGTAAAAAAATAAAAACCTCAAGTAACCCGATTTTTGCTAACCCATTTTACTCAGTTAAAATGTTTTTTATTCGCACAAGCTCTTGGTAGGTTCTTGATTTTACGGCAAAATGATGAGAGAGATGGATAGTGGACATGTTTGCCATGAGTGAGCGAGACAGATAGTGACGCCACTTTTACCAAAGTCAACAAAAGTAAGTAAAATTAATAAAATAATGAAAAAAATTGACCTAGATTAGTTGAGGTTTATTGGAATAAAAGTCAGATAAGTAAATAACATTTTTTATTAGAACAAATGTTCAAATTGCTTACCATCTTACCTCAATACACGCCCTACATCTTCTTAAAAAAGATCTACTTATTAGGCAGGCATATCCTCGAGAGGTGATGTCCTCAGCAGCTTGAGAAATTCGTTCACGCAGCTCGGCTACGCTCTCAATAGGCTTTGAATAAACTTTTTCTTTGAGTACGCCCCAATAAAAAAAATCCAGGGGATTTAAATCTGGGGAACGGGATGGCTACGAGATAGTGCCTGAACGTCCAATCCACCTTCCCGGTTATTCCTGGTCAAGGAAATCTCTTACTTGCACTGCGTAATGCGCTGGGCAGCCATCTTGTTGATACCACATGTGGCGAAGATCTGTTAGTGCGCGTAGGCATGGTAGATAACAAGGATGCCAACACAAAAGTCCAATTCCAAAAGAGAGAAGCCAAAGTTGCCGGTATGTAATCAACAAGTTCAATTCACAAAAATCCAAGTCCAAAAAGAGAAGCCAAAGTTGTCAGCACTAAATCAACACAAGCGAATACGGAAAGGTGCGCAGTAGACGAATGAGCGAAACGTACTAACTGGTGTCAGACTGGTAGCGTAGCCATTTGCTTGGTATGGCGTCTGTATCTGTTTCATTCGCACTCGTTTAAACGATGCATCTTCGTCTCACTGCGTGGCGTCGCTATCAGTCTCGCTCGCTCATGGCAAACATGTCCACTATCCATCTCTCTCACCATTTTGCCGTAAAATTAAGAACCTACCAAGAGCTTGTGCGAATAAAAAACATTTTAACTGAGTAAAATGGGTTAGCAAAAATCGGGTTACTTGAGGTTTTTATTTTTTTACTCGTTTTTTTAAGTATGAAACTAACAAGTATTGCACCATTTTACAATCCTCATTAAATGCGCCAACTTTTAATGGCACTTGCCAAGGCACTCTAGTACATTTTTTTTAAAGGAGGGCCTTTCAAAGTCGACAAATTTTGAAAATCTTAAATTCTTAGTTTAACAAAGTCTTAATTCTAGGAAACTTGGGGCAATTGTGTCATTATTTTTGACTGTAATTCTTAGAAATGTTATTTAGGGTTACGTTTCCAAGGTTTAAATAAACAAAAATAATAAAAATTAACCACAATAACCGAAAAATGGTTACAGTTTGACCAAATTTTTAGGTTTTTCTTAAATGCCCATAATTTTCAAACTGGATGGGATAGATTTTTTTTCTGATTTTTCTCATTATGTTTACGATCAATCCTGTCACCCCGTTTCGGCTTGACGTTGAGTTCTGGGACACCCTGTATATATATATGTATATATATATATTTTTATATATTTTAGCATTATGTATTTATTTAAGTATACTTATGTTATTATTATTATTTTGCATTATTTGTGTAGGTTTATTTAATATTCTAGTTTTAGACTTCACACATTCATATTTTCTCTTCTTGTTCTCGCACACTATTGTCTACATTTCTTTTTTTTCCTTCTCCTTTCGCAGGTCTGCTGGAAGAAATTTCTTAAGAAATAAGCAGTTCCTTTGTACTCTAATTATAATTATGTCATATCTCTATGTATTTTACTGTGTGTACATAAATTATAAAATAAATAAATAAATAAATAAATAAAAAAATATATATATATATACGGTCGAATTGAGAAACCTCCTCCTTTTTTTGAAGTCGGTTAAAAATAGGATCTCTGTTGATAAGTAACAACGTAGATAACAACTCACACTTAATAGGAAGTTATTCGTCCACTAGCGCCATCACTTAATTTTCATGAACTGTGGTGAATTTAGGAATTCTAGGCAAAAACTGTTTTGTAGAAAGGTAAAGGTTATCGGATAACCACATGTTAAGTACAATTTTTGTCTAGGTCAGAATGACGGGTGTACTGTTACAGAACTGAATATGTTATATATGAAAGGAATGTACCAGCAATTTACCTGAATGTACTTTTAATGAAATTCAATGTACCTCCAAGAAACAAGAACAATTGTAATAATAAAGTGAGCCGCAGTCCTGACAGTCAGAATGACGGGTGAATACTAATAATGAATGTAATAGATATCTATGGTTACCTAATATTTACCAGAGGAATGTACCTTCAATGTACCTCATAAAAATATAATCTGAAAATATAATGCGACGAGTAATTAATGAGAAAATCAAGAAAATAAAATTTGACGCCAACCAATTTTTAATAGCAATGTGAGTGTAGTATTATTTGCTCGTATTGAGAATCGAACGTGATTATGAGAGGATTATTTACATTTTTTTACATACCTACATGTGATTTGATAAATAAAACAAATATTGATTAGAAAATGAATTATCATTTACTCAACGTTTATGAAAAGCAGTGAAAAATGTAAATAATCCTCTCA
This sequence comes from Mesoligia furuncula, assembly GCA_916614155.1. Lineage (NCBI taxonomy): Eukaryota > Metazoa > Arthropoda > Insecta > Lepidoptera > Noctuidae > Mesoligia > Mesoligia furuncula. The sequence continues at coordinate 17,842,737 of OU744817.1, read as the reverse complement.
TAATCACGTTCAATTTAATTCGAGCAAATAACACTATACTCACATTGCTATTATAAATTGGTAGGCGTCAAAATTTATTTTTTTGATTTTCTCGTTAATTACTCGTCGCATTATTTAGAGTAGGGGAAGACCAAAGAAACGATGGATGGAATGTGTGAATGATGATATGGTTAGAAAGGGGGTGACTACCGAGATGACGACTAATAGAGAAGTATGGAAGAAAAAGACATGTTGCGACGACCCCAAATAAATTGGGATAAGGGCAGGAAAATGATGATACTCGTCGCATTATATTTTCAAATTATATTTTTATGAGGTACATTGAAGGTACATTCCTTTGATAAATATTAGGTAACCATAAGATATCTATTACATTCATTATTATTCATTATTAGTATTCACCCGTCATTATGACTGTCAGGACTGCGGCTCGCTTTATTATTACAATTGTTCTTGTTTCTTGGAGGTACTATCTACGCCAAAAGTCCATAGGCAACTTCAAAACTAATTGCTTAAGGTTTAGTTTGACTTACGACCTTCTTTTAATGAGTAATTTGACACACACACCCGCATATTACTCGAATAATCACGCTTTTGAATATAGTTCCGTGTCATGTTCGTCTTGTTCACATAATTCGTAAAACTTTTGAGTATACCCACAGAAATCTTAATAAATAAATTAGGTATGGTAGACAGATGCAGGTAACTTACGGCTCATTCACCGCGTCTAATAGAATGTTGTTCGTTCTTGATTGGTTTTTGATATTGTGGGTTAGTGACGTGTGTTTAATCTATTATAATAGCTGTGTAATAGTTCATTTTGAAATGTAAGCTTTGAGATGAAAGCGGATATTATCGCGCAGCGTAAAAGTGGACTTAATATTATATCACAAATAATTGATGAAACCGGACTGACTGTGAGTATTATGATTTAATTATTTTATCTAACATTTAGCTAATTAAAGTTTAACTGCTGATCCTTGTAGTTATTTTATTAAACGTTTTGTATTTACCACAGGGTCTAAATAGAAGAAAAAAATAATATTTCCAAGAGTTTATTTATTTACTTTTGGAATGATGAATATAGCATTATGTATAAATTATAATATAATTATTTTGTAACATTAGAACTATTTTCAAAATAATTTTGTTTAAAAAAGTAATAAGTAGGTATCTACTTAATATTTTATAATTTTGCTAGTAGCCTTACAATATTCCTTTTTTGTTTTAGAGAAATTACCTACTGTGAGTCGGAGGGTCAAAAGATATAAGGAAGAGTACAGTCAGTGAATAAGAAACAAGTGGTTTTAACCAACCAGTGACCTACCAGATGAAGTTGCATTGCAAGGAAATATGAAGATATATGTTTAAACATTACAGGATCCATACGCCAGCGTTTACTTGATAGCATGGATAATAATGGGGGTTATACAACGTATTAAGTTATAAATTACAAATTGATTTTAGTAATATTAAATAAAATATTATTGTGTCATATCCGTAATAAGGATTATTTTGAGGTTTATAGTTTCAATCTTCTTTTCAAAATGAATTTTGAAAATGAATACTTAAGCTATATCCGCAATTAAAGCACAATATTATTTTATTACTAAGATAGTTACAATATTTTAAGTCTAATGGTCTAGCTCACCGATTACCTGCTTTACTTCAATAAATTGTTCTTTATGAATAAATAAACTGTTTTAAAAGTTTATTTATCAAATTATAACCAATAAAATTTTTGAAATCACTTAATTTTTTTTTTATTTTTACCCGCATATTTCAATAACAATATAATAATACAAATAAAACAAATATTACATTATTATTCTCGTGTATTAATTTATCGAATAATAAAAAAAGATAAGATTATTGTTGAAAAGATAATTCAAAGTTCCATCTCGAGATTCGAACCCAGGCCTACGTGTTTACTAATCCTATACGCTACGTTATCCGCTAGCAGCACTTGTTATGAAGTTGTGAATTTTAGCAGTGGTATGAACCAACCAAGGTCATACGTAATTACGCCGCGCGTGTGAAAAAGCGATGACGATATGTTTTGTTTCGTTTGACGTTAGCAAGTGTACACACACAGATGTAAATACGGGCCTGCGGCGCGGGCGCGGGGACGGCGCGAAGCATGTTCACAGAAATTTCAACCATAGCGCGCCTAAGCACTATTGAGGCATACTGTACATTGAATTTCATTAAAGGTACATTCAGGTACATTGCTGGTACATTCCTTTCATATATAACATATTCAGTTCTGTAACAGTACACCCGTCATTCTGACCTAGACCAATTTTTAAAACAAATCTGTTTGTAGACGCAAAACACGCTGTTTTTTGCGCAATAGGTCCGCTGGCCAGCAAAATAAAGCTTTGACGCTAGTTTGCCGTTTCGATTAAAGCCAAGTGCGAGTCGGACTCGCACACGAAGGGTTCCGTACCACAAGGCGAAAACGCCGAAAAAAACACGTTTGTTGTATGGGAGCCCCCTTAAATATTCATTTTATTTTGTTTTTAGGGTTCCGTACCTAAAGGGTAAAAACGGAACCCTATTACTAAGACTTCGCTGTCTGTCCGTCTGTCTGTCTGTCTGTCACCAGGCTGTATCTCAAGAACCGCGATAGCTAGACATTTGAAATTTTCACAGATGATGTATTTCTGTTGCCGCTATAACAACAAATACTAAAAACAACATAAAATAAATATTTAAGGGGGGCTCCCATACAACAAACGCGATTTTTTTGCCCTTTTTTGCTCGATATCAAAAATGGCAACAGGTAGGCACTTGAAATATTCACAAAATACTGAGTTGTATTTTAACTTTAATAAATAATAAAATTAAAATAAATATTTAAGGGGGGCTCCCATACAACAAACATGTTTTTTTCGGCGTTTTTGCCTTGTGGTACGGAACCCTTCGTGTGCGAGTCCGACTCGCACTTGGCCAGTTTTTTACCCTTTGGGTACGGAACCCTAATAATAGGGTCCCGTTTTTACCCTTTGGGTACGGAACCCTAATAAAAAAGGAAATGTTTTTCTGATATGAGATTATACCTACTTACCTACCTACTTGTCTACTTAAGGTGGATGTTGCGATGGGCCGTCCATACATTTTTCTTGGGGATTGTACGCTAAACACAGACACACTTTGTTGAAAACGAATCATTTTATCACTTTTCTATAATGAAATGTCCCCGCGATCGACCTTTTTAGGAAATAACTTACATTATTTACTGAGGAAAACGATCACGAAATCCAGACGAAATTTGACAGTTGCGCCACTAGTGTGCGTGAGTTTTGACAAGCAAACTCATTCGCTATGATTGCGATAGTTTAGAGGCGAGAACTCTAGATGGCGTAAACGCGTTATTATAATTCTGTTAAATCAATATCATACGTAATAAGTGATTGATTTATTTCCTTTCCTACCTTTCATGAACAGATTCACAAAAAAAAACGTTATAATCAATAACCTGACCTGACGACCTTACCAACGTAAACAACTTTATTACATAATATTGTTTTGTGGCAACATAAATATCATTATTCGTAGATAGGATTTATTAGAATGGGTAGTTGAGACCGCGAAATACAAATTTTCTTACGTTTTTTGCCACTAATTGGTGGTAGAAATCTAACTTAGAAAGATGTATTAATGATTCTAATGATTATAATTCTGTAAATATGTACCTGTTATTGTCGCGAATCATATTTTGATCAAGATACAACCTGACACTGACCTGCAAATTGCAAAAAACGTAAGGAAATTTGAATTTCGCGGTCTATGACTATCCATTCATCTTATGCGACGCGCGACGTTGCCGTCCCACCCGAGTTGTGTTCGCAACCTTGAACAACATTGAAAGAATTCCGAAGAAAACGGGCGCCACCATGTTGCCACTCTTACGTCGTAGCGACATGCATGATATAAATATAATTTTGGGGCTTGCTTGTATGCAATAGTATTGCACACGGATTTTCTTGCGTGTTATTTTATTTTGTATGCTTTGCATTTTCATTGATTCAAATTGCAATATTTCTAGTATTGCAATTATTTGTAGGTATAGTAACTAATAATTATTCAATTTTAAAAGTAAGTAGGTAAGTAAGTACCTATCTTTCGGCGGTTTTAGAAACAGCAAGTTGGCCCGTGATTTTAGACGCTGAAATCCCGTCACAATACTAATTACTTACATGTCTCAATTACATAAGTACAAAGTCAGTGGTTATGTGTTTTTACCTACTTATATTTTTTGGTCAACAATACATTAAATAAGTAAGTACACAATATTATAATTCGGTAACCCAACGAGTTTGCAAACATTTGCAAATCGAATGTACCTGTAAAATAGAATACCTTTTACGCATATTGTCAGTTTCAGACAAACAAACATTATTTTTAGTTTGATAGTTATGTCGCATCTAGCGGGGCGGCGCGGGCGGTCTAAGTACTTGCGCCGGCGCCTCGTACAATAGCTGGACGTGCGTTCAGAACACATTATATTGTAATCTTTGGTTCAGAACTTTGACTTTTGAAATCATTGGTTCAGAAACAAACAAATGATTGAGTTACTTACATCAAACGTGATTTATTATTGTATTTAAACATCTAATATGTTTTTTTTTCTTATTCATCGACTAATATTCTACCAGGAATTTATATAAAGATAGTAGTAACATTTTACTTTTAAGTTTCTATTTTCTGTACCTAATGATTTCGGAACGTAACCTTGTCATAAATCGTATCTTATTCAATATCATCTGTACGCTGTACCTGTAATAATAATAATCTAATAGTAGGTAGCAATTCTTTTCTAGTAGAAAGAATGCTTGAATACAAATCAAATAATTTATTTGCATAATACATGTGAAAAAGGTGTTACAGGTATAAAATACGACTAGGAAATTCTGAGATCTCATTGTACGGTTGTGAAATTCGATAGTATTAAATTTTATTCAAATACTGAGTTTATAGAAGTATTGTACTATTTTCTTGTTTTTCTATTTCAGATTTCTCTAATCCTGAAACTGATTAATTTCAATGGATAGGAGTATATTATGTGTTCTGTGATTTCAATTGACTGTGGAAACTGTTCCAAACAAATGTTTATCTGCGATATCTTCGTATCGCATTGTGGACCTGAAGAATGTAATTGAATGGGCGGCATTCCAATTGGAAAGATCGAAATATGTGTGAATCTTCACAAATTGAATTTGTTAGTGAGATGAGAAGTGAATTAATTTTCAAGTGCACTATGTCTGGTAATTGCGTGGAAGCACTACGGAGAGCAGTAATAAAATAAATACTGCATTTTTGTGGGCAACTGCGACTGCTGGTAGCTATTACACTCAATCAGCTCACTTTACAAGTCTCATGAATATTCCAATAATGTCGCCAAATAAATGACTAAATTTCGTCGTGTTGAAAAAAAATTAGGCAGTGTGTGGTTTGAACATTTGTCAGAGGAAATTAAAACTGCTGGTGAACAAGAAAGGTCAGTTGCTATTCAAAAAGGTCATGTATCTTCAGACGGTGTTCCATATGTTACTGTATGTAGTTGGATGATGGCTGAAAAGGTCATATGGCTACAACTTTGATTCATGTTCTTGTATGGTAAGTTAATGTATTACCAAACACACATACATAAACATATACCTTCTTCTCATGGGGGTAGGCAGAAACTACAGAACGCCACCTGCTAAGATACCTTACATACCTACTCCGTTACTAAACACATATTTGGTTCTGTATGAACTTTTTACTATGTGCAATATTTACAAGTGTTGCTTTTCCTTTTCAGGCCTGCATTGTTGGTAAAGAAACTAAGAAATGTCTATCTCTTGGTGTTCAAAACAAATATTGTTATACGTGTCAATATTATGAAAAAAGGAGACATGGACATGAAAGCACATAATTGTTGCAAAAATTTTACTGGACCGCCTACAGCAATGGTGTCACTAATTATTGTGGAAGGCTTTCAAAAGAGTGAAGAAATGCATCAACTTCCCTATTTGAGTTTTATTGGATACGGAGACTCCTCTGTTTGCAAACTTGAAAGAGAAAGTGTCATATAGGAACTTTGGTCTGAGATGGAAACATAATCAAAAAAAATGAACGCAAGAATCATGTAATCAAAAACTATACGAGGGCACAGGTCGAGGGTCGAGGGCGAGGGGGAACTATACAAGGTAAATAAATAAATCAAATTTGTATTGACATCTCAAGACCAGTGAAGCATATTCTGTATTCATATTTGTACTTTTTTTAGATGTTTGCCAACACTAAGCTCCCACTTTACGGGCGAAATATTTTGAAGCCAAACGTGATGAAGGTTACACTAGTGGCATGGAAAATTATATTTCATTGATATTTTCTAGTAAAAACATATTCTATTTTCAGGATGATCGCTTGCTACTGGACACAAATGGTATGGAACTGTATGGAAAAAGCAGACCACACCCAGGGACACATTAAAAAAAATACATAAATCGAAAGGAACAAAGTTGTATTCTGCCAGAAATCATATTGAGACATGGTCAAAAAAATGCTAAATGTGTAGATTTGAATGGTATGTATACACGGCTAGATATCAAGTTATACATTTCCAGTATAAGCTGACCTCCCATTATATGGAAATCTTATACAATGCGAGATCAGCTTATACTGGAAATGTATAGCTGGTTAATTATGTAGCCGAGTGTACCAGTATATACTGGCACACAAGGCAATTTTTTTAACTTCATAAATTGTATCAATTTCAATGTCTAAAATATATTATTATGTTTTTCTAGTGAAAAATCGTCCATCAACATCAGTTGGAAATTCGAGCAAATAGTAAAGTTTAATTTTAATTTTAGAGCAGCTTTGGAGATTGATATGAATATGAATGAATAGGAAATAATATTTGTCCAAAGTAACATAATTATATACTAAGTAAAGTTATTTTTCTTTGCAGCAGCCTTGTAGCAGTGGACAAAAAGACTCACGGCACATGGTGAAATCATCAAGTCAAACGATTTTTGTTATATTGTATTTTTGTAGTAGTTTGTTTAGAATCGACACTATAATATATTACTTTTTATTTGTATTTTACTATAAAATCAAGAGGCTTATTTTTGTAGTAGTTTGTTTATAATCAACATTATCATTGTATATTACTTTTTATTTGTATTTACTATAAAATGAAAAGGTGAAATAATACTTTATTATGTAAGATAACCACCTGGTGAACTCAATAAGCTGGTCTTTAGATTTTTATTTTTCTAAAAACTGATAAGAGGGCTTTGACATTATAAAATATTTTTTCACCTACCTGGGTAGATGTAATCGCATACTAAATTGTATTTTTTTGATTTGTTGTTATCTTTTGTTTTTTTCTTGTGAATGTTATGAGTAATATCTGTAATTATTGTAATAATTGATTATGCTATAAATTTAATCATGTATCAGGCTTCATTTGTGTCACTTCAAATACTTTTATTTGATAATTAATTACGGTGTAAGGTATTCTAATAAAACTATCTTTATAAACTGTGTAGACTGAAGTTTTTGTAACTGAACAGACAGCTGTGCTGCTGGGAGTTTGTTGCGCCACTTCATTCCAGGTAAAGCTCTAGGAAGTGGTGAAGAGCGGGCGTTTTGGGGGACTGTCTTATTGTAATTTTGACATTCGAAAAGTGCTGATTCTCAGCCTAGTTTGATTATTAAATGATTTTATATAAATGCTTGACTTTTATTATCCTATCATCATACTCATGCGTTTTCCCCATGGGGGTAGGTAGAAACTACAGAACGCCACCTGCTACGATACCTTACATACTCCCTTTGTCTCGTTTACGTTCATAAATCTTGTCATACACGCACGCTGGTTGCGAGTACTACGCACAGGCACAGTATTCTCAAGAAACGCATTTCATTTTTCATATATCGTAGCAGGCGGCGCATTTTTTAAATACACGCCATCTAGTGGTCTATTCTTATAAACGTATGGAAGTATTCGCTTACGTCTGTGTGTGTAAACGACCTGTATTCAATGGCAGATTTTATCTAACAGTTATGTGTCGAATTGGGTGGATTTTGAGGCAATGTTATGACCAAATTCAATAAAGTGTAATGTCCGATAACCGCGTCCACTACTTTTACGACTTAATAATGTGCCAATTACACATAAAACAAAATAAACTAAAAATGTTGACTTCAGCGCCATCTAGCGGGAAAATGTCCAAGAGCAGATCGTATGATGCTCCTTAACAATATTCATCAAAAGCGTGAAATTTCGCTAATTCATTGTGTAACGAACGGTGTATACCGTACTACCTACCTGTTTAAATGTAATATGAGTAGGTAGTTACTACTTAATACTCTAAGTAATTTTCCAACAAATATGTAAAAATTAAGGATTAAGTAAAAGATCATTGACTATAAACTTTCATAGGTATTTTAAGCATTGCGCTGGGAGTTTCGATTCAATTATTCAACCTAACCGACGACGCCGACGACGTTTATTTTTACCATGTTTGTAAATATGTGAGCACCATGTATCTATTAGATAATTAATTTATGTCATGTTTTCATTTTTAATTCTTTTACCTATTTTGGTATAGTAATTTTATTTTATTTTAGGTGCATCGTCTTCACATATTATTATATAATTAATGTACAAAATATTGTAAAACATTTTAAAAGAGTAACGGTGGAGTTTCTTGCCCATTCTTCTCCATACGAAAACTACCTTTTGGAATGGGCGACTAGAATCAATTCTATTTTTTCGTAATTTTTGACGTTCAAAAGTGCCTTTTAAGTGCCTACTTGAAATAAATGTTTTGACTTTGACTTTGACTTTGACGCGACGCCGCAAAACCAGTTTTTGCGCCAGGCCGGGGGCCTTCCGAATTGCGTCAAAAGCGATTACTTATATCGCGAATCCGACCAACGCGCAACGTCACAAATAGTAGTCAATAGTCCTTATATTTTGTGACTATTAAATTTGGTCGGATTCGCGATATAATCGCTTTTGACGCAATTCGGAACGCGGGGTATGTTACCGACCGGTAACAACTCATTTATTTAGTCTTGCATGAAACGTGTAAGCGCCATGAAATTCCCGGCGCTTATGACGTTTTGGTCGCGAGAAAACTATACGTTTTAAGCGGTCTAGCGCTGCATGTTTTATAGTTTGGTGAGACGACACCTACTGTTTAAGCGCTGCAGCAAATACGCTCGCCCCACTGTCATCCTGTTGTGACACTGTATTTGATTCGGATAGCTACGCTATTTCTTATCGCACAGTATCTTATTCACACCACGACGACCATACGCACACACTCTCACGTACGCACTGCAGCACGACACATTACTAGTAAGAACAGACAAAAGCTATATGTCTCTTTCGCACGATTCTCGCTGTAGTTGCTCATAACGCGTTCAAGGCCAAAGTGGGGTAAGTTGATGTGCTGGCGACTGTACCTATCGATAAATAGTTCAGTAATTAACCATGAGTCTTTCGTTTTACCCATCACAAAAGATTAGAAATAAAGTATTTTCGCACTCTATAGTTTTATGCAAAACTATAAAGTGTATTTATAGAAAATAAAGTAAGATACGTTATTATAAAGAATAGTTGGCAATCCTAATTACAACGGACTTTAATTAAGTAAGTTATTATGATCCAACCGTGATAACCAGTAAGACTCATATTTTAGTATCGATACTCGATAATAGTAACACCTATGTTCCTTGATTGACACAACCCTAGCAATGGCAGCCATTTTATGCGACAAAACGAGTTGTAGGTATGCACCCTTTTTTTGTAGGTATTTCCAGTCCATTCTTTTCTATGTCAATGGTTAGTGGTATCCGTTTGCATATACGTTGTATATAATCTACGTTCTGACTTCGAAAGCAGTCTCCTTACACCCTGTATATGATTGCCATCTCGACATCGTTTAACGTTTTTGAGAAATTAAATAAAATGTAATAATACCCATACAAAAAAAATTAAATATTTTTTTTACGGAGCATTTTTTGAGGTACCTCTTATTTATTATTACTTGTAAACTAATTAATTACAATAATACTTTTTTGTCTTATTTGTTATCACTGCCACAACATTAGAAAAAAATATCAGCGCTCTAGGATCAATGTCCATTTTATATTAAATCGGGACCAGTGTGCGCGCCCTCGCTTCCTCGCGCCACCGATACAATGACGCGAGTACTTTCGCAGTTTCGCCTAGTGGTCGCAGAGCGGGCATCTGGCCAGGGGTCCAAGTCTGCTATTTTTATAAAATTTGTCATTCCAACACGATCCCATTGTCATTTTGCTAAAAGTTCGTAATCTGCTAAATTCATAATGGTCGATCATTGGTCGGTCGATGGCAAAGAACATATACGATACCCGTAACGAATTAAAAGCAATGATTGCACAATGAAGTTCTAATGGGAGGTCACTGATCAAAGGAACTGTCAAAATTTTAGCATATTAACGCCTAAGTCAGTTATTCATTTGTTATTATGTACGAGATTACCATTCTATGCCATTTCTTTCAATGGAGTGTCAGTGGTTGACCATTGGAAAGTCCTAATGACGCCATTGTATTAGTAGATTACCAAACTTGTCAAAATCGACAATTATGAAATCAGTGATAGACCATTCTGACACTATTGTAATAGTAGACTTGAGGCCCAGTACAGAAGCCGCCTCGAACTACGATGGTCCTAGTTTATCATCAGTGGCTTCGAGTTACAGTCCTATGGATAGAATGCAACATGCGCATGTAAGCGGGTATGCTCTTTAGGTAATGCGAGGCACTTCTTATCAGGAGAACCATTGGCCTGTTTGCTTACCTATAGATTAACAAACTAATGCTTACTTTTCGTTTGCCTGGCTCTTCGTTCCTTCTTAGATACTTCTTGTTCTTCTACCACTTCAGTTTTAAGCTCCGCTAAAGGTACATCATCTTCTAAATCTGTCTCAGAATGGTGTGGTGGTGCATCTGCTACATCTAGACAGCTATTCTCTGAACTTTCCGGTTCCAGCTCTGTAATTGAACAAAAACAGTCAAGAGTATTGACATTTTTTTAACATTGGAAATGTTTTTAGGGTTCCGTACCCAATGGGTACAAAACGGAACCCTATTACTAAGACTTCGCTGTCTGTCCGTCTGTCCGTCTGTCCGTCTGTCTGTCACCAGGCTGTATCTCAATAACCGCGATAGCTAGACATTTGAAATTTTCACAGATGATGTATTTCTGTTGCCGCTATAACAACAAATACTAAAAACAAAATAAAATAAATATTTAAGGGGGGCTCCCATACAACAAACGCGATTTTTTTGCCCTTTTTTGCTCGATATCAAAAATGGCAACAGGTAGGCACTTGAAATATTCACAAAATACTCAGTTGTATTTTAACTTTAATAATAAATAATAAAATTAAAATAAAATAAATATTTAAGGGGGGCTCCCATACAACAAACATGTATTTTTTCGGCGTTTTTGCCTTGTGGTACGGAACCCTTCGTGTGCGAGTCCGACTCGCACTTGGCCAGTTTTTTAACTATAATTTCACCATGATTTTGAGATGTTTTCTCTTTGACACTACATCCGTAGCTCGTATGAATAAGTCAGGCCGTCACACTTACACGTATTAGTCCATATCTTGAAAATTACTGAATTGATTTTGATGAAACTTGCACTAAGTTGAAGTAAATGTAAGCCGATAAAAAAAATGGTCATGATCCGATTAATAGTTCCGGAGAAATGCGTGGACAAACATACATACATACCTGTCGAATTGATAACCTCCCTTTTTTGAAGTCGGTAAAAAGGTTATAGTGAGTCAACCATAGAAGATAGACATATGCTGACGCAGACTTTGTTTTGGAACTTTTAAAGGGGAACAATTCCGTCATACATGATTTTTGCATACTTTAACCGTTTACGCAGCGTACGCAACGGAAGCTCTCAAAAGGAATAATTTTCCCGTCTTTGCAACTTTTTTCATTGATGCCCCGCTCCTATTGGTCGTGTTATACCCTACCTTCCTTGATAAATGGACTATCCAACACAAAAATAATGTTTCAATTCGAACCAGTAGTTCAGCTTTATAATATTAATAAAGTATAGATTAGTTTAGATGAGTTTTTGTTTTATTTCACAACAAAATGTGGTTACCATTAAGTTGAATGTAACTAACCCCTGACAAGACTTTGTAGTTGTTCAAACAATTTTTACGATAATTTTTTTTAAATAAAATATCTTATACAATTATATTTAAAATATTATTACATTTATTCATAATATTATTTTTGTTCTTAAAAACATACCTTCACTTTGATATTCCTCCATTGGTTCAATAATATGATCTAGTATCTCTGAAACAGCTGGTAATTCTTCTTCTTTGATAGCAATGTCTTCTGTTTTACATTCATCAACTATACTTATGAGCTCTGTTGGAGATATAATAAAGCCACTGAAAAATCCTGAGCCGTCTTGGTTTATCAAAGAATTAGGCTGTAAGAAAACAAATTATTCATTATACTAAAGTCACTCAAAAGAGCCCCCACAAGTGAGGATACTTAAAGTAGGTCCAATGTTTGTACACTGGAGTCAGCCATACTACCAACATCAGTGACCTCTGCACAAGCTATTGTTGCATGGCTCGTGCCAACACAAGAGAGGACCGTTATCAAACTGCCTACATCATTCAACACTTGATGGTATAGTGTGAAATCCAGACACAATAGGTATGAGCTTGAGAGTATTCACTTCCACATTATACAGAAATAAGAAATTATGAGAATAAATGGCTGTATAAGAATAGGTATCTACCTCATAATCCTCATTCATCCTCTGAGCAAACAATTCTTCAGCTTCCAGACATTGTCTCAGTAATCGGTAGCATTGCTTTAGTTTAGTGCAGCAGAAGAAACAAGCAAGAATCGGTCTTCTGTCTTCAGTTACAAACTGGAACAAATTTGTCTGACACTATTTTGCTACTTCTAATGTTACTAATATACAAAGTGTTAAAAAATTAACTTGACAAACTCACGAACTGAACCATTTTCACTAAGGGACCAACTATGAACACGAAAAAAAATCAGCTGTTTAATACATTTTGGTCAAGTCGGTATTGAACTTTTGTATGAAACAGCTGATTTTCTGACATTAATAAATATATTATACAACTGACATAAATAATACAATTGAATCAATAATAACATGGCTTAACAAAAATAATCTGAGTAAACCTAACAAAAACTAATTTTATTCAATTCAGTACATATGGACGGGATAATAAGACTTTAGACAACAATTATAGAAGAATCCTTAACTATCCTACAGGTACGTTTTCCCTACCATTACTGCGCACCCGGTCCTTGATATGCAATGGTTGCTGTAGCACCATGAACATGAGGCTACAGGAGCTAGTGTGAATCTTGGGGTTCATTCAATTAATCGAGTCTGGTTTAACCACGCTGGGATCGGTGCAATTCATTCATTCATAAATGAATGATTTGATTTGATTTTGATTTATAAATGAATGAATGAATGATAACAATTATAGAAGAACTAAATTAAATGAAGCAAATGAAACTACCTTTCTCAGTATCATGATTGATGAACACTGAAACTGGAAGGCCCACTTTTCAAAGACAACAGCATTAAAAACAGAATTATCTGCACACTATGGGTACGTTGATTCTGTGTTGAGATGTGGTCAGCTCAACAGAAAGTCAGAGTGTTAATCGCACAGAAAAAATGCATCCGCACCATAGTGGGGATATGCCCATGGGAATCTTACAAATCCTTTTTCAAAAAGTTCAAGATACTAACCCTTCCGTGTCTGTACATCTTTGAATGCACTAAATTTGTTAAAATGCACCCGGAGTTAATTAAAAAAGCTCATGAAATGTATCCAAAAAGTAATAGGTAGAATGGTTTTGCCCATAATCCTGAGGACAGCATTATACAGTAAAAATAGCTAAGCAATGTGTGGTTGCATGTTTAATGCTACTATACCAGACAGTATTAAAATCTTAGGAGCTAATCAATTTAAAAAGTGTCTCAAAGTATGGTTAGGGGAAAAAAATCTGCTTGGTAAACAACATAAGACGACCCACTGACCCATTTATTTATTAACAGGTTTTAATAATTATTATTATAACAATATTGGGTCAGTGGGTCGTCTTAGGGGCGGATTTGTGATTTTTATTAAATATAAAAACTTACTGGAATATCAGTCAGCTTCTCATACAGTTCATGTAAGTTCCTGTTGACTACTATACACATACGAACATCCTCCACCAAACATATCCGACACATTGGCAGCTTTTCCATCTTTTCACTGAATAACCAGTGTCACTTAAGTTATTTAGTTCAACTTTAAGTTTGTATTATAGAAAAACAGTGATGCGTTGCCTACAGAAAACGAGTAAGGCTTGTTTAATACGACTTCTTCTTGCTGATAAAAGTTATTTCGTGCACGCTTCCTTTGTGGACCGCGGAAAAAGTTTGCTAGTTGCTACAGCCGGAAAGAGCTAAACTTATTATATCTTCCGCAAGTAGTCCAGACAGTCCAGGTAATTTATAGGAATTTACATCGCCGGTATTAGTTAGTAGTTTGTTTGAGCACAAATACAAAATATTTTTAATATACCCCTAAACCACAGAGTACAATAATTTAACCCACAGATAATGAGATAACTATAATTTAACCATAAATAAACGCTGCCGGCTCCACAGAGTGCCACTACCAAAGACTTAAAGAGTAAAGGCTACCACCACAGAGTTTAATGTCTTTGGCCACCACAGAATAACTAAACTACGCAGGACTAGTGACTACGCTCTATCTGTAGGGATGTTAAAAAGAAAACGGAAAAAATCGATAAAATGGTTTTTTTTTTCAATAAAAATCGATTTTTATATTTTTATAAAAATATCGCGAGCAGAATCTTGGGCTTAATAAAATTAATTCTCTGTAATTATAAAGATGAATTAAGTAAGGATCACGTTTATCTACAATCAAATTACACAACAAGGCAAGCAGAGTACCTTCGCTTTAGCGCAAGTAAACTGCAAAACTAGGAAAAAAGAAGGAAAAACGGGTTGGCTTTAGTATCGTTTGGCAGGCGGAGGGGGTTAAAAGTGGTTAAATCTGGTAGAGGGTGGGTCCCCGATTATAACGCTACCGCTCTTATTACAAGGTAATGGATATTTTTCGAGAAATTAATAAAAATTGTTTCTAACCTCAAATCAGATAAAAAGTGTAACGAAACGTTAAAATAGGCGATTGACAACCAAATCTGTACCAGTATATTGTCTGTGGTGTAAAATGTCTGTAAAATCGGTGAAACGGAACGTAAAAAAGAACTGTACTGTCAGTGTTATTAAGTACTCTGTGGTTCATTCCGTTTCTTTACGAGTGAATGTTTTGTTGTGTGTGAATGTTTTGTTGTTTTATTTGTCTTGTTATGTACCCCACTTTATGGTTGAAATAGGTCGAATCTGTCCCAAAACCGACTCGGGGCACCCCGACTCCACGTAGTCTTTTGGCTGCTACCCCGAGGGTGTATTTAAAAATCCGGAGGCGCGGAGGGAGTGCAGCCCCCGCCCGCTGTAACAAAGCATAGGCACCCGTGCGAGCCGTAGCGGCTGAGGCTGGTCGCCGGAGGCGACCAGTAAGCCGAAGCTGCGGAGGTGAGCATGGGTGCCTATCCTTTGTTACGTAAGGGCGAAGGGGCTGCACTTCCCGCAGCGCCGGAGACGTGCAGAAGCAACTTTGTATTGAAAACCAGTGTTTTGAGGTTAGGTTACAATAATTTGTTTTTCTCAAGAATGGTGCGTCCTCGTTTCATGGGAGTGGTACCAGGGGGAACGGGGGACCCCCCTCCCCTCTCCACCCCCTACCACCTCGTTTTCGTGCCCCCGGATACTAAATTTTTACCGATTATAGTGTTTTGAGGTTAGGTTACAAATATCTGTTTTTCTCAAAAGTGGTGCGTTACCTTTTCACGGGAATGGTACCAGGGGAGAGGGGGGACACCCCTCCCTCCCCCCTCCCCCTCCCACCCCCATCCGCCTGCCAAACGATACTAAAGATTACCCGGAAAAACATTCGGAAATTTTGACTTCAACACACCAATAAATGAAAATAGTATACAGGACGCGACGCCAGTCCGATGTCACCAGACAACGGTTGCCAGGGCTGCGCCGAAATGCATCGGCGGCGTGGCGCCCTAGGCCGCCTGCGTGACTGCGTCGGTCCCGTCACAGCTCCCTTCGTTGTCATCCGCATTGTCATCGGTGTCACATAGACGTTTTTGTGTTTTTTAAGTGATTTTATTTTATTGTTATTATTTTTATTAGTTTTAATAATTTAAAATTATAATATAGGTACTTAAATGCTTAGTGGTAGCAGCGATGTGGTAGATATCAGTGCTTGTCAACCTTCTACATCGCTGAGCATCCTGGAGAGATGCCCGCTTTGTACCCAGGCACGATTTTTTAAAGGTAAGCGGGGTTTGAATGTGCACATTGGAAAAGTGCACAGACCACCAAATGTGCTCATCTCAGACCCTGTCTCAACAGCTACACCTACAACTCCAGCTACAACCACTTTTGACCCGTTTTGGAAAACACTGTCAAAATTAAAAAACTCTATTCCTGTTTTGAAGCGAGTTCCCCGCGGCGCTAGACCTCTAGTGGCGCAACACCTAGCAGGTTGCGTTCGCCTCGCCGCCCGCGAGAACTCGCTAAGTGCTTGGGAACAACTACTCACCTTCCCTTACAGAATTCTACATGTACAAAAGAATTTGGCAACCAAAAAGACATTAACTGCACAAATTAAAGAAAACTGTAATATTTCGGCTCATAATTTAGATTCCAAATTGCAGACACAGAGATATACCTCATCAAGAGGTATATCCCATCTGGTAGAATCTAAGTTAGGGGAAGGTGACATTAGCGGAGCAGCCAGGATTCTTTTTAGTAGTGATGTGGTGGCACCGTTTTCTCCAGAAACACTCGCAGCTCTGGAGAGCAAACACCCTGCCGCAGCGGATGGCCTTTCTTTTCCCGACCCTCCTGATCCTGATAACCACTCCCTCACCATTACAGGTCGAGAGTTGGTCACAGCCGTTTGCTCCTTCCGGAACGGCACCGCTGGCGGCCTCGACGGCCTGAGTCCTCAGCACATTAAGGACCTTATTTGTTCAGGCGCCGGGGCAGCTGGTGAGTTGCTCTTGAAGGAGCTTACGGCTTTGATTAACCTTATGCTCTCTGGCAAGGTGAACGAGGCCGTCATCGACGTTCTTTACGGGGCCAATTTATGCGCCCTGCGTAAGAAGGATGGCGGCATTCGGCCCATTGCCGTGGGCACTACTTACCGCCGTATGGCAGCCAAAATTTGTTGTAAATTTTACGGTGAGGTTCTTTCGGAAAAATTTCAGCCCCTGCAGCTAGGTTACGGCTCCAAAGGGGGCTGTGAGGCTGCCGTACACGCATTGTCGACCTACCTACATTCTGGAAAAGGAGAGGTCATCCTGAAGGTTGACATAAAGAATGCCTTCAATTCTGTTAATAGGGACACCTTGCTGGCAGAAACTAGAAAAGAAATACCCCAAATTTATAATTTCATTTGGCAATGTTACAGACACCCTTCTAAATTACTGTATCGGGACAACCTTTTGGAATCTGCTGTTGGCTGTCAACAAGGTGACCCCCTTGGGCCAGTGATTTTTAGTTTAGCCATACACCCAATTATTCGACAGCTAAATTCCAAATTTAACGTTGGGTATCTTGATGATGGAACCTTGGGAGGCGATGCAGAAACTGTATTACATGACCTTCAATTTTTAAAATATGAACTTCATTCCATTGGCCTTGATCTCAATCTTTCGAAATGTGAACTATATTTAGCGGACAGTACTGATAGACATCTGACACTTCCCAAATTTAACGCAATAGCTCCAGAAATCAAAATTATTGAAAAAAGCTCTCTTCGCCTCCTTGGGTCTCCAATCTTTGACAATTCCTTTCCCTTTTTTATTGACGAAAAAATCCAAAATTTCAATGACGTTTCGGAAAGATTGTTCCAAATTAATATGCATTCGGCCATAACCTTAATCCGCTACTGCTGTTTCGGCCCTAAATTAACATATTTCCTTCGCGCTTCCCATTTATGGAAGCACACTCACCTTTTAGACAAAATGGACCAAATTATCAGGCATACATTAACTTCCATTTTAAATGTGGCCATGGACGACCGAGCTTGGGCACAAGCTACTCTTCCCATTCGTATGGGGGGCCTCGGCGTCCGCAAAATTTCTAGTATTAGTTTACCGGCTTTCATATCTTCGGTCCACGGCACTGATAAATTAATCAGGAAAATCCTAGCCTCCACACTGATTAATTCTGATGTGCCGTATTTCACCGAGTCTATGGATGCCTGGAGACTCGCTTGCCCAAATACAGATCCACCCGACAATCCATCTTCCCAGAGACGGTGGGATGAGCCGCTCTGCAGAGTAGTACAGAACAATTTACTTAACTCGTCTGCTACTACTGCGGAGCGTGCGCGCCTGCTGGCTGTGGGTAGGTGGGAGTCGGGTCTGTGGCTTCATGCACTACCTTTGTCGAACATAGGCACTTTGTTCGACGACACTACTTTTCGCCTCGCTGCTTCCCTACGACTAGGCACTCCTTGCTTTTCTCCCCATCGCTGTCACTGTGGCGAAGATGTCAACAGCCTCGGACACCACGGCCTGTCTTGCAGCCGAAGTGCGGGTCGCTTAGCGCGGCACGCGAACATTAATGACATCATCCGACGAGCTCTTGTCACCGTCGGCGTTCCAGCTGTATTAGAACCCAATGGCTTGGCACGCGACGATGGCAAGAGACCGGACGGTATGTCTTTATTTCCATGGAAGGTGGGTAGGCCTTTAGTGTGGGACGCTACGTGTGTCGATACTCTTGCGCCATCCCATCTTCCTGGCTCGGCATGCTGTGCTGGCGCTGCTGCTGCGGCTGCGGAAAACCTCAAGCGGCGAAAATATAATAACCTCATCGGAAATTATATTTTCGAGCCGTTTGGGGTGGGAACCCTCGGACCGTGGGGTCCGAGTGCTCATGGTCTTTTGAAAGAAATTTCAAAACGGCTGGTTGACACTTCCCGTGACCCAAGGGCTGGCTTTTACCTTGGCCAGAGGCTAAGCATCGCCATACAACGTGGTAATGCCGCCAGTCTCTTGGGTACAATACCTGTCGATAGCGATGCGGATGAGTTTGAGTTTTTCGACGCCATTTTCTAGTTTCTGTGTAGATAGTTTTAGTTAAGTTAGAATTTAATTTTGTTATTTTTACCTGTCTAAATAAACCATTAAAAGCAGGCAAAAAAAAAAAAATTTATAATCGATATAAGTACATATTACATAACATCGATTAATAAAAAATCGATTTGTTTTCACAGCCGATTTTTGAAGTGAAAACTTTAGGCGCGTTGGGCCGATTTTTTGAGGTGGGAAAAAACCATTGAACTCGCGACTTTTCAAGTTCTCACTTCTGTCGGCACTCTTTGAGTGCCACTGGTTTTTTTTTTAACCAGGAACGGCCGCAACACACAGCTTATTAGTCAGAAGCGCGAAGCAAAGTGCCGCGAAGCGGACCACTAAAGTAGTCAAAAAATAAAAGGCCCGTTTTGACATTTGAGAAAAATCCTAGAATGTAACTTGGATCGAAGCTGAAAGAAACAATAAAATAATAATTAATTACATAAAGTGTTTTAAAAAAATACATAAATTTTTTGGCGGGTTAAATAATTTATGATGGAATATATTGCGAGTATTCTTTTTGCGCTTACTTTATAGTTGCATGTAATTACTAATTATTACGAAACGTGAAAACGTCTCAAAAACTGTTACGTTCTCAGTCTTTTTTTTTTAAATACTAGTGTTGTAACCAATTAATTACTGAATTTCATCAGCTTCATTCGAATTCAATAGTAATTAAATATTGTGTAGTGATCTTTAATGGAAAGTAAAGATGGGGTATCGTATTACGCAGTAACTGGGTTGTGGAGGTCAGGTAGGCAGTCGCTCCGTGTAAAATACTGGTATTCAGCTGCATCCGTTTAGACTGGAAGCCGACCCCAACATAGTTGGGAACAGGCTAGGCAGATGATGATAATCTTTAATGAAAAGAATGAGCTTGGCGCTCAAAGCCATAAACAAATTTTTGAATTGGCGACACTGGTTTCTGTAGAATGGCTTGTCTCTGACCAACCGGAACGGCTTTGCTTTTGGACTATTTCTGTTTACTATCACGATAGCCTTGGTTCTTCTATTTTGGACATTGATTTAAAGATAGTGATTTGGACTCGGAAAAAAAAGATTAATTAACAATACATAATCAAATCGATCAAATACTCATACAAACTAGAATCGATTTATCGTAAGTATCGAGTACCGAGTCGTATATCTACTTCACTAGTTACGTCGCGACGACAAATGTCAAAACGGGCCTCTTATTTTTTGACAACTTTAACTATTATAACCGTATGAATCTGATATCCCTCTAAGTTAGATTTGTGTTATTTTTGATCGAAGAAAATTTGAATTTCACGGGCTACCACTACACTACCCCCGCTTTCCGAATTGCGTGAAAAGCGATTATATCGTGAATCCGACCAACGCGCAACGTCACAAATAGTACTCAATAGTCCTTATATTTTGTGACTATTAAATTTGGTCGGATTCGCGATATAATCGCTTTTGACTCAATTCGGAAGGAACGCGGGGTACATTCACCCGCGAAATTCAAATTTTCTTTCATTTTTTGCAATTTGCAGGTCAGTGTCAGGTTGTATCTTGATCAAAATAAGAATTCGCGACAATAATAGATACATTAGAATCTAAGTTAGATTTCTACCATTAACACTTTTCCATAATAGATTGGTGGTTGGTGGTAGAAATCTAACTTAGAAAGATATATTAGTGATTCTAATGATTATAATTCTCTAAATAGGTACCTAACTGTTATTGTCGCGAATCATATTTTGATCAAGATACAATCTGACACTGACCTACAAATTGCAAAAAACGTAAGAAAATTAGAATTCCGCGGTCTACCACTATCAATTCACCTTAAGAGGGAAGCGCTCAGGTAACCCGCGAAATTCAAAATTTCTTACGTATTTTGCAATTTACTGAACAGTATTAAGTTGTACGTTGATTAAAATATAATTCGCGGTGGTAACAAATATGTATTTACAGAATTATAATCATTACAAGTAATACAACATGTTAAGTTAGTATAATCCCCAAATACAAGATTTTATGAAATAGTCATTATTGGGGATTACTTGGTCTTAGAGAGTTGTGTTGATAACTTTGATGATTATAATTCTGTAAATACATATTTGTTATACTACAGTGTATCGCAGACAGACTGTTCTGACTATGTGTGAATCGCTGCTGCAAGCTTTCTACATCGGTGTTGACTTGTTGAGCTTGTGGCAGGGAGACCGCGCGTTTGGATAATTCTATACAAACTTTAACATCCCGTAAACTCTTATTGGAGGGCAGTTATAAAAAACTAATAATATCAAACTTTTAAATTAAATAATCTACTTCAAGCTTCATAATCACTTTAATATCAATACCGCACTTAGATAATACTTTTAATTAGGTATTACACAAAATACGTATTCGCTCGGCGAGTGCTCAAGCCAAAGAGTAAAGTAACTATAGAGGGAAAGAGTACCTAACAACTCTGTGGTAAAATTTTCATGTATGGAAAGTGCTGCCACCTTGAGTTTGGTGGGTGAACTAAGGCCCTACACCTACCTATAGATATAAATATACACCTACCTATAGATATGCAATGCATAATATCTCGTATATTGACTCGCTACTCATAGTAATATGCATACTTACTTACTATGAGTAGCAACAAAATTTAACAAAACAAATAACAGTAACAAGTAACAACTAAAACAGAAATAACTGAGATAAATACGGAATTTCGGGAAGCGCATCGACGTCGGGAAAGCCGGAATTTATTGACAATGGCGGGTATTTATGTTCTGTGACAATGGCGGATAACTGCGGTGCACTGAACATAAATACCCTTTTCAGTAATTGAAACTGAATCCTACTAAATCACTAGAAAAACCACCAGCCACTAAAAGCAATATTTCGCCACTAAAAGGGGGGTCGAAACCGCCAGTGTTAGTTGAAAATTCACTAAGTTGGTAACACTGGATGGCCGGCGACAATGACGTTTGTTTGACAAACAAGACAAGATGGCTGCCAAGTTTTTTTAACCCACCAAACTCCAGATGTCGCTGTCGTCTGTGAAAATGAGCACAGTATTAAGTGTGCCCCCCCTGGTATAGTGTTCTGTGGTCTTGGCCGGTGTGACAGGGTTCGCACGTCATGTCATGCTACGCATCCGGTGTGACCCGGCCTTATAGGCTACCACCAAAGAGTTTAATGCTTAGAGTAAGAAAGCTATAGAGCATCGGGTAGCGTGGCCACACATGAGACAAAAAACTAACTTAACTAACATAGGCTACATAAGTAGCTGCCTTGAAAAAACTGGCACGCAGTGAGAGACGGAAATAGTATAGCTTTATCCTTTTCTGTTACATATAATAACTTCCCTTTCTTGTGGAAATGAAATGGAGCTACCCGCCGTCTATACTTTTCTTTGTCTAAGGTTTAATGTCTTTGGCTACCACAGACTAACTAAACTACGCTACTAGGGATGTGTAATAAACGATTACAGAAAAATCGATTTTTATAATCGATTTACAAATTACATAACATTGATTAATAAAAAATCGATATTTTATTCACAGCCGATTTTTGAAGTGAAAACTTCTTTAGGCGCGTTGGGCCGATTTTTTGAGGTGGGAAAAAACCATTGAACTCGCGACAATGTTACCGTAACCGACACCTCTGTTTTAAGTTTTGTCCAAAAGACATCAACGCGCGGTTCAATTTCTTTGGGAAGAATGACCTTGAAACATTTATAAAATTACTATGATTTTTCAAATTTTTACTGTACTGTACGGGGGAGTCCGTCTTTAAATTTCCAGCCACAGCCCACAGAGCATGAGCGCTAAGGTAGCCCGCGAAATTCATTTTTGTTTACGTTTATGAAATTTGCTGGTCAGCATTAAGTTGTACGTTGATTAAAATATGATTCGCGACCGTAACAAATATGTATTTACAGAATTATAATCATTAAAGTCATCAACACAACTCTCTAAGACCAAGTAATCCCACTGAATGACATTTCATGAAACCTTGACATTTTACAATTATACTAACTTATCAATTTGCATTACTGATCCTAATGACAATTATAATTCTGTAAACAGATATTTGTTACGGTTAGAGCGAGAACATAAGGTGCTGCCACACTGCTGTTTAAAAATATTTACTAACATTACCTAACATGTAAACCTGTCTGATTTCTGAAAACCTTTTTGATTAAATGTATTAGATCACAATGTTAGTAAACATTTTTAAACAGCTGTGTGGCAAAACCTAGTTATGGAACCCCAGCCCTTACAGATATTGCGTGTATAAGCACTCTTGCCCAGCACGACCTGTGTGGTCGCTGAGCTTGCACATTTTAAAGATAATGTTTATTTTAGTCTAAGTCTTAGCTAGTAGGGCAGTTCGTGACTTGCATCCGACTATGTAACACGTCTCAATTAAATAGAATTAATTAAGTAATTATTTTTATTTTTAAAAAGCCCTTTAAGGCGCTCCCAATCCTGACTACCTTGTTAGCCTTCTTTAGCCAACCGCATAAATAAAAAATTAACTAAAAAAAGTCTAAGTAGCACTGACAATGACAATCATGACGTTGACGGTTAGAACTGTAATAGATAGGGATGCGCAACGCATCTTATAGAAATCAATAAACTTATCGATATTTAGTGTTCATCAATATCGATGAAATGTTTACTACGCAGATAATAGCGAGGCTGAATTTATTTTATTATACAAATTAGTAAATTATAATACTGATTTATATGATTTCAGCATTTAGGTATTAATTTATATTAATTACTAGCGACTTGCCCCGGCTTCGCACGGGTAGCTTTCACAGGATCACCCGCTGGGCTAATCTGATGACTACCTGAAAATTACATCAAAATCGCTACAGCCTTTGCTGCCCATGCAGTTTTTCTATTGGTAGATGTTTGCTGACGCTCGTCGAATGCTTCTACGCTATGATGCGAAAAAGGTGCGCCGGGGGCGGGCCAACCCCAACATTATACTGCAGTGTATCGCAGGCAGACTGTTCTGACTATGTGTGAATTGCTGCTGCAAGCTTTCTACATCGGTGTTAACTTGTTGAACTTGTAGCAGGGAGACCGCACGTTTGGATAATAATTATCATCCCGTAAACTCTTATTGGAGGGCAGTTATAAAAAAAATAATATTATCAAACTTTTAAATTAAATAATCCATTTTAAGGTTGTAAAGAAAGCAAATACTGTATAGCTTTAAAATCACTTTAATATCAATACCAAACTTAGATAACACTTTTAATTATTGTGCTCAAGCTCGACTGCCACGTTCCCAGGTGAGATTATACACGTAGGCTACGGTTTGACAGCTAGTCGCTGTCAACCGGCAACAGTCAGTTTAACAACTATTATTCTATGTCACTTGGGCACATGGTTACACCTTTACAAAATAAAATATTAAAACTGCAGATGTATGAATATAAAAATAAATTAGAGCATTGCTTTACATAATTTAATATAACAGTAACAATAGCTAACACTTAGGTCGTGTTCGATTTATAATATTAGATAGACAGTATGGAAACCACATAAATATGCAATAAATTATACCACCCATTTGTTATCGCCTTTACTGACATTATACAAAAAATCAACTGTTCCCTACGTTTATGTTCGTATAACTCGTCAAAATGTAGGGAACAGAAATCCAAGACGCCGACGTTTCTATACTTTTGCAGTGGACAACCCTTTAGTACCCCTTATTTCCAATGATAATAATTATCAGGTAAATTATTTATTTTTATAATAAGTAGGAAAGGTCTTTGGAAGAAAATGGGTAAATAAATTGGATAGATCCGTCAAAACTGGAAATACGAGCAATGAAAACGACTATCAAGAAAAATGGAAGGGGTGTTCGTCATATACACCCTTACATTTTGATCGTTTTAACCCTTAAAAGGGGTCATTGTACTCATCATTATGAACAACTTTTACTATGGGACACACCCTGAAATCGTGAAAAAAAAATCAGCTGATCCCTACATATAAGTTCGTATAATTCGTCAAAATGTAGGGAACAGCTGACTTTTTTTTCACGATTTCAGGTTTGGTCCCATTGTAAAAGTTGTTCATAATGATGAGTACAATGACCCCTTTTAAGGATTAAAACGATTAAAATGTAGGGGTGTATAACACAACATCACGCCAGCGATCCCGGAAGGATTTGGGAGTGGTGAACCAGTAGTACACCCCACATTTCGCCAGTTATGTCATGCCATGTAATAAAATGTAATAATATTTTCAGGATACAGCAACAATATATGCAGGTCAAGCCTGTTAGGTTCGAGCGAATCGACGCCTGATTCATGATTCATCAAGGGACTTACAAGAGGATGTTGTTCCAACCGTGGAACATGGATCACCAACACCGCCGCCACCACAGTATCTTCCACCAACACCACCACAACCACGGGCCGTCCCACCAACACCGCCGCCGCTACCACTACCACCTCCATTATCACCAGTAGCACAACGAGGTGCTCGTACTACATATAGCTGTAAGCCTACCAAATTACAAGCGAGCCAGTAATACTTCAAGCCGCTGTATACTTCAAAAAAAATGTTTTGGTGTCTCTAGAAGACGTTTATTATTTTTATCATTTTATTTATGTATTATAAAAGAATTTGTTTGGCAAAAATACATACTTAGTTTTATTTAATATACTTAATCCCAATTCAGTACCAACAAGTAGCTCCGCATTCGCCCTCCGGATGCGGAAGCCACGGAGGCGGAGCTGTACGAGGGGTACAGAGCGGCGAAGACCGCCCTCCAAGAGGCTGTCCAGCGGGCCAAGGATGTGGCCCGCGAGGAGATGGTGGAGACTCTGAACAGAGATCCGTGGGGGCGCCCTTATAAAATGGTGCGGAATAAACTCCGCACCTGGGCCCCCCCGCTGACGCAGAGTCTCCGCCCCCAGCTAGTGGAGGAGGTGGTGAGCGCTCTGTTCCCTTCACGGGGGGAGCACACTCGCCCGCCCATGGCTCCGCCACTGGCGGTGCCCGAAGCGGACCACGCGGTCGACGACGCCGACATCCCCGAAGTGACCGGGGTAGAACTGAGAGCGGCGGTAGGTAGGCTGAAGGCCAAAAATACCGCCCCAGGACCCGACGTCTTGCCAGGTAAAGCCTGGGTCCTGGCCTCGAGGGCTCTCGGGACTCGACTGGAGGCGTTCTTAAGCGCATGTTTGGAGAGAGGCCAGTTTCCACTCCGTTGGAAGACGGGGAAGCTGGTCCTCATTCGGAAGCCAGGGCGCCCTGTGGACTCTCCGTCCGCATACCGGCCCATCGTGCTGCTCGACGAGGTCGGCAAGCTCTTTGAGAGAGTGATTGCGGGCCGCCTCGTCGGGCACCTGGTGAGGACGGGGCCGGATCTTGCGGACAGCCAGTTCGGTTTCCGCAAGGGGCGCTCGACGGTGGACGCCACCATGCGCGTGAGAGCCCTCACGACGGGGGACGCGGTGTCCCAGGGTGGGGTCGTCGTGGCGGTGTCACTCGACATCGCCAACGCGTTCAACACCCTCCCCTGGAGCACCATTGTGGAGGCACTCCGGAACCACCGGGTGCCGCCCTACCTCCGTCGAATAGTCGAGGCGTATCTGACGGAAAGAGCCGTCAGCTACCCCGGTCGCGATGGGGAGTGGAACCGGCGAGAGATGTCGTGCGGTGTCCCACAGGGATCGGTCCTGGGGCCGCCTCTGTGGAACATCGGGTACGACTGGGTGCTGCGCGCCGACCTCCCTGATGGCGTCAGCGTGGTTTGCTACGCTGACGACACGCTGGTCCTGGCGCAGGGGAGGTCGCATCAGGCGGCGGCCGACGCGATGACACGCGGGGTTGCGATAGTCGTGGAGAGGATCCGGCAGTTGGGTCTCGAGGTGGCATTGCACAAGTCCGAGGCCATGTCGTTTCATGGGCCCCGGAACGCGCCGCCATCGGGATCCCAACTAACGGTAGGAGGGGTTCACATCGGCGTCGGGATGACGATGAAATACCTGGGTCTCGTCCTCGACAGCCGGTGGAACTTCGTGGAGCATTTCCGACGTTTGGCCCCCAAACTGGAATGGGCCGGAGCCGCCTTCAAGCGGCTCTTGCCCAACCTGAGGGGGCCAAACGCCTCCTGCCGGAGGCTTTACGCGGGGATCGTGCGGTCCATGGCCCTATACGGGGCCCCGGTGTGGGCGCGTTCACTGCGGCGGCGAGCCGCCCACTACCTGAACGCGCCCCAGAAGGTGGTAGCCATAAGGGTTATCCGGGGCTACCGCACGATCTCTGGCGAGGCGGCAAGCCTCCTTGCCGGACTGCCGCCATGGGATCTGGAGGCGATACTCCTCGCGCGCCTGTATGAGTGACGCGCGGAGGCACTACGCCGGGGGGAGGATCCGCTTCCGCGGCAAATCGCTGCGGAGCGGACGGATCTCCGGCGCGATCTCATGGCGGCATGGAAAGAGCGACTGTCGCAACCCAGCGCAGGGCACGCCGCGATAGCGGCGATAAGACCCCTCTTTGAGGAGTGGCTAGAGAGGCGCCACGGCGCCCTCACCTACCGCCTGACGCAGGTCCTCACCGGACACGGAAGTTTCGGGAGGTTCCTGCACATTATCAGGCGGAAGGAAACGCCCGGGTGTCACCATTGCCAGGATCGCCCAGAGGACACGGTGGAGCACACGGAGGAGGTCTGCCCCGCTTGGGCGGAGCACCGCCGTGTCCTCGTAGAGGCGATTGGCAGCGACGGCGACCTCTCGCGTCCGGCCCTGGTGCAAGCCATGGTCCGGGGCGAGAGGGAGTGGGAGGCAGTCACCTCCTTCTGCGAAGCAGTCATGCTAGCGAAGGAGGTGGCGGGACGGCTCAGGGAGAGAGCCTCCCGTCCCAGCCGCCGCGGGAGACGCTCCGGGCGTCGGGAGCCGCGTGATGACTCCCGGCCACCGTAGGCGCGGGCCTGCGGGCGGATAGTAATGGGTAGCTTACCCCCCCCTTAGGGCCGAAGCCTGCCGGGTCAGCGGGAATGTCCGCAAAAAAAAAAAAAAAAGTACCAACAAGTAGCTAAATATAAATAATATTATGGGTATTGAAGATAGAAATTAAAGCTGATACCTACCAATATCATAATATGTGCATTTATGTGTACAATAAAGAATAAGATCGCTTTGTGATGAAATGAAAAAAATGTAAAGTATTTAATAGATAAACAATAGGAGCTTTACATTTTTGTTACAAAAATAGAAATATCAAAAAAACTGCAGAATATGATTCAGACCAACAAAATATTAAATGTTTCATTAACGGGGCACCGAGCTTTTTATACACAAAAACACGTTTTTATAACGGTTGTTTGAAGTAGTAAACAATTAAATAAAAATCTAAGGAATTAAATTGGCATTATTGGGCATATATACTAGCCAGTATACACAATGAAAACACGATTTGATAAAGTTGGCCCGATAGAATAAATTCACAAAGATATCTCTAAAAAACACAACAAACGCTTAGTATGGCGTGAATTCTTCGCGGAATGTCACCAGTTTTTGAATATTAACAAAACTACGTGTTTTATATAACGTATACACTTTACATTTTCAAAATGTGTATTTGTTTAACATTAAGAAGGAAATACCTAAAGTCGCGCGAGTTTTGCCCATCTTATGCAGAGCTACCGCGCCGCCCTCCTGTCCGCTTTAGTCCTGCTTCGGCCATCGGACGGGGAGCTTGTGTCGCTTGCGCTTACGCACGGATTTAATAACGTAACGAAGAAAATTGAGTGAAAATTCACTGTAGCGTATTTGAAATGGGGAACAAAGTAAAGAAATCAAGGGAGGGAAGGGGTTGGCGAAAAACCAATCCTAAAAGCTTGCATGAAAAAATGAAGTAAGTAAAACTCGTATATTTACCTACTTATTTACTAATTGCCCTACTAGGTGCTGTTATTTTTTTTAATAGGGTATACAGTTTCCGGGGTAGGCAAAATTGACTAAATTGAATCTA
Organism: Mesoligia furuncula; assembly: GCA_916614155.1. Lineage (NCBI taxonomy): Eukaryota > Metazoa > Arthropoda > Insecta > Lepidoptera > Noctuidae > Mesoligia > Mesoligia furuncula. The sequence goes on along the minus strand of OU744817.1, from coordinate 17,813,424 downwards.
CTATGATTTGAATCATTCTCTTTATTATTTTTTCTATTTATAGGGTAAATGTACCAGTTGTTGACATTTCACTGCAAATAAATTTGAATCATCTGATGACCAGAGAGAAAGACAAATTACAGATAGAAAATTTTGAGGATAAAGAGAATACTGTGGCTTCGTAAGTATAATCTTCCTACCTACCTATTATACCTAGTTATTAAAAGTACCTAGTTGTCACTTATCTACCTACTTACGATATTTTAAGAAATAGGTACACTGGATAATTTTTTATCTTTTTCTGTTTTATAGGGTAAATGTACTAGTTGTTGGCACTTCACTACAAAACAAAGAGTCATCTAAAGAACGGGTGAGGTAAGCGTATAAATAATAGGATGTGTCTAAGAAAACATTATAATAAATTAAGTATTTATAAATTAAGTACCACATTACCTTAAAAAAAAAAAAAACATGGATGACACCGAGTCCAAAATTTGTCAAACTCTGGAATTGTAAGTTCAGAAACTAATTATTTTTATGAAATAAGTCTTCAAAAAAGTTCCAAAAAAGTTTTGTTGATGAATAAAGTAATTATAATTGAATCAAATGTTCTGTTTTATTACAGGATGCCAATTACACCGGAACAAAATTCTTGTCTTTCAGTGCAAGGAGAAATAGACAGTGATAATGCTTTATTTTAACACGTGTACCAACTATTTTATAACTTTTTCCGCTTCTCTTCTGGCATAACAGTCGCGGAAGGCATAGCTTTTTTTTCGTTTTGCTGACTCTTTTTTGTCTATTGCGTCTAAAATATATTGTATTTGTGGCTCACGAATTTCCACTTTTCTGTCCAGCCTTGAATCAATTACTTCTAGTAGAAGACAATCAAAGTAAAATGTTTTTAATTTTGTTTCCATACTGTTCTTCCAGAATTCGTTATCTCTTTTTATTGTTTCTATTTTCATATCTTTTTCTGTCCACATTACAAATTAACATGATTCTTTCCTAGTAATGTGGAACTGACCCTGCATCTGGTAGAACCAATCGTGTTGTTTATTTATTGTCAAGTTCCCCTTCTTCTCCAGTTTCCAGAAACTAATTTGTTTTTGTGCTATACCTTCCCTGACTGTTATGTCCGTCTGGACTTGCCGCCAAAAACGGCAGTTCAGGGTTGACGAATAGGCCACATTTCTCTATACCGTTGAAGTATGCTTCTTCATCGAGTTTTAGTAATTCAGCCAATTGTAGGGCGTATATAGGTTCAAACCCAATGATTCGTCGTAATTAAATCAAATGTAATGTAAAATGTACACATAGAGAAAATATTACCATGAAGTAAGTTCGATATTGATTATTATTGTTGCTTTTGTCCTCATAATTTTTTTCTATAAGATATGCGTAGGTACACACTGCTACATATCAAGCTATACATTTTCAGTATACGTTGATTGGTGCGTCTGTGTGGTGCCGGACTTAAAGAATAGCACCACTCCATACTTCCCGTGGGTGTCGTAAAAGGCGACTAAGGGAGACCGGAGAATGGGCAGCAGCGTTCTCTAAGCATTACACCATCATACCATACTGCAATCGCCAACCCGACTGCCAAGCGTGGCGATTATGGCAAACCCCTCCCAAAATTGGGGGAGGCCTATGTCCTCCTATGATAATGATGATGATGATACGCTGTGATTCCGTACAATGAGATCAGCTTATACGGGAAATATATAGCCTAATAGCCATAATATTATGCTGGGCAATTTTTGATCACTACTCTACTTTTCACAGGGTGTTCTACCCATGAATATTATTCATGCTTTAGCAGCTCGCTCCTCACAGGCATAAGCATAATCAGCCTATAATATTCCCACAGCTGGGACACAGGCCTCCTCTCGATGACAGGGAGTGGGCCGTAATCCACCACGAGGGCCCAGTGCGGGTTGGTGGATGTCACATGTTATTGTCTACTAATTTTTGGTTCTAGGACATGCCTTTGTTTCCTCACAATGTGTCCTTCACCGTTTTGAGAGCAGTGGTGATGAAATAATTTACCCGAAGTAAAGCGCCTGTCTGGGTTCGAACCTACGCCCTACAATTGGCTGAAGTACTAAAACTCGACGAAGAAGACAACGGTCTTCAACGGTATACAGAAATGTGGCCTATTCGTCGATCCTGAACTGCCGTTTTTGGCGGCAAGTCCAGACAGACTAATAGGTGATAAAATTATTGAAGTTAAGTGTCCGTATTCGGCTAAGGACATAACAGTCAAGGAAGGTATAGCACAAAAACAAATTAGTTTCTGGAAACTCGAGAAGAATGGGAACTTGACAATAAATAAACAACACGATTGGTTCTACCAGCTGCAGGGTCAGCTCCACATTACTAGGAAAGAATTATGTTTATTTGTTATGTGGACAGAAAAAGATATGAAAATAGAAACAATAAAAAGAGATAACGAATTCTGGAAGAACAGTATGGAAACAAAATTAAAAACATTTTACTTTAATTGTCTTCTACTAGAAATAATTGATTCAAGGCTGGACAGAAATATAGAAATTCGTGAGCCACAAACACAATATATTTTAGACGCGATAGACAAGAAAGAGTCAGCAAAACGAAAAAAAGCTATGCCTTCCGCGACTGCTATGCTAGAAGAGAAGCGGAAAAGTTATAAAATTGTGAAAGTTGTAAAATTGTAACACGTGTTAAAATATCTTTTATCAAAAAAATTTTAACCGACTTCAAATGTAACAGCAGATTCTCTAAAAAGTTTAAAATAACTACACACGTGATTTTTTACCGGTTCCAAATTTTTACTCAGAAATCACGAAAAAAAAAAGCTATTTCATACATTTTGGAAGGGGCGACTAGAATCAATTCTATTTTAATATAATTTTTGACGTTAAAAAGGGCCTTTTATGTGCCTATTTGAAATAAATGCTTTAACTTTGACTTTGGTCAAGTAGGTTTTGAACTTTTGTATTAAACAGCAGATTTTTTTTTTCGTGATTTTAGAGATGGTTCCATAGTGAAAGTTGTTCATAATCATGGGTAGAACAACCTGTATAAATTTGGAACCGGTAAAAAAATAATCCGGTATAGGTACTAACCGATGATATCGGAAATAACAATTTTGCTGGCTTCTTTCTTCCTGAAACAACATGTTCCATACAGAAGTCGGCGCTCTTACATTATATTTTCATACATGAATGCATCTTTTGTGTGGCTATGTAACGTCTTGGCATAACGAACAAAGTACTTACCATGTAATTTCAATATCAGAAATTCAATAGAATCTGCTTGCAAAAACTTACTACGTAGTAACAAAAGTATTTTATTGAATCTACTCTGAAGAATAAATAATTTGAAATTTAAAATATCGAGGTCGACTACTGGGACTTTTACCCTATTTATTTAGCCATTATGTTATTTTACGTTATTGAGATCACTTTTAAGTTTCTATTGTACTTAGAATAATTATCATAAAAGGTAATTAATTGTAATAGTATTATTCTACTAAGTAAATACCTAATATTCATTTTTCATTGATCAGATACCTACCTACCTAACGAAGGTAAATTATAAATTTTAAAAATTGCATAAAATCTGAAAAAGGTATCATATCGTGAATTTTTCCAATAAAAGTACCTATTTCAAAACGTTTTTTTCATTATTTTGTAACTATTGGTAGTAGCACCTCGCTAATCGATCGGCGCACGGCTCGTCGCGCGCGGCGCGCGAGTCGCGCAGTGCTCTTATCTGTCTAGCCGTTCGCTCTCTTGCCAGTGTGCCTCACGCACACATACACGGAGCGCATAGAATACCTAAAATCGATTACCGCTAGAAGCTCGGTGTGCCCTTAACCTCACAAAGGCATACCACCAATTAGTATCTGTATTCGCTCACAGATGGCGTTATACTAAAAAAAAACTAAGAAAATACCCAGAATATAAATCTGATTTTCACCAGTTTGCGCAAGATCCTGACTCCTGAAACTGATTAATTGATAAACTAAAACGCGACGATTATAATAATATAACAATCATTACTGAACATTTTCTTTGACTACCTAGACAATCGCCCATTGCTCCACCAGACGTCATTTTTCCTCTTTATAATATAGGGTAGGAGTAGACTAATGCTAAGGATTTTGTATTTGGTACAAAATTATGCAACACCCAAGTTCAACGACTATTACTGCTAAACTAATAAAATTATCTTAACCGCTATAGTTTTCCTTTAAAGTTCCTGAAATGCACTATCATCGTGAATTTTTGCAGATTTTTCAAGCCAGCAGTTTAGCTTTTAGAGGGGGGGGGGGGGGGGGGGGGACGCCTTACTGGAACAAAAATTAGCACTTTAAAGTTTAATATTTCGTTTAATTTCCAATTCATTTTAGAAGACCTATTCAACGATACCCCACACGACGGGGTAGGCGACGAAAAAAATATTCATCCCCACTTCACATGTAGGGGAGTTATCCTAAAAAAAAGATTTTATTTTACCACTTTGTCGGCGTAATTGATATACACACTCCTACAAAATTACAGCTTTCTAGTACTAACGGTCTCTTAGCAAAACCTCGGACAGACAGACAGACATGACGAAACTATAAGGGTTCCTTGTAGGAACTACGGAACCCTAAAAAGGAAAAATTTTATTGTTTGTTTTTTTGTTTGCATTGAATAGGCTCCGAAACTACTAGACCGATTTTAACCATTTTTTCACCAATAGATAGCTAAATTATCAGGGAGTAACATAGGCTATATATCATCACGCTACGGCCGACGGGAGCGAAGCAGTAGCCAAAGACGTAATCTAAGGCGGGTGAAAAAAACCACGCGGACGAAGTCGCGAGCAGAAAAGCTAGTTTATAATAAAACTATTTAGCATAATAATTATTTGGAGTAATTAATTTCCTGGTACTCTACCATACATACCAATATGCAACTAGGTACGATATGGCTTTGTATACCTATACAGGTTGAAATTTTAATCACCGTCCAAATTTTTACAGGGTGGTTCTACCCATGAATATGAACAACTTTCACTATGGGACCAACTCTGAAATCACGAAAAAAAATCAGTTGTTTAATACATTTTGACAATTTATGCGAACATAAATGTAGGGAACAGCTTTTTATTTTTGCTGAAGATCACTTCAATTCACTTCACTGACGCAACAAGTTCAAATTCAAAAGCCGCCCGTAAATCACTATCAAATCGGAATCCACAGTTCAATGCCAGGGTCAGTAAAATTTGAGACAAAATCAAAATAATCAACACAAACTATTAAAGGAATATCGGAATCCAAAGTTCAAGCCAGGGGTCAATGTAATGTTGTAATAGTACATTATGATACATGTGTGCTATGTTGATCATTATCTAAAGCTCCAATTCCTTCAACCATGCACTACAAAAATCAATCGTCAACCGATCCTGAGGAGATTTGTAATCTCTTTGCAAACTTCTTCCATTCAGTGTACGAACCCTCCACTCTCGCAAATATTCAAACCCACGACAGTGAATATGCTGAGAATTGTTCTGTTATTAGTAGCCTTGTGGTTAGTACTGACCAAGTACTCGGTGCCCTCAAGTCTTTAGATTGTACTAAAGGACCAGGACCAGACGGTATTCCACCCATTTTCCTTAATAAGACTGCTTATGCGTTATGTGTACCATTGTGTATTATTTATAATAAGTGTCTATGTCAGGGAACATTTCCAGAGGTCTTGAACCGGGCTAATATTACCCCCGTTCATAAAAGCGGTCCAAAACAGAACGTTGAAAATTATCGGCCAATTTCTATATTGTCGGCCTTGTCAAAGCTTTTCGAAAGACTCGTTCACAATCAGTTGTATCCGATTGTCCATGATAAAATATTACAACAACAGCACGGGTTCGTAAAAAGAAGGTCTACAACAACTAATATGGTATCTTTCACTGACTACTTGTTTAATAGTATGGACTCTCGTGTGCAGGTGGACTCTGTATACACTGATTTTCGAAAAGCCTTTGACAAGGTTGATCATGAATTGCTTTTAAGGAAGCTGGCCTTTAACGGTATCCGCGGGGATTTGTTGCGTTGGTTCATATCGTATGTGTCAAATAGAACACAAAAAGTAGCTATTAATGGGTTTCATTCCACCACCATAACCGCAACGTCGGGGGTGCCTCAGGGCTCAATTCTCGGACCCCTGTTGTTTGTAATTTTTATCAACGATATCGATGTGTGTTTTCTTAACTCTAAGTTTCTACTTTACGCGGACGATCTAAAAATTTTTAGACCCATTAGATCAATAACAGACTGTCACTTACTTCAACAAGATCTTAATCGCTTAGTTGAGTATTGCATTAAAAACAAACTCCTACTTAGTATACCCAAATGTTGCTGTATCAGCTTTACTAAAAATAAAACCCCATTTAAACATCCGTATGCACTACAGAGTAAAATCTTGGCCAGAGTTAACTCAATTCGTGATCTAGGAATACTGCTCGATGACAAATTGCACCTGGACGCACACGTTGATAAAATTATGAGTCAGGCTTATCGTATGTATGGTTTCGTGATAAGATCGGCCACGGAATTTATCCACCCAAGCACATATTTACATTTGTATCGATAATTAATCCGGTCTCAACTAGAATATGCAGTGCCTCTGTGGAGTCCCTATTATAATAAATATACTGACTGTATCGAGCGTTTACAATGTAAATTTCTGAAAACGATGCATTACCGCTGTTCTAGAAGTCGTATTTACATCCCCAATAGCGACTTACTGAAAAAATACAACTTACTCTCTTTGAAATCTAGACGAACCTTCCTAGAAACTATGTTTCTATATGATCTATGTAACAACTCGTATGACTGTGTGGATATCTCTAACAAGTTATGCTATGTTGTCCCTAGAACTATTCAGGGACGTGAGGTGCGCGCACGACCTGTTTTCGCCGTCACTCCTTGTCGTACGAATGCAGGCTTGCGGGCACCTCTACGTCGCCTTACAGGCAATTTCAATAAGTTTTTCTGTAATTTGGATCTATTTGCCTTATCTGTTGGAAAATTTAGAAAAATATTGCTTGACACAATCAAACATTTATGTGAATAATATTGAATCTTTAGTATTCCTTGGTAGCTGTAATTTATTTGTATCTTATTTTGTGTACTTATCTATTCTGTCCGACTTTAACTTTATCAACATTGTCTTTGTCTTTTTGTGTATCTGTGGAGAACGTTGTTGGTTGCACATTTGTATAACTCCATATGTTCTATTTATTTGTAATATATAATGTGTAATTGTTTGTTCTTCCGAATAAATAAAATAAAATAAAAATAAAATCATGCTCGAGGCGGTATTATTCGCGCGAGCCGCAGGCGAGTGCGATAAGAAAGCCGAGAGTCTAATGATCAATGCACACGCGTTTCATACGACGTTTTTCAACACACTTGCGAGGAAAAAACAGACTTGTATTGTTAAATATTAACTTGTATGGAAAATGGCGCGCTGGTTTTGTCTTTCCGCATAGCCAGCACTAGCAATGCGCGCGCAAGTGTATTAATAAAAGCACTGACCACAGAGCATGTAAAAACAATTGTAGTTTAGTTAGTATGGAATTAGAAAGTACTATTGGCATAGAGAAATATACCTACATTAGTTCAGTGAGAATCCGCAATGATAGAACGCCAGTCAGGGTCTTTTCCGTTTGGTTTCGGGTAGGGACCACGGACAATTTAAAGTGGATAATTAAAATTTTCTTACGTTTTTTGTAATTCGCAGGTCAGTATCAGGTTGCATCTTGATCAAATATGATTCGCGACTATAATATACAGAGCGTTAGGTTAAACGAGGGCATACTTTGAGGGGAGTTAGTACTCATGAAAATGAATAACTTTTAATATGGGATTAACCCTGAAATCGCGAAAAAAAATCAGCCGTTTCCTACATTTATGTTCGCATAGCTCGTCAAAATGTACTGAACAGCTGATTTTTTTGCGATTTCAGGTTCGTCCCCATAGTAAAATTTGCTCATTTTCATGAGTACTAACTCCCCTCAAAGTATGTCCCTCGTTTAACCTAACGCTCTGTATATGTATTTACAGAATTATAGTCATTAGAATAGAATCTTTCTAGTTAGATTTTTTCCCTAAGAACTTTTCCATAAGAAAGATGTATTAATGATTCGAATGATTATAATTCTGTAAAGATGTAGGTACCTGTTAGAGTCGCAAATCATATTTTGATCAAGATACAAACCTGACACTGACCTGAAATTCGCAAAAAAAAAAAAATTTAATAGGTTTTTTCGGACAATTTAAGGTGAATGCGCAGTGGTCTACCACTGCCAGTGCCAGTGGTCATTCACCTTAAATTGTCCGAGGTCCCTGCGCATTCACCTTAAGGTAAATAAATATTAGTTACTTTTGGGACCAAGGACAATACAGACTATTAAAAAAAAAGTGAATTGATGAGATTAAAAAAGCGCGCATCTCCGACTAGTAAATAGTTCTCTGTGGAAATAAAGCACATGTGGATTAAAGTAAAGAAAAAGCACGCGTTTTTAATACACTGCATTTTGGACTTAAAAGCGGTTCAATAAGAGCCACTTTACGAGCAAGTGTGTTGAAATAGTACATTATGATACATGTGTGCTATGTTGATCATTATGCTCGAGGCGGTATTATTCGCGCGAGCCGCAGGCGAGTGCGATAAGAAAGCCGAGAGTCTAATGATCGATGCACACGCGTTTCATACGACGTTTTTCAACACACTTGCGAGGAAAAAAACAGACTTGTATTGTTAAATATTAACTTGTATGGAAAATGGCGCTCTGGTTGTCTTTCCGCATAGCCAGCACTAGCAATGCGCGCGCAAGTGTAAATAAAAGCACTGACCACAGAGCATGTAAAAACAATTGTAAAAAAAAAAACAATTGTAGTTTAGTTAGTATGGAATTAGAAAGTACTATTGGCATAGAGAAATATACCTACATTCGTTCAGTGAGAATCCGCAATGATAGAACGCCAGTCAGGGTCTTTTCCGTTTGGTTTCGGGTAGGGACCACGGACAATTTTAGGTGGATAATTAAAACTTTCTTACGTTTTTTGTAATTTGCAGGTCAGTATCAGGTTGCATCTTGATCAAATATGATTCGCGACTATAATATACAGAGCGTTAGATTAAACGAGGGACATACTTTGAGGGGAGTTAGTACTCATGAAAATTAACAACTTTTAATATGGGATGGAACCCTGAAATAGCGAAAAAAAATCAGCCGTTTCCTACATTTATGTTCGCATAGCTCGTCGAAATGTACTGAACAGCTGATTTTTTTTTGCGATTTCAGTTTCGGCCCCATAGTAAAAGTTGCTCATTTTCATGAGTACTAACTCCCCTCAAAGTATGTCCCTCGTTTAACCTAACGCTCTGTATATGTATTTACAGAATTATAGTCATTAGAATAGAATCTTTCTAGTTAGATTTTTTCCCTAAGAACTTTTCCATAAGAAAGATGTATTAATGATTCGAATGATTATAATTCTGTAAAGATGTAGGTACCTGTTAGAGTCGCAAATCATATTTTGATCAAGATACAAACGTGACCATCATTCCCGCACTTTTGCTAAGCCTACCTAAAAAATATATACCGGGCATTCTGTAGCAAACTATTAGAAAATATCAAAAATAAATATGTAGTAAGTACAATAAATAAAAATAATTTTGCACGGCGAGCGCATTCCGAAGATAAATTCAAATATAGAAACACTTCGGCGCGAAATTCAATAATTAATGACTATGGTCAAAGGTCCTCAGTTACCTATTGATTCAGTTTCAATATAGTGTCCAAAAAACTAAAAATAACATTACAAGAGCATAAATCATTATTATAAACAATGCTTATCGTATTTAATGCTTAAAATAATTTTATTTCAGTTTCCGAGTATCGATTTAAGTAGTGTATTATTGGGGGTTCTGCATCACTTGCTCTCGCTTCGCTCGAGCGCGTTATGCAGAACGCCCCAATAATACACTACGTCTACGCCTACGGTCTGACTTGCAATACGTGTTGAATATTTTTATTACATTCAACGGTGCAATGTGTTTATACACGTTCACATTTTAGCTTAACGTAAGCACACTGACTAAACCACTGAACATGTTGCTGCCAAGGCTCATCATCATCTTCCCAATCTTTTAAGCCTCCACCGCAATAAAAACACATGGTCCTGTCTCCATAACCAGTATAAAAGAAACCGGCATCAGCTAAAACCTCCGGTTTCTGACGCATATGTAGAGGCCAGTCTATGAAACTGAGCAATCGTTTAGTTTTTGAGCTGAAGTGTGGGTGCTGAGGCTTGCGGTCTTTTTTATCATTACTCATCAATGAGGCTATTGTTCTGCTCGCCTGTGATGAGCTAATACCACACTCATCCCGTCCCTCAGGATCATAATCATCTCTTCCTTCAACTATTTTAAATTTTTCACAATCATTCTGTATGTCGCTTACTCGAACAAATGTATGCGTAACCTCACCATCACTCTTGAATTCAAGGTAATGTGTATTTTCAATATCAGGTTTCACCGAATCTTCCGTACGGATTGCATCATTGTCCTGATGTTTTGATGAATCTAAGTTCGATATTTTCTGAGCAGTCCACACACTTTTAGTAAATATTATCTCACCATTAACATTCTTGAAAATAATTTCACGAATGCCTTCCACATCAGATTTCGCTGAATTGAGCATTGTTAATAATATTGTAAAATAATGGTGTAAAGAGATACTTAACAGTAAAATCGAACCTTCACCCAGCAATGGTGGGATCCGAATGCAAATAAATATGAGTGTAATGAGTGTTCGATGTGAAATTATAATGATGTCACATTGGTGTTGCTGACAACTTTTATGCATGTAAACGTGGACGAGTTGAGGGATGGGAAGCTAAATTTAATAAATAAAATGTAAAATGTTTATTCCAAAATTTTATTATCAAAGCACCATTTATTTAAACATAAAATATTTTTTAAAGCACATATTGAGTCATGATAAATACAACTATACAGTTCATGAGAATGGTCATATTTTTTATACAAACTTAATAAACTCGGACAACCTTTGTCTTCCAAATTATTTATATTATTATTATTTGAAATATTTTTTAACCACAACACTTTTTCTAAACCTTTGGTGTAAACACTTTTATCACTTAAAATATCTACAATCAAATTTTGATGATTTGAGTAAGACACATATCCTTCACTCCAATATATCTTTCTATTACGTTCAATCCAATTTACTTGCCTCCTTTCTTGTTCTGTCAATTCGTGATATGGAAAAGGTGGTTTAATCAAAAACACCTGTATTTTATTATCGCATAATATTGCCATTTCTTTTACTATGAATTCATTTGCTTCTGTTTTAAATCCTTGAACATCTACAATGGCAGTCATGATAATCTGCGCACTATGTTACTCAAAGGTTTATATTCCACAAGTCGATCGTTAATAATTAAACAATATCCAGTTGTGTTATCTGGTATTGGTGCTGAACATTCAATCTCCAACCGCACATCTACGGGACCTGTTTTCAAACTATCGTTTTGCCTTGAACAGTCTATGATAAAGAGAGGAGCCTTCTCCTTGAAACTGATTAAGTCAAGCAAGGGGTCTGCAGGACTGTTATAATAAGACTGACGAAATTTCACATACATCTCGTATAATATATTATATTTGCCCTCGGTAAACTGTAAGCCTAAAGGCTCGTACGGGTAATACTGTGAATTCAAAAATAGTGTTATATTTGTTACTTCACAATGATCGAACAACGAACTGTCTTTGGTTTTATTATTTTTTCTATTCGTTTGTAAGCAAAAAATTACATATCGTGGTTTCTCTAACTGAGATGCAGTCTTAACTGACCAAGAATGCTTAGTAGTTTTAGGAAGTAATGGATACTCGTATAAATCCCAATTTCTAAACGCCATCTGAATAGATTTATCTTTTTCTAAATGTTTTAGAAGTGTCAGTCGTTCCCGGTCTGACACTTTTATGTGTGGTACACGCCATTGTATTCTTTGTACTTCTATTTGAAAATTAGCAACATCATCAGTTAATATGATACTGTTTAAGTTAGAGTTACTTCTATTTAGTATAAGTTCATGTTTACAATTAATAACAATTTTATTGTAATCCTCTGCAAACCCTAAAATCTTATTTAGAGGTATGATAGCACTAAAATTACCATCATTTTTAAACCCACCCATAATCCAACCCCATAAGGCAGCAACTTTATTTTCCCCTTCATTCATTGACACGTATGATTTTATTGTTGACGTTATTCCAGAATTTTTTATACGATCTATTTCAATACCATTCATTTCGTACCTGATGTCTTGAAACAAAGACATAACAGGGTTATTAGTGAACGTAACAGTTTTCTTGATTGGATTCCCATCTTTACCGAACAGCTTTGCTTGACCTTCGATGTAAATTGAACTGGCTGATGGTAGGACGTATATGTCTTGCTGATGTATGGGGATTCTGATTTCATCGTTTTCTCTAAAGCTATTATTGTAGGGATTATATGAATGGATTTCATAACTTTCGATCGAACTATCGAAGTGTGGTAATTCAGTAATCTGTAGTATATTCATACTTTAAAACCTAGGGCTCTCAGAAAACCTTTATTTTCTTCAGTCAATTTCTTAACTTTTTTCCCTTTATTTGCTTCAGTCAATTTCTTAACTTTTTTCCCTTTATTTGCTTCAGTTAATTTCTTAACTTTTGTCTTACGTCTATGCACCTTAGTGATCGTTAAAGGAATAAGATGTTTTATTTTCACAGGAGTGTTTTTATAATATAGTATCATTTTGTTTTTCTTAAATGAAGACGTAGTTGAATATTAAATTCGTCGCCAAAGTTAATACAATAACCAAATTGATCAACAATCCTAACAGATATAGATGAAATTATATTTTTGTTCACTGGAAAGTAAATAACGTTTCGCGGTATTTCTTTGTATTGATGACCTGGAGCAGTATCAAATACAAATTCATGAATAAAATGAGTCGGTAATCCGTTGCAGTACGAACTGTGTACAAGATCACATTCGATTCTGATTACAGATAGACTGCTGCTTTTGATGGACACATTTGGTCTTGAATTTAACACTGAAAAATATAACAAACCGCACTCGTATTGATCGGATAAATGCAGTGGTGGTTGAAAGTATGACACCAATTCAGATTTATTTCCAGAGATGGTAACCGTGGTAGACATGCTTGCATACTGGACTCTTTCAGAAGATCCTGTTTATTTTATTCCTACTCTACACCAAAAATTCCTTAAAAAATGTAAACAGAGATGTCCACAATTGAAAGGATGATCGCGTTGTATATTATCATAATTATAGTGAACTTTAGTACCTACGTATTTTATAAATTCTTTAGGAGGCTTAAGATTTCCGTAACTGTCAAAGTACTCAATATAATCATTGTATTTTGCATAGGCTACCCAATGAGAGCCAGGATCTTTAGAACTATCTAAATTAATAACTCCACATTCTTTTTTATAAGGGCTTTTGGGAAGCTCATCTCTCATAAAGACTCCTCTAAAATAGGGAATACTATTTCCATACTCCAAAATGTCAAAGTTAGTTAAGGCTCGTTTGGGCAGCCGATATCTCAGTTTTTTTTATTCGATACAAAAATTCCAAGCCCATTTTTATGTGGTTTAAGACGCAGTCCTTTCCCAATGCAGAGAGCTTCCATTTTTTCATTATGTCTCTTCGATTCAGCCAACAGCTTTCTAGCCATCTTGAATTCATTTATGGTTTTGGCAATACCAGCTGCACCGCCTGCTATTGCTCCTGCCGCTGATAATCCAGCAAATATAGGAATCAAAGGTAATACACCGCCAGTTTTTGGTATAGGAATAACACGAGGAAGTTTAATGGATAAATCATTAGCTAAGTCTCTGGTGGCGGCCATAGCTACTTCTATTGCCGCTTTTTTGCATTTTGGTTTTAGTTTTTTCATGTGTCTTTTCGTTTTAGTGATAACATTTTTAAATTTATTTTTTAACCCTTTTCCAGGTGTAACTTTTTGAGAGCACTTTTTTCTAAATTTGTTTATGCCAGAACCGCTTTTAATTTTTGTAGACATTGTCTTGCTTACTAAGCGTGCTGCGATTTTTTCGCTTACACTTGCATCCGAAGCAACTGCTCGCTTTTTTGCCATTTTCAACAAAATTAAATCAGCTCTGTGACGATCCTTTAAGTTTGATGATTTTAGATAAGCAATGTCGTGTTCTTTGCAATATTCGTCTAATTTATTAATACCTTCGTCTCCACGTGTAAGTCTTTTAATTAGATTGGTACCAGGACCACAATAATTATATCCAGGTAAATGTAATTCAAATGGTAAATGATTTATGAGCCAATTGAGAAGACTACTCTCTCCAATACACATCGTAAGACTAATCAATCATAGATTGAACACTTAATAAATATAATACGACTTTGGAATGTTAACATTTTTTTTCTTTGTTATAATCTATTCGATTTATCAATCCAGCTATTTTCAGCAGAAGACAATCCTAACCATTTTACTAAAACCTTATTTCCTTTCCGTCTAAGAACTTTTTCAACTAGATATACATTAGGATATTTTGTCTTTTGAAGCTCTTGTACATAAAATGCTCCTAAAATAGGCTGACTTCTGATTGCATCTTCAATTAAGTAGGTTACAGGAGTTGTATTCTGTATTTTTCGAATTTTAAATAATTCTGTCGACCAATTGGGAGTGTATCCCTTTTCAAATGTTCCTTTGTATTTACTGATACGTACATAATCACCCACCTTGAACTTACTTTTTAAGCCAACTTTTTTTTCTGACTTTACATATTTTTCTAATATTCGTTTTTTATTAATATTATCCACATTTGCTGGAATTTCATCAATTGTTCGATGATGAGTATGGTTATATTTATAAATGACATTATTAAGAGTGTCATTTATCCAATTGTAGTTACCTTTTAAACTAAATTCTTTGTACAACTTAGACTTCAATGTTCTAATGAATCGTTCAACTATTGAGGCTTTTTTTGTTGAGAAGGTTGAATAATGGTTAATGCGAAAGCATTCCATGAGTTTATTAAATTTATTATTATAAAATTCTGTTCCATTATCAGTTTGTAAATTCTTAGGTACACGGCCTTTGTCCAGCAACATCTTAAAAGTGTCACACACGCTATCCTTGGATTTGGTTTTAAGAGGAAAGGCCCAACCGTATTTTGAAAATGTATCGATAATGACAAGAATAAACTTAAAATACTTATTTTCTGAGGCAACAGATTGCATATCAATTAAATCTGCTTGCCATAGATCATCTATGTCTCTCATAATAACACGTCTTCGAGGAAAGTTCACTCTTGCGTTTTTATGAATTTCATTTACCACATCTGCTTTGCTCATGTTGATATTTTTTTATAACTCTTATTATTTAAATCTCTTCGGCTTTCTTGTGTTACATAAACGATGAATAAGTGAACATGATGAATAAGTCTGTAATACTGAATCAAAATCTTGTCACTGCCGCTATTTATTATTTAATTATGTCAGCTTCTTTTAATTCTTCAATTATAGATAAAATTTCATTATCATGATTTGTATTGCCAGCATTTCTCGAAGCCACTAATAACTTTAATCTGTCAACCAATTCATTGGGATCGTCCCAATATACTAAATCAGTGTTGTTTTTATATTTTTTTAGTTTTGGTAAGTTACCTCCAAGTTTGATCTCACTTTTATCATTTAAAGTTTCAGAAAATAATGGTTTGATTATCTCACGATATTTTATGCCTTTATCACCTCTTATTTGACCTTTAGGGTTAAAATCTCTTTTATGCGCATTTGTATAATGTAGCATGTCCTTATAGACAAGTTTATCTTCGTTCGATATTAACTTTAGATCAGGTTTTCTTCGTAGTAAAAGTTCTTTCAGGCCAGGGGTCAAATTATAAGCTTTATCACCGATTTTAATCAAAATTATATTATCATTATTTAAACTATCAATTTTAGAAAATGATACAACTGAATTACCGAAAAGTAATTTTTTGTGTTCACTTCTTAATCCGAACGGTATATTAACACCATCATAAATACCATGGATGTCATCACCTTCTAATGAGATTTCTAAATTATCTGTAAATTGTCTTTTAGAATTTTGTTCCGACAACTGTGCAGAGTTCAATTTTGGTTCGTAATAATCATTGAACTTCGTAGATGAACTAGCATTATTTTCATCCGATTCAATTTCTTCAGAATTATTCAGAGTTGTATTTTCTTTATTTTTTATTTTTTCTATAGAACTATTTGAATTAACTAGAGTTTTAAGAGGATCTGTCACCGGTTTCAGCATTTTATCAAGTGACAAGTTCATTGTATGTTCCTGAGTTTTCATTTGTTTTATTTTACTTTTTATGGAGTCAACAGACTTCATTAATTCCATTTTAATATTTTTCTCCATCCTGTGTAACCACAACTGGATTCAACTAAGAGTGGAATAACACTAGCAATGTTTTTGTATATAATTCATTTATATGTAGTGTGTATCTGCTTTCATTCAAATTTAAAAAAAATATCAAAATTCTGTCTGTACCTTCCATTATTTAATGATGACTCTTTGTTAATAAGAAGAAAGTTATAAGGGTTACTCCAAACAGTTTTACAAATATCCTTGAACAGATTCCACGGTAGATCGGAGTTGACATGTTCTTCATAGATGTGCTTTAAGTTCACATCATCTTGTTTAAATATTATAATAAAGTTAGCATTGTCGCGTAACAACTGTTTCGGAATTTTTGAGTAAGTTTGCGATAAGTAAAAGCAATCAATTTGCTTATGTCTACCCATACAGAAATAATTACGGATGTTTATTTGATTTTCACATACAACATCATCAAATATAAATACAGAATTTGGTAAAGCTTCACTCGGAGATAAGACATCTTTATCGTCATTGAACTCCTTGAATTTTATCTGAGGTACTCTTCGTAATACTTCTCGTAAAAAACAATATTTTGGCTGAAAATTAGTCTTCGAGTAAAGGTATAGGTTTTTAAATTTGAGCCCATTTTCATGCATTAACAAACTGATCACAACATTTGTTTTACCACAATTTGAGGGACCACAAATTATACAACGAATCGTATTTGGCAACAAAGCGCTATGTTTAATCTCTTGAGGAGACTCGCCAAGATTTATATTTTTAACGTTTAGTGATATGGGTTGTTTGATCAACTTCATCTTGTCAATTAATTTAATTATAACCTAACATAAACATATATACTTTATTTTGGGCTATCTTGAGACTTGTCACTACAGGAACGGTTCTATTCTCATCTTACAAGATAGCTACCTATGTAGAAATATGAGCTAGGTAATGACTCATGATACACATCGTGCATCAAATAAACGATCACTTCGCAGGTATTCTTTGCGTAAGCAAGTCATTTTGTGTAAGATTTAATATTTTCAAAGTAAGTATTTTTTTTTAAATTTATTTACATAAACTAATAATAATAATTATGTAATGCATCTATTTCTTTCCAGAATCATGTCATACTCGCCATCCTACAGCCCCGTTTTAGATATCGTCGAACCACGAAACTTAGGGGTATGTAACTATTAGGATTATCTTAAATCAAACATTCAATTCATAGTTACAGTATAGTACTGTTTAGTTATAATATTGTTGGTATTCTTTCAGAATGTGATAGAAGACTCAGATCCCGTTACCAATCCTTTTTACTATGCTCAAGATAGGGAGAGCTGGGATATAGAAGTAGCAGCTAAAGCACATGAGGAGAGTCGACAGAAAAAAACAGAGGAGCGAAGATTGAAGAAGAAAAAAAATACATCTTTTAAAAACTCATCTTTTATCATGCGTAAGGAGCAAGGGCGGGTTCGTCACCTAATAAAAATTATGGTCTATGATTTGGATGGTCGTAATATGGAAGAAACAGACACCGAAACTGATAATGCGAGTGTGAATGTGCAGTATGTAGTGACAAGTGATTACGATGATATTATGGACAAAACTGATCATTTAGTTAGTAAAATAGTGCAAAAGTTAAGCAAATCTAATGTGTAATGTTTTGTTATTGTAATGTTTTATTATTGTTATTATTGTAAAATGTTAATTTAATTATTATTTGAATGTATTATTGCAAAAGCAAAAGAAATGTTTAAATTAATCGTTTTCATGTTTTATCTGTATAATGAAGCAATATGAATAAATCAAACAACTGCTGTAAGATTACATAATTATTTATTTCACATAGTAAATAAAAATTCATAAATATTAGTAAAGTACAAACTAACAATCGAAGTTAGGTACAGACGCCAACACATCAAGCTAAACCCCCCAATCTGTCAAATTTCTTTGTTAGGTTTTCAACTTTATTACCAAAGAATATATTTAATATTCAGTTGGGAAAATTTGACAGTTTGGGATAGCTTGACGTGCTGGCGTCTGTACTATTATTACACGATGCTCATATATATGCAATAAATTATATCCGAAAAATCTATTTTTTTTTTTTCATTTAAAATACTGTTTTATAATGACCCCATGGTAATGTTGTTATCTTATCATCCATTATTTGTCGTTTATCATCGCTGTTTGACAAAATTACTTTATTTATCTTTTGAGTGAAAATTCTATGATGCTTAGACCTAATAATACACATATCATCTCTGAGTATTTCATTGTTCAGTAAAACCTTTTTATATTTTTCTATATTCAGTTTTTTGGTAATACATTTCTTAACACCTTTAGCTTTCTTTAACGTGGAAATTTTAGAATCTATACAGTATAATTTTGCTCCTAAACCTACAAATTCTGATATAATTTCACCACCCATCTCATCTTTGAAGTAGCCAGGTTTTTTAGCATTAACCATTGGTATATTAAATATATTATCTTTTTCAAAGTTGCTAGTGTCAAAATATTTTAAATGTCCTTTTAAGTCTTCGTAAAAATCCTTTGTCTGTATTAAATATAGCAGACTGTCAGTGTCTGTATAGCAAAGCTTCAATTTATTATCGTAAATTCTTTTCATGATTGAATAGTGGAATTTATATAAGTGACATTTTGCAATTTCTAAAATACTGAATCCGATATAGATTGGACGATCTAAAACTATTTTTGTTTGGTTCATTTGAATTGATACTAGAGATTCTGAAATAACAGAAAAGTTATTGAAATTAGGTGCACTAACATATTTTTCAGCCCCGTAAAACTTTTTAGTTCGATTAGAATTGTCTCTCCATATATTTACGAGCTTAACATCAACTTGTTTTCTTTTATTCTCTATGGTTTTTCCAAATATAGAATTATTTTGTTTTTTAAAAAAATCTCTTTCAAAATCCGAAGTTGCACTTTGCCTCAGCCCAGTATTTAACGAAATATATGATTCTAAGAAATTACTTTGATGAAATGCTAATATTCTATATATTTTTATAAGTTGTAAACCATTATTTAGGCATTCCTTTAAATGAATATAATGAATAACATATCTATGTTTATCGAAAAGATTAGCAATAAGTTTAGCATTTCGACTACAGAATGGAACAAATCTTTCAGGCGCAAATGGTAAATCGGAATGGTTATCATGCAAGTAGTTAGGGTAATAAAGATCTACTTCTAATATAAATCCAACATTAGAATCAGATGATATGCTCATAACATCAAAATTTAATATTTCATTCTCAAGGAGAAACCTAAATCCTCCTACTGGAAGCTTTTGCATCATAGCATATCCATATAAATTAACACAATCAAGATAAATTAGAAAACTATCAGGTTCTTCACTATTATAGTCGGTAAGATATTTATTATTTGCCTTAGCATATCTGAATGAACATTGGGCAAGTCCTCCTCTTATACCTTTTTCTATCATTTGATATATTTCTACGTCAGAGATTAGATCTAACTTGATTTTAGTATACAATAACATAGCATCCCAGCTTAAGGATGGTGATGAAACGTAATAGCAAGGATCCAGACCATAGTTATTTAAACTCATTTTCCTAAATTTTTCAAAAACATCGCACAGAAGTAAAACGTCACATTTAAGATACAAATCGGTATATTCACCCAAATTTTTTATATCAAAAGTTTTCCAAACATTTAAAGCATGCCCATAGTCTTTATCAGATATAGATTCAGATGTGAGTTTGTTAAAAAATTTTGATGGTTCTGGTAACTTATTCTCATCATACCGTTCCCAGGAATCTATGTAATCGTAACAATATATGCCTTTTCTTCGAGCAATATCAAATAAAGTATTATTAGTAAAAAAAGATTTTAAATGTTTGAAATCTTCAGGGTTCATAGTCTTAACCAATTTGTCCATACTTGAGCTTAAAAAATTATACGAATCAATAAATTTCAATTGTACAACATTTGTTGCATTGATGGTTATGAATTTTGTGAATGAAATATATTTTTCTTTAGTTCTCGGTATGAGATGAATTCGACCGTTTATCTTTGAAAGTTCATTTATAAATAAATGACTGTCATAACCGGACAAGTTATGAAACACTATTGGTATAAAAGTACATTGCTTTGCATTTAAATTGCATATATCATGCGCAGGTCCTCTGTATTTTCCAGTAAAATGATCATGGTCCTTAACAATAATATCATTACATGAAAACTTATTTTTACAAATATGGCACTCAGTACTGTTGACAAAACATATATGTTCATCTTCAGTTAGCGGGATCATATTTTTACTCTCTAATAATACTTCATATAATCGTTTTACATCATTAGTCAAAGATTTGACAAATTTCTTAGAACAATTAGGCCCTCGGTAAGATATAAAATCATTTAATTCGGGATTTGAATAACAACAAATATAGTAAGCAAAACACGTAGCCTCATGAACTTGAATATTTTCTACATATGTTGATTTATGTTTGTCAGAATATTCACGCAATAAACTTTCAAAATCACCATATATCACTATTGGTACTCTTTGGGTTCTTTCATAATTTATGAAACTTATTTCAGTACCCCTCTCAGGTAATATGGTTTGTATTCCGGCACATTCGTGACAATGCAATTTCTCTTCAGTGTGAAAGTAAATAAAACATTCATCACATAAATATATTTTACTTTTATGTTGGGTCAATTGGTTGTGTACAAGTTTTTCAAAGCTTTTAATTAAACAGAAATGACTTTTTCTATTTTTGGTAATGTAAAGCAAATTTACATGGTATAAACGACGTGATGTTGTTTTATATAATGGACCTGTAACTGTAACGTTATTATCTAAACCGTATATATTAATACTGATATTAGAATTGTTTATTTCAAAGCGCTTAATGTCGTTGAAACTAGGGGGAAAACTCATGTCTGAAATATTAAATAAGTCGGAATAATGTGGATATGAAGAAGTTCTGTTTGGATTGGTCTTTGCCGGAAACATATCAGCTACAATACACCAAAGAAAACAATGCCGGTCTTCATTTTTTATGTTTAAGCATGATTTAGTATTGACAATACGTTTAGGCAATGGTAAATAAGAACCACATCGCAAAGGATTATATTTAACGATATTAATTTCTAAATGACTGATAGACTCAATTGTCCAGCCTGACTCGGACAGTTCAAATTCTGTACATTTACAAATAAGTTTACCACAAAATGATTTATATAAGGACAAAATATCCGCGTTTTGCAATACTACATTATACTTTGTGTTAAATGACTTTAAAGATTTTTCATAATTTTTTGGTAATATATACCAAACAAATAGTTCAAAATTAACTTTTACCGATTGATGTTTTGTCATCTGGTCTTTGATAATATAACAAACCGTTTCAGAAATTTGCGTTAAAAATAATTCAAGGGAAATGTTAACCATTCTAGGATTCACTCTATAACTGATTATCCGATTTCGAAAAGCTGTTGCTATTATATGAACATTATCAAAACGTGTCTGTAATAAGCAATTCGATTTGTGTACATTCGTTTTTTTGTGTGCAGAATATATCGGAACTGAAATATTACAAACTTCACAGAAAAACATGTTTAGATATTTGTAATTGCAAAAACTACCTCAAAGTATCTAAATTTTCCAGATTTCTGATACTAATTTCTTGTAAATTATTGATTAAATTCGAATTTTAAAGTGAATGCAAGTTTAAATGTAAAACAAATTACAAATCGAATATTATTATTAAAACAGTATCGAGTATTCTCAATGTTGAATTTTCTCAGAATCGAGTATTCTCAGTATCGAGTATCAAGTTTTTTCAGTATCGGGTATTCTCAGTATCGAGTTTTCTCAGTATCGAGTATTCTTAGTATCGAGTTTTCTCAGTATCGAGTATTCTTAGTATCGAGTTTTAGATTTTTAATATTTCATATATTTGAACTTCCTGTAAATAAATCACAATTTAATATAACGAAAATAATAGCTAATTAGTTTATCATATGGATTACATTTGTTTAATAAGTAATATTTTAATATAAGTAAAAACTAGTGTCTAAGAGTAAAATAGGTAGCTCAATAATATTATTTCATTCCGACAATGCACATATCGAATATTTTAATTAAAACAGTATCGAGTATTCTCAATGTTAAATTTTCTCAGAATCAAGTATTCTTAGTATCGAGTATTCTTAGTATCGAGTTTTCTCAGTATCGAGTATTCTTAGTATCGAGTTTTTTCAGTATCGAGTATATTTGAGCTTCCTGTAAATAAATCGCAATTTAATATAATAAAAATAATAGCTAATTAGTATATCATATGGATTAAGTACATTTGTTTAATAAGTAATGTTTTAATATAAGTAAAAACAAGAGTTTAAAAGTAAAATAGGTATGCCAATAATATTATTTTATACCGTTAAATAATATTATTTGGATACAGAACAGGCTGCACGCCCTTAAATTCAGCTTTCGCTGCAGATACAAGATTATTAGCAGCCCGCCAAGTCGCTGAATCAGAGTACACAGAGGCCCTATACGTGAGGAGCGATTGCTTCCATCGGTCCCTTCCGAATTTTTCAGCGTCCCTGTGGTTATAAATACGCAGCTCGATATAATAATCCCCGGTCCGTGTTAGGTCCTGTTGGTAGGAGTTTCCAGAAGCTGTTCTTCTGGACAGGGACGATCGCAGTGCAGTTGCCCGCACCGGTTCAAGATCTCCTTCTTCCTCCTGTAAACATTGTTATAAAAATAACATTAGATAAACTGCTTCTTTAGCCTAGTAACTGCTCCGTTAGCCTAGTGGTCCTAAGCGCGACTGCTACGCTAGAGGTCTTGGGTTCGATTCCCAGGTCGAGCAAATTGTTATTGGGTTTTTCTATGAAATTCTCAGTAATAGGTCGGAGTTAGGATTTATGCCCGGTTAAAGGCAATAGGTTCGTCTCCTATTACATGGACCTAAACATACCAGCGGACTGTGGGCATGTGTACATTGGTACACCTCTGCCTAACCTTTGGGGGAACACAGGCGTGATGGTATGTTATGTAACATTAGATAAACATATTTTATATTCCTTAGATTTAAGGTGGAATTCAGTTCAGGCAATATTATTAAATATTCATTTGAAGACTTGTGATGAGAGAATTATATTATATTATTTTTTATTTATTTTTTTACTCACCGAGGAATCAGGCACGCGAATGCGCTTGAATTTGTTAGGCCGCTTTGGTGAAGCATTTGTTTCGGAATCCGACTCACTACCAAATAATTCTGTTAGAGGTTGAGTTGAGGCAACAGCTACTTTCTTCGATTTGCCTTTACCCACTTTAGTTTTCGGCTTTGGAGATATCTTTTTCTTCGGTTTAAGCGATGTAGAGGACTCGTTGGGATGCGACTCTACATCGGATTCGAATGGATTCACAAATGTCGACCTAAAATGAAAAGAAATAGTAATAAGTTATAAAATGAACGATTTCCAAAAGAATAGACAGATTAATAGAACAATCTCTATAACAATTTTCTTTATCTGAAAATCGATCCTTGAATTATTATCGGTACTTAGAAAATTGAAAAAGTCGTTATTTGGTTCTAGAACTCAGTGTCAGTACATAATGTTGTGCAATAGTAGCAACGGTTATTAAACTACTGCACGAGAAGAAGAAAGTTAAAATAACTCAATAATACATTTTAATTAGATCTGGGAATCGAACCCAAGACTTTGAATTAGACAGTTACACTGATGTCGACTGGGCTACAGGGAACTTAAGAAAGCAAAACAATTAACACAATTCACATTTACATCTTGGAGTCGAACCGAAAATTTTACGTTCAGCAGTTACACTAATAATTGTAGTCTACATGATCACTGAGTTACTACATAATACCAAAGTAATTAAACCCGTAATTATACAATACTTAAAATTGGGAATCGAACCCTAGACTTCACTTTCGATTACTGCATTTACCGTCAATAAATTACAAGGGTAGTTATTTATAAAAAAAAAATGTTATACATACATACTTGTTGTGGAAGATATTAATCACACACACTGACACTTAATCACTGACGATGATGGAACTTGTCACCAACACAAGAACACCAACAATTCACAAATAACAGATTTATGATTGATGGGCGAGTCGTTGAAGGGGAATATTTATACCACTTATATGTAAGGTAGCGGTTATATTAATATTTGCAACTATTGTTTAAATGTTTCACTAATATTTGTATTGTAAATTATATTCCCAGCACTCCTTATATAAGGTCTAAAATCATTTGTTCTTTATTAGACACTATGCACACAGTCTACAATTCCTTTTTTGGACGGTGGCGACACTCTGTCGCAGCAATCTGAGACGAAATTCTAAAAAGGAAGTTGCATGTACTTTGACTATTCAATATCGGTCTTATGAAGTGTCTCATTAAAATGGTAACAAGCGGTTTTGTAAACACTTACCAAAATAAGTTAAACCTAGAACATTAATTGTTATTTCTTGAAATTTCCGTTTTTTCTTTCTGTTTAGCTAAATAGAAATCGCTCAATAATGTATGTAGGTAAGTACTTAACAGTACCAAACAATTTTTTTTAACATAAAAAAAACTCTTAATCTCCTTAATCACAACGATGATAATATTGCATTTACCTACAGTTAATTGATTTCATAATTAAAAATATTAATTGATATTGATTTATTTCAGTTTATTGATTTAATAAATAAGGTAATGGAATATTTGCGTATATTAATAATACTACTAAAATGCTGAATGAATACAATATTTGTTTGATACAAAATTAATTCAAATTCCAAACACCTAAAGCGATCCAGTATTTTGTCATATTTTCGACGACACGTTTGGCGCATTGATTAAGAGCTCGTCTCTCTGCATCACAATGTAAATATTAGTTTATAAACCTACTGCTACTAAATGTGCCAAGTGTCGCGGGTTCGATTCCCGCACGGAACAAATAAGTATTTATTCCGGTCTGGATTTTGTTTTCATGTTTTATTTTGTGATTATTTAATTTAACATAAATAATAAAATACTCTGAAAAATGAGCCTGGAGAAAAACATCCTATAGGTACCTACTTAATGGAAAGGCGGTGCGATTGGTGCAGTAGTTAGATTGACTTCTGCCCTACTTGTCGCGGGTTCAATTCCCACACAACCAATATTTGTATGGTCTACAAGTATTTAGTTCCGGATCTGACTGTCTGTAAAATGTCTATCAACGCTCCTCGCGATACGAGAGAAATCTTATTGTGGTATCGTTTATTCTTGGTTTCGTCCTCGTGGTCTGTTGATATCTATTATTTATTAATAGCATAAAATGTAACAGCGTATACGATAAAACTGCATGCCCATGGTTTACCCAGCAATGTGTTTTCGGTTCCCATATGCCTAATGAACCTTCTGGAATTTATCGGACAAATCCAAACTTCTCGCTATTAAAATAACACTTGGCTTTGGAAATCGAACTGCGCTCCTCATGCTCGGTAATTGAAATCGCTAGACCAAAGAATAAAATAAGTAATTATGCAACTAAATTGTTGAACTACTAATTGATGCACTCTGCATTGTTCCACCTATGACATCACACTTTCGTCAAGTAATAAAATATAGGGACATAAGTTGATCAAACGATCAAACGAGTCGAACTTGATATTGTTGTTTATAAACACACTGCACCGTTGAATGAAATACAAATATTCAACACGTATTGCAAATCAGACCGTAGACCATTGTATTATTGGGGCGTTCTGCATAACGCGCTCGAGCGAAGCGAGAGCAAGTGATGCAGAACCCCCAATAATACACTACTGATTTAAAAGTATTAGAGAATTAAAAAAAAAAAACGTTTAGCATAATCGCTTTCGCACATTATTACTATAAAAAAAAACAATAATGGACGGCGATTTTGAACACAAATTGAGTAGCGGTAATGATTAATACGTGTTATTGGACCTGTGCTTCAATATTACGTTAACATTTGGGCATTTTCGTGTTGTTTATAATATATTATCTATAAAATTTTGTCACATTTTAAATCTTACCTACATGTGTGTGCGTGATATTTGTGAAAAGTTAAATGTATAACAGATTGGCGCGAAATTCGACATTAAATATCAAAAAACTTCATTACCGCTACTTATTTAACTTGAACAATGGATGAATTCGTCAAACAATTAAATTATGTATTATTCACTGCCCCTGTGGTGGAGTTTGGATGTTCGAAATCCCCAATTTTTATGTTTTTTAGTCTCGACTACCACTGTCAACAAAATGGCGATTATCGCATTTAAAGACTTGAATTTAATAAAGGTAAATTAATATGCTTGCGCGCTAAATATGGAATATTTAATGGCGTTAACTTAAGAGTTTTTTTATCCAACTCTCTTAGTTAACGCACATTCATAAGATTGGATGGGTAGCATAACAAATATTTACAAAATCAATGTTGGGTGTCGTATGTCGTAATTCCTGGGTCCAATGGGACCCAGTACCGAGCCGGCGGAGGTTCGTGTGTTCGGGTCCATTCTAACGGAAACTATACGGTTATATTGTCCGGGTAAACAAATATTTGTTAATTTTGGGACCAAGGACAATACAGACTATTTAAAAAAAAAGTGAATTGATGAGATTAAAAAAGCGCGCATCTCCGACTAGTAAATAAGTAGTTATCTGTGGAAATAAAGCACTTGTGGATTAAAGTAAAAAAAAAGCACGCGTTTTTAATACACTGCATTATGGACCTAAAAGCGGTTCAATAAGAGCCACTTTACGAGCAAGTGTGTTGAAAAATAATATACTAATACCTACGATAACACAATATCAGGGGGCCTAAAAAGGTCATAAATGGTAACATAATGGACAGTTAACTGTTTAGTTAATCGTATCAAATCCCGTTGGTGAAGCATTTTTCAGTACTTAATTTTATTGTCTGTGCTAGAATACCAATCAATCCGATCCAAATCCAATCCCAATCTCTTTGATTATACCTACGTAGTGCAGTGAAAAAAGAAAAACACGGACTGTCTTCGCCATATTACGATTCATAATGTTATACTTTTATGATTCTCCAAAGTGGCCTTTTTAGGCCCCCAGTTACCACAGCACGCGCGTAATTACGGTGACGTATGTAGCAGCCGACTTTCTCTATAGTTACTTTACTCTTTGCAGCCGACTGCGGGCTTGCGGGGCGCGGGCGCCGGGCAGTAGCTCGGGCCGAGCGCCTCCCCTCCGCCCCACTGACCGGGGAGGCAAATTGTAGCGAAATGCATGATGATTTACAACGAAAACGAGCGCGCGAAATTGTTTGTACAGACCTTTGGGAATATGGATATCATGAAAAATCTATTGAATGTATCTGTTCAAAAAAACATTATTTGCATTTTTGAACAATTAATCTATACCTGTATGGTAACTATTTTGCAATTTTCTTTCTTCTTATGGTATTTATTTCCGCCCAAAGATGCGTTAAAATTAGTGTTGAAATATGGAGTTTTTGACGCTCATAACATTCAAATGTATGTTTTTTTACTTTTTTGTTTCCATACAGGGCTAGATAATTATAAGACAAATTGATATAATTTTTTATTTTGAACGTACATCATCAAACAGTGGAGTAATCGCCAAACTACGTTTGTATGGAAGTATGACCGGCTTGTATACCCTTAAGTTAGTAGCCTTGAAAGTTCTTGTAAAATAATGTTTTACGAAAAAAGTAAACAATTGTCTAGGAGTACACTAGGAGAAAGGTACTAAAGAAGTAGTAATAAGATAGATTCTATTTCCAAAGGTTTATCGAAAGTTTTTATACCATAGATAGATCAACGATATTTTAGTAAACAGATATGTTATGAGCGCGCAAATCGTGAAGACTAGAAAACGTCCTAATTGGGACGTATTGCCTTTAGTCTGTGTCACGCACGTCTTCTAGTGATACGGTGCGCGCTGCTACGTAAATACCATCCAAAATGCTATGTCGTGTATTTAGAAAGTGTACCAATTATGATACCAAAGTTAATAAAACACAAGGGATCTCATACCACACGAAAGTACACAATATACTTCGATTTATTGATATATTTCAATTATTTTCCTAATATTCTGATATTTAGAGGTTAGAAAAAAGAAAGAGATGGAAAATACATTTTTTGTCGTAAGAACGACAAGGATGCGTGCACTTCGGACATAGAATAAAAGTACAGATGCGAATATTAGACAGTAAAGTCATCTTTACAGCAGAGTTTTAGTTTCCCTTTTAATAGCTTTTCTTTATAATTTTGTTTGATATATTTAATTATAAATTAAACGTGTCATATGTAGGAAAATAAAATATTATTAGCTTATCGTTACCACAATATGTCACAGATAGTGTTAAAATAAAGCTACCACTGAGATTAAAATGAAATCTTATCGAAGGTGTATGATTATTTTTACAATACATATATTTCTCTCTTTTTAAAACGTGTTTGATTTTTTACCTACCTTCCTTTTCATAGTGTTTATTCGTTGCATAGGCACAAATCCCGACTACAAATTCTGTACACGCGGTTTGTACTTTCTGCCTTGTTAATTTGTTAGTCTATGATGCCAACGTGCGGTGATTGGTGGCCCGAATAATGTTTGTTTACATTCACGCGCAATTGACAACATCTAGCTGTCACTTTTTTTCTTATTGGTTTTATCAAGCTATCCTTTTTCTATCCTTTTTACTTGTAGTGAAATGTAAAATGAATGAAAAGTGTGTATGTGTGCTGCCTCTCGGCGCGGAACACTTTTTTCTGTAGTTTTGTAAGTGTTTATCATATCTGTTTATTAGAATATCATTGCCATAGATAGTATTAATTTTCCGAAACTAAAAGAACTATACTGTTGAAACTTGACAAGTAGATGTATTCTGTGAACCGCATTAAGATTTTCACATAAAAATAGAATAAAACAACAAATTTTGGGGGTTCCCCATACTTAGAACCGAAACTCAAATGTTTTTTTTTTTCATCAAACCCCTTCGTGTGGGGTATCTATGAATAGGTCTTCCAAAATGATATTGAGGTTTCTAATATCATTTTTTTCTAAACTGAATAGTCCGACTCGCTCTTGCCCGGTTTTTTTCTTATACTGATGTGTCAGGTTAATATTAAAGAGACTTATTTTCGTAAAGAGATTTTGTTTGAAACATAGTTATATTATGAGGCCAGTCATTTAAGAGCGTTTACACCGTACGGCATTTCATACAAAGTTACAAGCCCTTTATTTTCGAAATTATGAAGCTTGCTTATGCGTAAGTATGAAGTTTCATTAAAATCGGTTCATTCATTTCGAAAAATAAAGGATTGAAAGTTTGTATGAAATGCCGTACGGCGTAAACGCTCTTAAGACATTTTGGTCATCGGACACCAATCTACATGGTCTTCACACGATCTGACCAAGATTTTGTCTGGACTTTAAAAGAGACCTCTGAGTTTGTTTCGGCCTTTCTTCGCAGAATAGTCAGATAGGAAACGCCGACCTCATCTAGTTTAAAAAAATATGATTGACGTGTAAAAGTGTTTGTACAAACCTACTTACAGAAAATAAATCATAAATTTATCATTTGTCGCAAAAAACTGCATTGTACTGATTTCTAGGGATATTGTTAGGATAGATACCAATAGTGAAAAATTAAGTTTTCAGCTTCGAAAGACCTGTGCTAAATGCATGGTGCTCGAAGAACCTCGAACTTTCTGCAGTTTTTGTCTTATAACTTCTAAAAGGTGTATCCTACGGAAAATTCAACCTTTTTAATACTAAATTTGAGCAAACTCAAACTCAAACCATTTATTTCAATTAAACCATTTACAGGCACTTTTGAATTGTCAAAAAGTCGGTCAGTCAGAAAATATGAAGCTAGTTGCCCATTCCAAAGCGTAGGTACCTGTGGAGAAGAACGGGCAAGAAACTCCATGGACACTCTTTTAAATTGTATTTTTACAAAAATATTAGTTACATCAGTAATGTTGAATTTACAATTATATGTGAGAACGATGTAAAAAATATGTACGCGTTAAGAGCGTCCAGAGTACCTACAGCAAATAGTAAGAAGACAACAATCCAAAAATAAAATAATTAAAAATAAGCCGAGGCAGCTGAGTGATGACCAGCCCCAACTGACGGCGCCCGTTCACGAACATGACGCATAGATCAGCACCATTCAGCTCAACCATTTTGAAGGGAGCTAAATGATCCAATACACACGCCACCGTCAGCGAGACATTTGTGTGAGCATGACATACTATCAGCCGCCATGGCACATTCAAGTCAATGAAAGACATATTACCCGGTAAATGGTAAATAAGGTATACTTACATAGAACTCACATCTGTGCTGTGCAGTTATACAATGCAAAGGAAATTGAGTTTATACAATGCAAAGATAATCTTACAATCTTCAGCAGCTCCAACAGTATTTTCAAGTGTTAATCAATTAGTTGTGGTTGTGGAGCAGGACCAGCATTGAGCCAGGCATTTTTATCAGCGATGTAATCCCCTAACTTATAATATGCCTGACTGCATAGTGTGCGTTTTAGCGTGCGAGCGCAGCCATAACTCTGTAGGTCTAATACAACTTGAGATTCAGTTTTGTATAGGTAGGTACATACTATCCTATCAACATCCCAAAAAATCAGCCCAGTGCAATTTATGGCGACTTGCGATTTTTGTGGCTTATCTGGCCTATACTATAGTTATTATAAAAAAAGAGCTTTTTATATTTAAAAAACGGCATTTTATTGTTTTAAACAAATTAGTTTCGATACAAAGATAAGATAAGATAAGATAATTTTTATTTGTTTAAACATGAGTATACATACGAAAAAATTCAGCATGCAAGTTGTTAAAAGTATTATCAACAGGTCGTCATGCTTGCCATAGACAATGGCATACAAATATTTAAGTAGGTAATTATAAGCAACATTTTTACGGTATTCAAATTATCCAAGCTAATAAAATTATTTAAATAGAAATACATAACCACAATTCAATTATCCAAATTAAAATATATAACACTCATAGTTAACATGGAACAATATATAGAGTAAGTCTTCAAAACAAATAGGTCTAAATTAGAATAGTCATTCAAATTTTTTTTCACACAAAAAATCATTGATGGTGTAATAAGCTCTTTCTGCTAAAATTTTTTTAACTTTCAGTTTGAACTGTATGTCACTTAAAAGCTTCCAACTTTTTGGCAATTTATTATAGATTATTGGAGCCATGCAAAAGACACTCTTTCGCATAAGAGTAGTTCTGGCTTGTTGTACACAAATCTGAGTGTTAAAATAATAATCAAAAACAATTTAGAAAAAAAACGTGAGTACCGGGATTGGAAATTTTCTATTCGGTATTATACCGGTATTGAAAAAATCCGGTATTGGAAACCCCTAGTCGTGATGCACTTCCTCGGAAGTTGGTACGGTCCCATGGCAGTCTTCTTTAAAAGATTTCTTATATCGACCTAATCACTAGCACAACACTGACATATTTCAAAATATTCAAATTTATTGCATGTGTTTACGAATATGTATTGTTAAACTTTCCTTTCGACTAAAACTACGTTGACATAGATCACACTTATAGCGTTTTTCAGCAGTGTGCATACGCATATGCCTTATAAAATGTCCGTTTTCACTAAAACTACATTGACATACATCACACTTATAAGGATTTTCACCAGTGTGTATACGCATGTTTTGTTAAACTTCCCTTTTTACGAAAACTTCGTTGACATACATCACACTTATAAGGTTTTGCACCAATGTGTGTAAGAGTATGTATTGTTAAACTACTCTTCTCACTAAAAGTCCTTTGACATACATCAAGGTTTTTCACCAGTGTGTATACGCATATGCCTTGTAAAATGTCCGTTATGACTAAAACTACGTTGACATATATCACACTTATAAGATTTTTCACCAGTATGTATACGCATATGATCTGTTAAATATTGCTTTGTACTAAAACTATATTGACATACATCACACTTATAACGTTTTGCACGAGTGTGTATAAGAGTATGCCTTGTAAAATTTCCGTTAAGACTAAAACTACGTTGACATATATCACACTTATAAGGTTTTTCACCAGTGTGTATACGCATATGATCTGTTAAAATTCCCTTTTTACTAAAAGTCCTCTGACATACATCACACTTAAAAGGTTTTTCACCAGTGTGTAACCGCATATGTTGTGTTAAACCTCCCTTTAAACTAAAACTATGATGACATACATCACACTTATAAGGTTTTGCACCAGTGTGTATACGCATATGTTTTGTTAAACTTCCCTTTTCACTAAAACTCCTCTGACATACATCACACTTAAAAGGTTTTTCACCAGTGTGTAACCGCATATGTTTTGTTAAACTTCCTTTTTCACTAACACTACGTTGACATACATCACACTTGTAAGGTTTTTCACCAGTGTGTATACGCATATGTTTTGTTAAACTTCCCTTTTCACTAAAACTACGTTGACATACATCACACTTGTAAGGTTTTTCACCAGTGTGTATACGCATATGTCTTGTTAAATTTCCCTTTTCACTAAAACTCCTCTGACATACATCACACTCATAAGGTTTTTCGCCAGTGTGTATACGAATATGTTTTGTTAAAGCACTGTTTCGACTACATTGATCTACATCACACTTGGACGTACATTTTTGAGTTGTCCGGATAACTTTCAAGTCTAAGTTTTCTTTGTTCGTTTTCTGGGCTGTTATTGCATCTTCTTGTTTTGTTCTTTTTCGGTCTAGTATTGGTTTCTTCGCAACGGTCGCCCCTGTGATAACAAAACTGGTAAGTACAATGTTGGAAGAAGATTGACATGCAAACGAATCAAAATAATAGCACTTTGCATAATTCACACTAGGACCTAAAAAGAGGAATTTCTGGTGAAGTTGATTTATTCAACTTCACCATCAGTGACATGAAGTACAAATTGTACTAACATCGACTTAAGGTCTGTGTGTAGTTTGGTAAGAGTTGACCGTTAAAAATAGGATCTCTGTTGATAAGTAACAACGTAGATAACAACTCACACTTAATAAGAAGTTATTCGTCCACTAGCGCCATCATCTAATTTTCATGAACTGTGGTGAATTTAGGAATTCTAGGCTAAAACTGTTTTGTAGAAAGGTAAAGGTTATCGGATAGCCACATGTTAATTACAATTTTTAAAACAAATCTGTAGACGCAAAAAACGCTGTTTTTTGCGCAATAGGTCCGCTGGCCAGCAAAATAAATCTTTGACGCTAGTTTGCCGTTTTGATTAAAATAAAAACTGAAAATATGGCAATAGCTTCACAAAAACGCGCACCTAAAATTAGGGTCATGCATAACTAAGTGGTGGCGCTAGTGGACGAATAACTTCCTATTAAGTGTGAGTTGTTATCTACGTTGTTAATTATCAACAGGGATAAAGAGAGAGAGAACACGCTGTAATGAAAGAATTAATAGAGAAATATGCTGAATGGGTAGTAATTTACATAGATGGATCTATGAGCAAGAATGGTAGGGGAGCTTTATTTTATGTTCGCTCGCAAGAAAATGCTAGTGGATGTTTCAAAGTAATTGGAAATGTGTGTATCATGTCGTTGGAGCTTATTGCGATCTCAGAAGCACTATCATTTATCAAAACAATTGATGACAATAAAGCTGTTCTATGTTCGGACAGTAAGAGTGCTTTATATCATATAGCTCGATGCGCCTCTGGTCGCAGAGGTACAACGATATACTCTCTAAATAGTGGAATTAGCGAAGAAAGGAGTGGATCTGAGGTTGCAGTGGGTTCCTTCGCACATTGGGATACATGGTAATGAGGAGGCGGATAGATTTTCGAAAATTGGAAGTACAGAAGGACAAGAAATTTATGTGAAACCACATTATTCAGAAATATTAACGAAATAAAATGGACAGTGTCATGATTTGTGGAAGGAATATTTCAATCAGAGATCATTGGAAAAGGGCGTGTTGTATAAAACTATATAATGTCAGCCTCATCGTATACCTTGGTGTACACACTGCAAACCAGTTCGATTTACATCGCACACATGGATAGCTGTGTCGGTATGACTAGTTACGCACACAAACTAAGTAAAACGAGTGCGCGAGCGAGCGAGCGAGCTCTGTTTTTTATTAGTGTGCGTATGTCGTACCAATAATACCAATGTATTATAATCATGAATTTATGTATTTGGATGAGTTATAATATTTCGCACTTGTTCATTGTAACAGGTTTGGCACAATGGCTAACGTCTTTGTTTAGTGAACAAGAAGTCTCAAGTTCAAATATCGGGCGCAAAACATTCTTTTCGTTTTGTAATAATATTTTTTCTAAAACATCATTAATTACCTAGTTGAATTGTTATTCCATCGGTATGCGGATTCTGGTGAAGTAGACCATCATCGACGTGGGCCAAAACCGAAGGCAAATTCTTCGGCTCGTCACTACGACATCGTGGCACAGGGCTAATCCGTTTTTATCCACCTACGTAACTGCAACAGCACATAATGTGTGCTTACAAACAGTGCGAAATCACCTGCATGAAGTTGAAGCTGGTTTACTATGTAGTAAGTAAGGCTTTCATCCCGGGAGTCTCGGTCTCGAAAATTTCGAGAGTCTCGATGATTTTTTAGTATTTTCGAGACTCGAGAATGAAATTTTCGGTCACGGGAATAACGAGACTTTTGAGACTTGAGACGCGGGTTACTTTTGTAATAAAATTAGGTTCTCTCCGTCTGAAACTACATTAAACGCCTATTGTTTCTTCCGTGCCCACTACAAAAATGAAAAAAACTTCAACAAATAATTTTTTAATTTGCGTTTGTTTAATATTCAAAAAAGAAGCTCTCTGATCCTACTTTATGGCTCATGAAGGAGAGGCGCAAGATGATCCTGCAGTCTTCAGATGGTGCGCTAAATTCCGTAATTTAGCGCATCAAATCAATAGACGGATCTCTAAGTCCTTGAAAAGCGATCTTCGCCGCTTTAATACAGACCGTATTAAGGACGCGATAGAGCGAAATAAAGGCTCCAAAGTCTTTGCTAGAGATCTGTCTATTAGGCTAAGCCAGCTTACGAAACTGAAGGCCGATGATGGCAGGATCGTATCCGCCAAACCTGAGCTGTTGAGAGAGATCGAGAGGTTCTATGGACAGTTATACACGTCAACAAGTAACCCCGTTATGAATCTGGCAAACGACCCAAGAGCTAGATTGACCCGATACTATACCGAAGACATCCCGGACGTCAGCTATACGAGATTAGGATGGCTATGAAGTAGCTCAAAAACAACAAGGCGCCGGGTGATGACGGAATTACGGCCGAGCTCCTGCAGGCCCGCGGAAAACCCATTCTTAAGGCCCTTCAGAAGCTGTTGCAAAACACCACAGGCATGGAACAGACGTGTGGTGATACTTTTCTTTAAGAAGTGCGACAATGCCTTTCTTAAGAATTATAGGCCCAACTCACTTCTGAGCCATGTCTACAAGCTGTTTTCGAGAGTCATCACGAACCGTCTCGCGCGCAGCTTTGACGACTTCCAGCCTCCCGAACAAGCCGGATTCCGTAAAGGCTTTAGCACCGTAGACCACATACATACGCTGCGACAGGTTATACAAAAGACCGAAGACCTGCCTCTCTGCTTAGCGTTTGTGGACTACGAGAAAGCCTTTGATTCGATCGACTATCGGTACATCGAGGTGCTGAAGTGTCTGTATGAAAAAGCCAGTATGTCCGGGGTACGTATTTGAATATCGAAGATTAAAATACCTACTGTTAAAATATCGATGTTCAAAACATCGAAAATGGAAATATCGAACGACCATAAAACCGAAAATTAAAATAACGAAAGTTTATATAATCGAATGGTTAAATAAAATAACCTACGTCCACTATATCTAAAATCCAAATATCTACAAAAGTTACATCGAAAAGTCCAAATATCGAAATACAGATTATCGAATGTCCTAAATATCGAAGTACAAACTATCGAACGTCCTAAATATCGATGTTCAAATAATATATGTAATATTATTTGAACATCGAAAATTAATATACCTACGTGTAAAAATGGGTTAATTTTCAACATTTAATACATTCATTAATTCACCCCAAAAATACGTACAAGTTAAAATATCGAACAAATTTTGATATAAGTAGTATGAGTGGAAAAAGGTTGCTTCTGCAACGTCTCCGGCGCTACGGGAAGTGCAATCCCTTCGCCCTTGCGTAACAAAGGATAGGCACCCATGTTCACCTCCGCAGCTTCGGCTTGCTGGTCGCCGGGCTCCCACGGGTGCCTATGCTTTGTTACAGCGGGCGGGGGTTGCCCTCCCTTCGCGCCTTCGGATTTTTATACACACTCTAGGGGTAACAGCCAGAAGACTACGTAAATTCAGGGTGCCCCAATTCGGGTTTGGAACAATTTCGACCTATTTTATCCATGAAAATCAGTGTCCAGTGTACAAGCATAGGTCAATCGTGAAGGTATTTATTTATTTAGGTCTTTAAATTAAAATATTTTCTTGAAAGTCAATATGTTGTGCTACTAAAGTTAGTGACAGAAACGTATCGCTGCAAAACCGACTCCACGTAGTCTTGTCTGTCCTACCCCTAGAGTTTAATTTAGAATCGCGTAGGCGCGGAGGAGGGAGGCAGCCCGCGAGCTGAGGAGCAGGTGGTTTTAACACCTGCCGCCGTAGCTGAGGCTGGCCGGCGAAGCCGGCCAACAAGCCTAAGCTCGCGTGGGACTGCCGGAGCCCTGCAGCGCCGGAGCCGTGACAGAAACCATGCTTGCTTGCATGTTGCATGATTGCTGCATGCTTGTTTGCTAGATAGTAATCAGTTACTAGGTGGGTTACAAAAAAAACAAGGAAAACCTCATGTAATGTACTTTAATTATTTTTACATAATAAAAACCCAAAATAAAACACATTTGTACGCAATTGTATGTATCACTCATACTGCCTATATAATTTTTTTTCGGTATTTTAACTAGTAGGTATTTTTAACGTTGATATTTTGAACTTAGGTATAATGTCATTCGATATTTTGAATCATTCGAAATTTTAATCACTCGGCATTTCAATCTTCGACGTTTTATGCGTAGGTATAACAATTTTCGACATTTTGATATAATCGATATTTAAATTTTCGATGTTTTGAACATTGGTATTTTAAGCGTAGGTATTTTAATCTTCGATATTCAAATACGTACCCCAATGTCAGTCCGACTCCAGGACCAGACCAGAAACCTATCCTTTTGCAGCGAGGTGTGAGACAGGGAGACGTTATCTCTCCGAAACTGTACACCGCTGCACTGGAGGATGTCTTCACGTTTTGTACGGTGTCCATTGCGTGTTTAAGAAATATGAAGTCTTGAAAATAATCAATTTAAAGCGAAAGGTTAGTGGTATCCGTTTGCATATACGTTGTATATAATCTACGTTCTGACTTCGAAAGCGATCTCCTTACACCCTGTATATGATTGCCATCTCGATATCGTTTAACGTTTTTGAGAAATTAAATAAAATGTAATAATACCCATTTTTTTTTTTTTTTTTTTTGTGGAAGGGAAATCATCAAATGACTCCTCCCGCTCTGGGTGGAGCGAAAGGGAGTGTCAGACTCTTACTGACTAAAACCCACCCGTGTTCCTTCCTTAGCCCTTTATGTTCCGGGCCAGCGGTAACCCTTTCGGACAATCCCGCTGACCCGGCAGGCTTCGGCCCTAAGGGGCCCCTCCTCGATGCTGACATCTCTTTGAGGCGCGCGTGGAACACGTACGCGCCGTCCGGCACGGGCCTGGTCCTGATCGGGCGGTGAGCTACCCATTACTCTCCGCCCGCAGGCCCGCGCCTACGGTGGCCGGGAGTCGTCACGCGGTTCCCGACGCCCGGAGCGTCTCCCGCGGCGGCTGGGACGGGAGGCTCTCTCCCTGAGCCGTTCCGCCACCTCCTTCGCTAGCATGACTGCTTCGCAGAAGGAGGTGACTGCCTCCCACTCCCTCTCGCCCCGGACCATGGCTTGCACCAGGGCCGGACGCGAGAGGTCGCCGTCGCTGCCAATCGCCTCTACGAGGACACGGCGGTGCTCCGCCCAAGCGGGGCAGACCTCCACCGTGTGCTCCACCGTGTCCTCTGGGCGATCCTGGCAATGGTGACACCCGGGCGTTTCCTCCCGCCTGATGATGTGCAGGAACCTCCCGAAACTTCCGTGTCCGGTGAGGACCTGCGTCAGGCGAAAGGTGAGGGCGCCGTGGCGCCTCTCTAGCCACTCCTTAAAGAGGGGTCTTATCGCCGCTATCGCGGCGTGCCCTGCGCTGGGTTGCGACAGTCGCTCTTTCCATGCCGCCATGAGATCGCGCCGGAGATCCGTCCGCTCCGCAGCGATTTGCCGCGGAAGCGGATCCTCCCCCCGGCGTAGTGCCTCCGCGCGCCACTCATACAGGCGCGCGAGGACTATCGCCTCCAGATCCCATGGCGGCAGTCCGGCAAGGAGGCTTGCCGCCTCGCCAGAGATCGTGCGGTAGCCCCGGATAGCCCTTATGGCTACCACCTTCTGGGGCGCGTTCAGGTAGTGGGCGGCTCGCCGCCGCAGTGAACGCGCCCACACCGGGGCCCCGTATATGGCCATGGACCGCACGACCCCCGCGTAAAGCCTCCGGCAGGAGGCATTTGGCCCCCCCAGGTTGGGCAAGAGCCGCTTGAAGGCGGCCCCGGCCCGTTCCAGTTTGGGGGCCAAACGTCGGAAATGCTCCACGAAGTTCCACCGGCTGTCGAGGACGAGACCCAGGTATTTCATCGTCATCCCGACGCCGATGTGAACCCCTCCTACCGTTAGTTGGGATCCCGATGGCGGCGCGTTCCGGGGCCCATGAAACGACATGGCCTCGGACTTGTGCAATGCCACCTCGAGACCCAACTGCCGGATCCTCTCCACGACTATCGCAACCCCGCGTGTCATCGCGTCGGCCGCCGCCTGATGCGACCTCCCCTGCGCCAGGAACCAAAAAAAAAATATTAAATATTTTTTTACGGAGCACTTTTTGAGGTACCTCTTATTTATTATTACTTGTAAACTAATTAATTACAATAATACTTTTTTGTCTTATTTGTTATCACTGCCACAACATTAGAAAAAAATATCAGCGCTCTAGGATCAATGTCCATTTTATATTAAATCAGGACCAGTGTGCGCGCCCTCGCTTCCTCGCGCCACCGATACAATGACGCGAGTACTTTCGCAGTTTCGCCTAGTGGTCGCAGAGCGAGCATCCGGCCAGTACAGAAGCCGCCTCGAACT
Source organism: Mesoligia furuncula (assembly GCA_916614155.1). Taxonomy (NCBI): domain Eukaryota; kingdom Metazoa; phylum Arthropoda; class Insecta; order Lepidoptera; family Noctuidae; genus Mesoligia; species Mesoligia furuncula. The sequence goes on along the minus strand of OU744817.1, from coordinate 17,773,590 downwards.
ACGATGGTCCTAGTTTATCATCAGTGACTTCTGAGTTACAGTCCTATGGATAGAATGCAACATGCGCATGTAAGCGGGTATGCTCTTTAGGTAATGCGAGGCACTCCTTATCAGGAGAACCACTGGCCTGTTTGCTTACCTATAGATTAACAAACTAATGCTTACTTTTCGTTTGCCTGGCTCTTCGTTCCTTCTTAGATACTTCTTGTTCTTCTACCACTTCAGTTTTAAACTCCATTAAAGGTACATCATCTTCTAAATCTGTCTCAGAATGGTGTGGTGGTGCATCTGCTACATCTAGACAGCTATTCTCTAAACTTTCCAGTTCTAACTCTGTAATTGTATAAAAACAGTCAAGAGTATTACTTGTTTATTATTAACTAGCTGCAACTCGTGGTTTCATCTGCATAAGCCTCGATCCCGTGGGAATATCGGGATAAAAAGTATCCTATGGCCTCATCCAGGTCAAGGTTTACTTATATGGCACATTTCATTCAATTCCGTTCAGTCATTTTAGCGTGAAAGCGTAATCAACAAACATACTAAAAATCAATTCTCGTTATATTACAATACTAGCTTCTGCCCACGACATCGACCGCGTGAAATGGACGATCACCTTCCTCGATAAATGGACTATCCAACACAAAAAGAATGTTTCAATTCGAACCAGTAGTTCAGCTTTATAATATTAATAAAGTATAGATGAGTTTAGATGAGTTTTTGTTTTATTTCACAACAAAATGTGGTTACCATTAAGTTGAATGTAACTAAACCCTGACAAGACATTGTGGTTGTTCAAAAAATCTTTATGATATTTTTTTTAAAATAAAATATCTTATATATTATTATACAGGAAAAGTTTTTAACCAGTGCGCAAATTTTTTTTGGTGGCTCAGTGTAAGCAATAGAACACATTTCCATTTTTAGTTTATGACTTTTTTTTTTCATTTTTCCACGTTGTCCTAATTTGAAATAAGCAAGACATGGATATAATTTAATAGTAATACTATGAATGAGCATGAATGAAAACGCGAAGGCCGCCGGCCGCTGGACCTCGCCCAGCGCACGAGACGGGGGTGCGGGGGCATGCGGCGCGGCGCCGGCGTTTGATAAACAAAACGCATGCACATGCAGTACGTCACTTGCGGAAGCGGAGGTCGGATGTCCCTTCGCCGTCCCTGCGCGCGTGCCGCGTACTAGACTAGCGTAGTGACAATGTCTCATTTTACTCACCGCGAGTATTATGAAATGGTGCGAGTGTATTTGTTAAGCAATGAAAATTTACGAGCAGCACGAAGAAGATACGAAAGGGAGAGCGTACCTCGTATGCGAGCCCAAAGGATCCTCAATCCCACGGTCCCTAATGAGAGGACAATTTTAGCAGCAAACCAAGGTGTATGAAACAAGTGGGTCAGTGGGTCGTCTTCCTAGATGACTTGAAAGAAAAAATAATTAACGCTTTCAATGAAGTAAAAAGTGGTGTTAGTGTCCTAAACAAACTAAATGCTTACTTATTTAAACGTGCACGTTTATGCCTTGAAAAAGGAGGAGGTCACTTCGAACAATACCTAAAATTATTGTGATTAATAAAATGTAGAGGTAAGAAGAAATTATAAACAATCTTAGTGTCTTAGGTTCTCTTTGATTAGACATTGACGCAAATTGTATCATGTCGTACCTATCATACCTAAATGTTTTTATTTTGAATGGACTAAAACGTATTACTTTCTTACTTATTATGATTTATTTTCTGCATTTTGATGGTCCTAAGCCCATGAAAGTATGAAGGATAAATTGGAATTTACGAAAAATTACGTTTACAAATAACTTTACACAGTCTAAACTTAAAAAAATGTAGCGCTAAACTGGGGTCAATAATCCGCCGTCGCATAGAGCGAGCGCGCGTGAGTAGGTACTTCGATAGCAGCTGGCGCGTCAGGCGACCGGTCGACGCGCGGCGTGAATCGGGCGACCGGTCGACGGACTGGCAAGCGACGTCCATAAAATAAATTTCTGAGTAAACAAGTCTCGTAAGCGTTAACTTAATTTTTTACTATTGAAACATATCAAAACAAAAAATACGTGTTTATTAAAATATATTCAAGTTTATTATGTCAAAATTTGCGCACTGGTTAAAAACTTTTCCTGTATTTAAAATACACACATCAAAAGTGTCTAGGGATCAACATATATTTTTGCAATAACTTTTCTCCTGATTGATATTAATTAAAATTTTCTTTAAGGATTCATCAAATAAAGTGTTTTCGTTTGTCACAGTAACGATAAACCAAGTCACCTTTGCATTAATAAAGAAAGGGAATTGCTCACTTTGTTAGGGTGATCTGGCTAAGCGTGGACAAGATCTTTATTAATAAATAACTTGCATTTTAAAAATTACTTATCTATAGGAAAGTAAATATTATAATAAAGTTGTAGCAAGATGCAAGAATATGCATCAACTGGCATGTGAAAAATTGGAACCTTGCCGGGTAAAATCTTTGTAATAAGCTTATTCTTTTCTATAATATATTATTTGCCAGTAGTATTTTGATATACCTAATCTGATAAGAAAAACAAACGTTCGAAGCAGCGAGAAAACAAAATAACATCCACAGAGCACGAAAACAAACCGAATGGTTTTTTCATTGTTACCTACAGTTGTCAGATGTCATTTCACTAATTGACGTTAGAGATGTTCGATATGAATCGATACTCAAGTGGGTCGGTAAAACAGAATTTGATTGATTTTCACATCGATTCAACTACGATACGATCCACTACAGTAAATTGATAAAGGTTGAAAGTTAAATGAGAAAAAATGAAAATCTCAGGAAAAATACTATTAAGGCGGGCCGTTATTTTCCAAAAACACACTTCTCAATCACAACTGACATTGGCAAAATAGTTCGGGCAAAATTGGGACTCTGCTTGGTTTGTCTGTCTGTCTGTTTGTAAGAAATTGAATGGAATTAAAGGCGAACATATTAAAAAATATTAATTAAAAGCGATTTTATATCGATACTCGGATCAAAATGAGCCATTGCGAAGCAGAATATCGATACAAAACAACAGGATCGATCATCTCTAAAAGCGATACAGTAGGAGTTGCCAGGAAAAAAACTGACAATAATCGATTTATAGAACCGTTATTCTAATCTAAAAAAAATCTGTCACAATACTAATAACGTTTTCGATTGTTTTATTTTAAAACAATGTAAATGAGTATAATATTCTCATACAATATTGACCGGTACTCGTTTTGCAGACAAACACTTTTTTTTTGCCATAATTATTGATTATCTAATCGATTACAGACTGAAATTGATGTTTTATTTCCGCGCTGGTAACACTGCGTCAAACAAATGGCTATGCTTTTTAACGATAGGATACAATTTAAATACTCTTTATTTCGACTTTTTGTTCGTATACCTGGCTACTATGTGATGTGCAAAAATATTTCATTTAAAATAAATAATATTGTTTAGTAAAAATAATTTTTACCGGGCATCTTGTCCACGCTTAGCCGAAACTGGTGATTCCCTTTGCCATTTTCCTAATAAAGGGATTTTTGACATTTGAACCACTAACACAAAAGTTCGAAAAAAAGACTGAAATAACAGTTTTCTTTAAAATTTTATTGGGTAACTTAAACAATTAATAATCCGTGTTTCTACCGCGAACACTAACAACACAAGAACATCGGTTTGGCATACTCAAAATGAGTTCATCCAAATCACGCTGTGGAATGGCCGCCCATGTTCGTTGCAACAACAAAAAAAGGTCTTCTTGCGACTGGATACCCTCCATATTCGGCAGAGCTCTTCTCTGTAGCATATCCCATGCATGCTCAATCGGGTTCAAGTCTGGCGACTGAGCAGGCCAGGGCAGGACATTGATGTTAGCTGCGGCGAGAGTCTGTCTTACAACTCTTGCGGTGTGCGGTCGTGCATTATCATGCATTAACTGAAATAAGGGACCGATTTGCACTTGTAGAGGAACGATGACGTCTGATACAATCGTCTCAGCATAAATTTGAGCGTTGAGGTTGCCTCTGATCCAAATCAACTCAGTTCTTCCGCCGATCCAAATACCCGCCCATACCATGATGGTTCCACCACTATAAGGATGGACTTCCTGGCAGGATTTTAATCGCTGTTGGCGTCCAGGGGTTCTCCAGTGTCGTATACGTCTTGTATCCGGTCTCATACCAAAACGAGACTCATCAGAAAAGCACACGAAACGCCATTGTTCTTCTGCCCAATTTCTGTGTTCAAGAGCCCATTGATATCGAATCCTACGATTGTGCATTGCTATAGGTGGTACCCGTAGCGGTCTTCGGGAATGAAGGTTCACTTCATGCAAGCGGTTTCTGACTGTTTGGTCGCTAATTAAGTTCCCTGAAGAGTGATGAAGCCTCACGGCTAACATCATGGCGGTTATTGTTGGAGCTCTTCGAGTTAAGATTTGAATGTATCGGTCTTGTCTCCGTGTGGTGCAGCGATACCGTCCTCCATGGCGCTCAGCCACGGTACCAGTGCTTCGGTAACGTGTCCAAAGTCGACTGATAACACTCTGACTTGTATTCAGAGCTAAAGCCACAGTACGTTGCCGGGAACCAGCTTCTATCATTCCCACGGCTCTGAGCATTTCTTCCCTGCTTAAATGACGTCGCCGCTCCATAATAACGTTGGTTTTCATCAGTAGTAGGGAAACAGTAGCACTAATAATGTCTTCAATGCGTTGTATGTTTTTATAGGAAAAATATTGACAGCTGATTTTCATCTTTTACTCGAATTTGATTCACAGTTCCTGATTCAAATTATGAAATGCACCAAAAAGGATCCATATAAATTTATAAAATCATAAATTTATTACAAAGCCACATCTCAATCTCAAGAAATCCGCATAAAAATGCTTGATCCCTAGACACTTTTGATGTGTGTAGGTACAGACGCCAGCACATCAACGTAAACTGTATACATATCTATAACTACGACGCCGCGTATAGTGTTAGAAAGAAAGTATCCTTGGTATGATTGGTGGAGTTTTCAACGTTTCAAAAATTGCCCAATGGTAGCACGTACTAATAATTGGAAGCCAATTACCATGTCTCACTAGGAATAAGCCACACCCACGCGCCCCTGCGCGTCCGCTACCGCTCCCGAGTTTCCCCGAACCTTCACGAAGTTAAACGAATCGTCATCACATCGTTCGTTTGACATTTATTCAGTACGTCACTTGGAGCCGTGTTGCGGAAGTTCTAGTCCGCAGACATTTTTGAATGTGCGTTTTAATTATTTTTATCAAAGTTTAGTTAAATATCAAAATCAAGAATGCCGCCTCAGTTAACGCAAATTGAAAGGGAGCGCATCATAAGCCCTTCGATTGAGTGGATGTGATGTGATTGATATTTGTCGGCAGACGGGCATAACGGTGAGTAATATTTTTTGTAGTTATAAATTTTAAATAATAATAAACAAAGGTTGTATTGTTAAAAATGTGTCAATGGTGTTTTTCTATAGAATTTTCGAATTAATAGAAGGGATAGATCTATATTTGTGGATAGGTATATCTTCTTTGTGTTCTTTCATAATGGGTGCGCGCTGTTTCGTGAAAGCTTAAATTCAGAGTTATACCTCCGTAAGCATAATTCGATGAACTATTGTTTTTGATTCCATTTAGGGCTGATTTTTCCAACGTCAGTTAATTTTTTAGCCAGCCAATTTATTACTATCGGAAGGAATCATTTTGAATTTTTGACAATTCTTCCAAACAAAAACTGTCAGATGTCAATTTTATTCCAATAGTAAAAAATATCTGTCGATTGAAAAATCAGCCCTTACTCCTGGAACATTCTAAACAGAAGTTATTCCAGTAGGTAATGATTGGATTTTAAAGTAAATATTACCTATTATATGAATATTTGCGTGATTTTAGTGTCAAATGAGAGGATTATGTTTAAAACTGATATTCCCGTTTGAACTATGTAAATCGGTCCACGGGTTCTAGAGATAGAAAGAATTATGTCCTATAATGAAAACATGTCAAAGTTCGATTTTAGTAAGTTAATGTTCTAGAAAGTTTTTATTGTATAGAGATAGGATAAATGTTGATACGTAATACGAAAGAAGATTACATAGACAAATATAATGAAATTGTAACGATCGCCTAGGCTTAAAGAACATAAAAATAGGGATATTTAAGTGTCAGACCCAAGAGAAAAATAACATGTAAAAATGGCTTAAAATCAAGGGTCTCTTTGCCTATAGTAATTGAGTAATAATGGGCAAATAAACTACAGCTAAGTATTTGTTTCGTTCCAGAAAAAAACAGTTTACTTCTGGCTTCGGCAGTGGGAAGAAAGCGGAAGCTTAGAACCGCCAGCTCTACGCGAGAGCCACGCGGCTGCAGACGAGACGATGTGGAGTAACCTCAATTTCGTACAGCGTGAGTAACTAGTAATCACACTTACCTATCACATTAACTTATATCATCACAGTTAACATAAAACATGGTTTTCCTAAAAAGTGAATAACAAAATTGATTAAAAAATTAAATTTAAAAAACCCCCGTCACAAAAAAATAATAAAATTAAATGTAAGTAATTGGAAAAGGATCAAATAATTTAAAAACCCCCAACTTAAAGAATCTAGGTAACGAGACTAAAACAGATAAATTCATTTGGCAGTCGGGGGACCTGTTAGCATAGAGAAGGTGTTCCACAGAACGGTCCCCCGACTTCCAAATGAATTTATCTGTTTTAGACTCGTTACCTAGATTCTTTAAGTTGGGGGTTTTTAAATTATTTGATCCTTTTCCAATTACTTACATTTAATTTTATTATTTTTTTGTGTCGGGGGCTTTTTTAAATTTTTATTTAATTTTTTATTTTATGCTTTTTGTAGGGACTCCTTAATTTTTGTTTCATTTCTTTTATTTTCTTGCGTTTTAAGATTCAGGTAATTTGGTGTTTAATCAGGTTTTTTATCCATCAAAAAATAATTATTAATTTATACTTAGTTGAAGAATAATTTTGATTAAACAGACTTTTTTGTTTTATTATATCCTTTTTCTAGAGGATGGATAGATAGAGGGGCCCGTGGCTAAATAATAACAGCCGCACAGTTCGATCGATCAGGTTAAGCTACGCTTGCTGCGGTTGGTCTGTGGATGGGTGACCATCTTTACATACCGAGACCCCTCCGTGCCTCGGAAAGCACGTTAAGCCGTTGGTCCCGGCTGTCATTCGTGGATCTTTGACAGTCGTTACGGGTAGTCAGAAGCCCGAAAGTCTGACAACCAGTCTTACCAAGGGTATCGTATTACCCAGTAACTGGGTTGTGTGAGGTCAGATAGGCAGTCGCTCCGTGTAAAATACTGGTATTCAGCTGCATCCGGTTAGACTGGAAGCCGACCCCAACATAGTTGGGAAAAGGCTAGGCAGATGATGAGATGATATCCTTTTTCTAGTTCTTCCTTTAGTTATTCAACTTTCGTATAAGTATTTCATAGCTATTAGATATCTTAGGTATTTCAGATCTAGTTTATAAAATGGGACTGCAACACTATCTGATGTAGAAATACCTACGCTTTTTAAGTAGGATAATTCCATTCGTAATAAAAATAGTCAAACTCAGTGGTTGTATCACTTATTATATTACTCTATTAGATAAAAATATCTTCAGTCCTTTACAACCATATTTTACAACCCACCTCAACAAAGGTGGAAGTTCTCAATTCGACAGATTATTTGTGTATGTTTGTTTATATTTGGAAGAATATTTTTTAACCGTTCCATACTCATTTAAAGTTTATTCAAACTTCTTTCAAATTAATATTATTTCAAGTTAAACAAATATCAACTTTATTGTAATGGCAATTAAGTTGATTTCAGAGTGACTAGCACTATTGAAAAAGTTAAAGTTGTAGCGTAAACTGAACTTTCTTGTGTACGATTTAAAGTTATTTTTCTGTAAAGTCATTTTTGTTTACGATTTTTGGCAAATTAATCGCGAATGCAGATTAGTTAAGTTAGCCCCTACAATTTCTCATAACAAAGAATCCTATGTAAGTATTGAAAATGACAAAATTTTCTTTGTTTTAGATATCAATGGACACAGTCAGGAGACGCCGCCGGATTGAGAAAAGACGCCAGACATGTCGTTCGTTGATGTTGTGTCATAATAAACTATATTCCTCGCATGTAAGGACATGCGAGGAAAAATATGGAGATAGTTTGAAGCCTGGGGAAGGCCCCAGGCTTCAAACTATCTCCATATTTTTCATCACAATTGCCCACCGGCTTGGCCGCGAAGGCATAACACACAAAGTTCTTTCGCATTTATAATATTAGTATGGATCATTCTTCTAATATCGTGATAATTAATACTGTAAATTGAAGTTTTATATTTATTTTCGCACTACTGTTATATTCTTGAGAATTTTTCTTTACTATTGTTGGTGACAATTTAAGATAGGGCCGTCACCCACTGGCGGCATGGCATGACAAGGGATTTTAAAAGCTTACTTTTGTTTGGCGGCAGCATTTGATTTTTCTTAGCAGCCATTGGTAGTTGTAACTGTATAATTAATCTGTTACAAATATCAATAAAAATAAAAGCTTGTAAAAATAAATATTATTTACTTGTTTTAATCAGTTTGTTGTGTGAAATGTTTGTGTTAACAGTGTTAAATTAGATTCGAAATCATCTGTAAGTATTACAAAAATCCCTTGTCGTGCCGTGCCTCCAGTGTGTGCCGGACCTTATACAGCCCAGTCAAATTATACTAATCTAGGTAAAAGCTTATTTTTGTTTGGCAATCAAATGCTACCGCATTTGATTTTGCTTGGCAGCCATTGGTGGTCTGTTACAAATAAAATTCTAATCTATATACCTAATAATAATAACGCCTTCGAAAGGTCCGCGAGATGTGTCAGACATTTTAAAAGTAAAAATTCTTTATTGACATAGGTAATGGTTACAGAAACTTTTATGTAAGTATGAAGCATGTAGGACTGTAGGTATATTATAAATTACCTAATGTATAAAAATATTAAATTGTAGGTTATTCAAAACTAAACTATATAGGTAGATGGCTGAATGAAAATAATTTCTATAATATTAATGATTTTTTTGAACATTAAATTATAATGTTTTTAAATTCAATTTTGTTTATTTGTGCATTTTTTTTTTCATTTATTGCAAAACTGTATGATCTCATATGCTTTAATAACACCTGTGTATACCATGTTTTACGCAAATAAATTATCTTAATCTATGGTATAGTTTGGTTTTATAACTTTTGTTGTAAGTATATTTTAATTTAAAGTAGGTAGTTGTTATAATGTTTTCAATTATATTAATGTTTAAAAATAAAAAGATTTGATTGTTATTACGCATTTTATTTTAATATTTTTCCCGCGGTTTCACACGCGTTCCTGTAGGAACCTATCCTACGTCCTTTTCTGATTGGTAGGTATGCATAATTTCATGATGATCGGTTGTGTAGTTATAGTGCCAAAAGCAGGGGGTTAGCTACCGCCGTATCTGTTATACAGTGGGCCCCGACGGCATATTTATTTACTTAAAAAAACGTCACCGTCCTTTTTGCAAAAGACCCCGCCAAGATATTTTGGGGGCCCCTGGGGTTAGATCACACAGCCCTTTCGACTGCAGTCACTGCGTCTTCAGGTCATGACCGGCCGCCTTGCGGAGTTGTTTTAAAACTATGATATTTCCTAAGATATTCATTGAAATCAAATTTGTCAAGGGCAATTTTGTTCAAAATTAAATACTTGTGAATTTGTGATGAGTAACGTGTTTATTTGGATAAGGATTAATATCATGTTTATAAAAACACCTTTGCAATTATTGCATTATTTTAGAACTTTGATTACGATAAAAAACAGGCCAAGTGCGAGTCGGACTCGCATACGAAGGGTTCCGTACCACAAGGCAAAAACGCCTATAAAAACACGTTTGTTGTATGGGAGCCCCCCTTAAATATTTATTTTATTTTTATTTTATTATTAAAGTAAAAATACAACTGAGTATTTTGTGAATTTTTCAAGTGCCTACCTGTTGCCTTTTTGATATCGAGCAAAACAGGGAAAAAAATCGCGTTTGTTCTAAGGGAGCCCCCTTAAATATTTATTTTATTTTGTTTTTAGTATTTGTTGTTATAGCGGCAACAGAAATACATAATTTGTGAAAATTTCAACTGTCTAGCTATCGCGGTTCTTGAGATACAGCCTGGTGACAGACAGGCGGACGGACGGACGGACAGACAGCGAAGTCTTAGTAATAGGTAGGGTTCCGTTTTTACCCTTTGGGTACGGAACCCTAAAAACGTTATATTGAATCAAGTAGAGAAGAATTTTTCAATTCGAACCAGCAGTTCCTGAGATTAGCGCGTTCAAACAAACTTATCAGCTTTATAATATTATAGTATAGATTTAGGATGTAAAGTAACGATAATAATATATTAGAATTTTATTTGAAAATTCATAACCTTTGAAGTCGTATCTTATTAATAGCGCAATAAGGTTGAACATCATGTCAAAGCAAACTTCGGTAGGTATTGGTAATTTCGTTACAAGGTTCAACCTGATTGTTTTGTAATAAGATCATGCTGCGGACGAAACGTTAATCTTAAACACGGCGGACTGACAAAAGGCTTTTTGTAGGTATAATTAATTGGCTAAACTTCACACACGTTCGTGATGGGGTAAGAAGTAGGTGTCCATATTTCTTTCAAAATTTCAAGCAGATTACCTATGTTATGGGTTTTCAGCATTTAATTTCGTGAAAATAAATAAAAATCTTTTATTTTGGAACAATAACAGATATAATAGGTATTATAAAAATAGTTAAAGGATGATAACTACAAAAGTTTATAACTGTGGCGCATGGCGCAGCTATCGATAATAGAATAGAAGAGCAAGGAACGCGCTAAGACAGGTGACCGCCAGCCCGTCAGTAAGTAGGTAACAAAACCCGGAAAAGATCATTCAAACCTGCTTGAAATTTAAAAACTGGCCAAGTGCGAGTCGGACTCGCACACGAAGGGTTCCGTACCACAAGGCGAAAACGCCGAAAAAAACACGTTTGTTGTATGGGAGCCCCCCCTTAAATATTCATTTTATTTTGTTTTTAGTATTTGTTATTGTAGCGGCAACAGAAATACATAATTTGTGAAAATTTTAACTGTCTAGCTATCGCGGTTCTTGAGATACAGCCTGGTGACAGACAGACGGATAGACAGCGAAGTCTTAGGTCTCGTTTTTAGGGTTCCGTACCCAAAGGGTACAAAACGGAACCCTATTACTAAGACTTCGCTGTCTGTCCGTCTGTCCGTCTGTCTGTCTGTCTGTCACCAGGCTGTATCTCAAGAACCGCGATAGCTAGACATTTGAAATTTTCACAGATGATGTATTTCTGTTGCCGCTATAACAACAAATACTAAAAACAACATAAAATACATATTTAAGGGGGGCTCCCATACAACAAACGCGATTTTTTTGCCCTTTTTTGCTCGATATCAAAAATGGCAACAGGTAGGCACTTGAAATATTCACAAAATACTGAGTTGTATTTTAACTTTAATAATAAAATTAAAATAAATATTTAAGGGGGGCTCCCATACAACAAACATGTTTTTTCGGCGTTTTTGCCTTGTGGTACGGAATTCTTCGTGTGCGAGTCCGACTCGCACTTGGCCAGTTTTTTACCCTTTGGGTACAGAACCCTAATAATAGGGTCCCGTTTTTACCCTTTGGGTACGGAACCCTAATAAAAAAGGAAATGTTTTTCTGATATGAGATTATACCTACTTACCTACCTACTTGTCTACTTAACAATATTCATCGAGAGCGTGAAATTTCGCTAATTCATTGTGTAACGAACGGTGTATACCGTACTACCTACCTGTTTAAATGTAATATGAGTAGGTAGTTACTACTTAATACTCTAAGTAATTTTCCAACAAATATGTAAAAATTAAGGATTAAGTAAAAGAAGACTATAAACTTTCATAGGTATTTTAAGCATTGCGCTGGGCGTTTTGATTCAATTATTCAACCTGCTACCATAGAACTATTATTACTTAGTGATACGACGACGCGACGCCGTCGCAAAACCAGTTTTTGCGCCAGGCCGGGGGCCTTCCGAATTGCGTCAAAAGCGATTACTTATATCGCGAATCCGACCAACGCGCAACGTCACAAATAGTAGTCAATAGTCCTTATATTTTGTGACTATTAAATTTGGTTGGATTCGCGATATAATCGCTTTTGACGCAATTCGGAACGCGGGGTATGTTACCGACCGGTAACTACTCATTTATTTAGTCTTGCATGAAACGTGTAAGCGCCATGAAATTCCCGGCGCTTATGACGTTTTGGTCGCGAGAAAACTATACGTTTTAAGCGGTCTAGCGCTGCATGTTTTATAGTTTGGTGAGACGACACCTACTGTTTAAGCGCTGCAGCAAATACGCTCGCCCCACTGTCATCCTGTTGTGACACTGTATTTGATTCGGATAGCTACGCTATTTCTTATCGCACAGTATCTTATTCACACCACGACGACCATACGCACACACTCTCACGTACGCACTGCAGCACGACACATTACTAGTAAGAACAGACAAAAGCTATATGTCTCTTTCGCACGATTCTCGCTGTAGTTGCTCATAACGCGTTCAAGGCCAAAGTGGGGTAGGTTGATGTGCTGGCGACTGTACTATTAGATTTATTGATAATATTATTTTTGTTCTCAAAAACATACCTTCACTTTGATATTCCTCCATTGGCTCAATAATATCATCTAGTATCTCTGAAACAGCTGGTAAATCTTCTTCTTTGATATCAATGTCTTCTGTTTTACATTCATCAACTATACTTATGTGCTCTGTTGGAGATATAATAAATTTAATTTATTAATTTAATAAATAAACATTTAAAATAAATAGATAATAAATAATAGATATAATAAATATTTTTTTTTAATTCGAACCAATAGTTCAGCTTTATAATATTAATAAAGTATAGATTAGTTTAGATGAGTTTTTGTTTTATTTCACAACTAGCTGCGCCCCGCGGTTTCACTCGCGTAATTGTCGATCCCGTGGGAATATCGGGATAAAAAGTAGCCTATATGTTAATCCAGGGTATCAGCTACCTCCATACCAAATTTTATCAAAATTAGTCCAGCCGTTTGAGCGTGAAGAAGTAACAAACATATAAACACACACACACACTCACAAACTTTCGCCTTTATAATATTAATCAACAAACATACAAAAAATCAATTCTCGTTATATTATAATACTAGCTTCTGCCCGCGACATCGACCGCGTGAAATGGACGATCACCTTCCTCGATAAATGGACTATCCAACACAAAAACAATGTTTCAATTCGAACCAGTAGTTCAGCTTTATAATATTCATAAAGTATAGATTAGTTTAGATGAGTTTTTGTTTTATTTCACAACAAAATGTGGTTACCATTAAGTTGAATGTAACTAAACCCTTTTTTTTTTTTTTGCGGATGGGAGATCATCAAATGACTCCTCCCGCTTTGGGTGGAGCGGAAGGGAGTGTCAGACTCTTACTGACTAAAACCCACCCGTGTTCCTTCCTTGGCCCTTTATGTTCCGGGCCAGCGGTAACCCTTTCGGACAATCTCGCTGACCCGGCAGGCTTCGGCCCTAAGGGGCCCCTCCCCGATGCTGACATCTCTTTGAGGCGCGCGTGGAACACGTACGCGCCGTCCGGCACGGGCCTGGTCCTGATCGGACGGTGAGCTACCCATTACTCTCCGCCCGCAGGCCCGCGATGTAACTAAACCCTGACGAGACTTTGTAGTTGTTCAAAAAAATTTTATGATAATTTTTTTTTCAAATAAAATATCTTACTTAAGTACATATTATATTTAAAATATTATTAGATTTATTGATAATATTATTTTTGTTCTTAAAAACATACCTTCACTTTGATATTCATCCATTGGCTCAATAATATCATCTGGTATCTCTGAAACAGCTGGTAATTCTTCTTCTTTGATAGCAATGTCTTCTGTTTTACATTCATCAACTATACTTATGTGCTCTGTTGGAGATATAATGAAGCCACTGAAAAATCCTGAGCGGTCTTGGTTTATCAAATAATTAGGTACAGCCTAATTATTTGATAAACCAAGACCGAGAAAGAAAACAAATTATTCATTATACTAAAGTCACTCAAAAGAGCCCCCACAAGTGAGGATACTTAAAGTAGGTCCAATGTATGTACAGTGGAGCCGGCCATGCTACCAACATCAGTGACCTCTGCACAAGCTATTGTTGCATGGCTCGTGCCAACACGAGAGAGGACCGTTATCAAACTGCCACAAGTTCATACAGAAGTTGTAGCAGTATTATGTGCAATGTTCAACATGAAATTTGTTTTTATTTTGTCAGTTGTCAATGTCTACATTTGACTAAAGTGTACATCATTCAACACTTGATGGTATAGTGTGAAATCCAGACACAATAGGTATGAGCTTGGGAGTATTCACTTCCATGTTATACAGAAACAAGAAATTATGATAATAAATGGCTGTATAAGAATAGGTATCTACCTCATAATCCTCATTCATCCTCTGAGCAAACAATTCTTCAGCTTCCAGACATTGTCTCAGTAATCGGTAGCATTGCTTTAGTTTAGTGCAGCAGAAGAAACAAGCGAGAATCGGTCTTCTGTCTTCAGTTACAAACTGGAACAAATTTGTCTGACACTATTTTGCTACTTCTAATGTTACAAATATACAGTGTTAAAAAATTAACTTGACAAACTCACGAACTGAACCATTTTCACTAAGGAACCAACTATGAAATCACGAAAAAAAATCAGCTGTTTCATACATTTTGGTCAAGTCGGTATTGAACTTTTGTATGAAACAGCTGATCTTCTGACATTCATAAATATATTATACAACTGACATAAATAATACAATTGAATCAATAATAACATGGCTTGACAAAAATAATCTGAGTAAACCTAACAAAAACAAATTTTATTCAATTCAGTACATATGGATGGGATAATAAGACTTTAGACAACAATTATAGAAGAATCCTTACCTATCCTACAGGTACGTTTTCCCTACCATTACTGGGCCCCGGTCCTTCATATGCAATGGTTGCTGTAGCACCATGAACATGAGGCTACAGGAGCTAGTACGAATCTTAGGGTTCATACGATTAATCGAGTCTGGTTTAACCACGCTGGGATCGGTGCAATTCATTCATTCTAAATGAATGGTTTGATTTGATTTTGACTCATAAATGAATGAATGATAACAATTATAGAGGAATTAAATTAAATGAAGCAAATGAAACTATCTTCCTCAGTATCATGATTGATAAAAACTGAAACTGGAAGGCCCACATCTCAAAGACAACAGCATTAAAACAGTATTATCTGCACACTATGGGTACGTTGATTCTGTGTTGAAATATGGTCCTATTACATGGGGTTACTCAACAGAAAGTCAGAGTGTTAGTCGCACAGAAAAAATGCATCCGCACCATAGTGGGGATATGCCCATGGGAATCTTACAAATCCTTTTTCAAAAAGTTCAAGATACTAACCCTTCCGTGTCTGTACATCTTTGATTGCACTAAATTTGTTAAAATGCACCTGGAGTTAATTAAAAAAGCTCATGAAATGTATCCAAAAAGTAATAGGTTGAATTGTTTTGCCCATAATCCTGAGGACAGCATTATACAGTAAAAACAGCTAAGCAATGTGTGGTTGCATGTTTGATGCTACTATACCAGGCAGTATTAAAATCTTAGGAGCTAATCAATTTAAAAAGTGTCTGAAAGTACGGTTAGGGGAAAAAAATCTACTAGGTAAACAACATTTATATAATAACAGGTTTTCATTATTATTATTATTATAACAACCGCCCCTAAGACGACCCGCTGACCCTCAGTTTTCCTTCATTGATATCCGTGATTTCCAACGATTCTCTGACCGAAAGTTCATGTATTTGTGATTTTTATTAAATATAAAAACTTACTGGAATATCAGTCAGCTTCTCATACAGTTCATGTAAGTTCCTGTTGACTATTAAACACATACGAACATCCTCCACCAAACATATCCGACACATTGGCAGCTTTTCCATCTTTTCACTCAATAACCAGTGTCACTTAAGTTGTTTAGTTCAACTTTAAGTTTGTATTATAGAAAAACAGTGATGCGTTGCCTACAGAAAACGAGTAAGGCTTGTTTAATACGACTTCTTCTTGCTGATAAAAGTTATTTCGTGCACGCTTCCTTTGTGGACCGCGGCAAAAGACTGCTAGTTGCTACAGCCGGAAAGAGCTAAACTTATTATATCTTCCGCAAGTAGTCCAGACAGTCCAGGTAATATAATAATATAGGAATTTACATCGCCGGTAGTTTGTTTGTTTTTTTTATTACTTCGCAATTTCGCAAACAACAGACAGAAGAGGAGACCACAGACTGTAGACTGACCTGACTGCCTCTATAGTTACTTTACTCTTTGGACCTGACTGACTGCCTCTATAGTTACTTTACTCTTTGAGACTGACCAACTGAACTCACAGAACACTATACTCCTAGCGGAGTACAAAAGTTAACAAAACATTTTTAATATACCTAAACCACAGAGTACAATAATTTAAACTTGAATACACAGACTACTTAGAGATATTACGTATCATGAAGAAACGCTGCCGGCTCCACAGACAGAGTCTATAGTTCTTAGACAAAGAAAAGTATAGATGGCGGCTAGCTCCATTTCATTTCCACAAGAAAGGGATAAAGTATTGAGTAAATAAATGTAACAGAAAAGGATAAAGCTGTACTATTTCCGTCTCTCAGTGCGTGCCAGTTTTTTCAAGGCAGCTACTTATGTAGCTCATGTTAGTTAAGTTAGTTTTTTGTGTCATGTGTGGCCACGCTGCCCGATGCTCTATAGCTTTCTTACTCTAAGGCTTAGAGTAAGAAAGCTATAGAGCATCGGGTAGCGAGGCCACACATGAGACAAAAAACTAACTTAATTAACATGGGCTACATAAGTAGCTGCCTTAAAAAAACTGGCACGCACTGAGAGACGGAAATAGTATAGCTTTATCCTTTTCAGTTACTTAAAATAACTCAATACTTTATCCCTTTCTTGTGGAAATGAAATGGAGCTACCCGCCGTCTATACTTTTCTTTGTCTAAGCTCTAAGGCCACTACCAAAAAGTAAATGCTACCACCAAAGAGTTTAATGTCTTTGGCCACCACAGACTAACTAAACTACGCAGGACTAGTGACCAAAGACCTTATACAAGTATATAAGGTCTTTGCTAGTATATAAGCTTTTTGACTACGCTCTGTATGTAGGGATGTGTAAAAATAAACGATTACTGAAAAAATCTATATAATGGACTTTTTTTTCAATAAATATCGATTTTTATAATCGATATACATAGGTATAACATTTATCATCGATTATTAAAAAGTTGATTTTTTATTCACTGCCGATTTTTGAAGTGAAAACTTCTCTAGCGCGTTGGGCTGTTTTTTTGAGGTGGGAAAAAACCATTGAACTCACGACAATGTTACCGTAACCGACACCTCTGTTTTAAGTTTTGTCCAAAAGACATCAACGCGCAGTACATTTCCTTTGGCAAAAATGACCCATAAACATTTATAAAATTACTATGATTTTTCAAGTTTTCACTTCTGTCGACAGTCGACACTCTTGGAGTGCCACTGGTTTTTTTTTCAGAAGAAACGGCCGCAACACACAGCTTTTTAGTCAGAAGCGCGAAACAAAGTGCGGCGAAGCGAACCACTAAAGTTGACAAAAAATAAAAGGTCCGTTTTGACATCTGAGAAAGACCTTAGAATGTAACTTGGATCAAAACTGAAAGAAATAATAATTAATTACATAAAGTGTTTTGGAATAATTTGCGAGTATTCTTTTTGCGCTTACTTTATAGTAGCATGCAATTTCTAATTATTACAAAACGTCTCAGAAACAGTCACGTTCTCAGTCTTTTAAAAAAAAAACACTTTAGTGTTGTAACCAATGAATTACTGAATTTCATCAGCTTCATTCGAATTTAATATTAATTAAATATTGTGTAGTGATCTTTACTGAAAAGAATGAGCTTGGCGCTCAAAGCCATAAACAAAATTTTGAATTGGCGACGCTGGTTTCTGTAGAATGTCTTGTCTCTGATCAAGCGGCACGGCTTTGCTCTTGGACTATTTCTGTTTACTGTCACGTTAACCTTGGCTCTTCTATTTTGGACATTGATTTAAAGATAGTGATTAGGACTCGGAAAAAAAAGATTAATATCACTTTACAATACATAATCAAATCGATCAAATACTCATACAAACTTGAATTGACTTATCGTGAGTATCGAGTACCGAGTCGTATATCGTACTTCACTAGTTACGTCGCGATGACAAATGTCAAAACGGGCCTCTTATTTTTTGACGTATGGATCTGATATCCCCATTTCAATGGATATCCCTCTAAGTTTTTGTTATTTTTGATCGAAGAAAATTTTAATTTCGCGGGCTACCACTACACTGGGGGAAGCGCTAAGGTAGCCCGCGAAATTCAAAATTTCTTACGTTTTTTGCAATTTGCTGGTCAGTAATAAGTTGTACGTTGATTAAAATATAATTCGCGGTGGTAACAAATATGTATTTACAGAATTATAATAATTACAACCAGTAATACAACTTGTTAAGTTAGTATAATCCCCAAATGTCAAGTTTTCATGAAATAGTCATTCTTGGGGATTACTTGGTCTTAGAGAGTTGTGTTGATGACTTCGATGATTTAATCCTGTAAATACATATTTGTTACCCCAACATTATACTGCAGTGTATCGCAGGCAGACTGTTCTGACTATGTGTGAATCGCTGCTGCAAGCTTTCTACATCGGTGTTGACTTGTTGAGCTTGTAGCAGGGAGACCGCGCGTTTGGATAATTCCATATAAACTTTAACATCCCGTAAACTCTTATTGGAGGGCCGTAATAAAAAACTAATAATATCAAACTTTTAAATTAAATAATCCACTTTAAGGTTGTAAAGAAAGCAAATACTGTATAGCTTTATAATCACTTTATATCAATACCACACATATATAATACTTTTAATTAGGTATTACACAAAATACATATTCGCTCGGCGAGTGCTGAAGCTCGTCTGCCACGCAGTGTTGCCAGTAGTGATTGAAGATTTAGAACGCTAGGATGTCTGAAAAGGAACGAAATTAGCGGTGAAGGAACGCAAATGAAAAATATGTAAAAAAATCTATTTATTCATTAAGAATCAATTTTTGTAGTAAGTTGTGTTAGTTAGGTATGTTAGTTTGTCAGTATCATGCAGGCGTCAAACATCACATCTTATATTACTATTTTTGCAGATCAATAATCATTATCGCGCACAAAGTACTTACATAAATTCGTGCGTTTGTTTTTAAAAAAAATATAGCTTAATGGCAGCCGCAATCAAATTATTTATTTAAAAAAACACCTTACCTACAGCTATACTAATTGTACTACAGCCACAAAATACAAGTGCTACAGCTTACTGCTTATTTTTATAAGAAATTTTCTTTTGTAGAAGATTTTGTGTAGGCTCATATTAGCCTCGGCGTTCGTCGAAGTAGTACCATTGACATAGAAAAGTATCGACTGGAAATACCTACAAAAAAGGGTGCATACAACTCGTATTCTTTGATTATATAAATGTCTAGATGGAGCGTCGAGTGCGCGCAAACGTGTCAAAAAGTGTCCGCCAACTCCTTTTTCAGATGCAAACTGTCTCCTGATAGAAGTTGACCACAACACTATAGTACTAGCAATTTACCGCCCTCCAAGCTACGAAGACATTACCAACTTTCTAAATTCCTTAAACATGACTATAACTAGTATCGCACAATTTAATAACATCATAATCACCGGTGATATAAATATAAATATCACTGACCAATGCCGTGACTCCAGTAAATATAACTACCTAAACTTATTAGCGTCGCATGGCCTATTGCCTTCACATACTCTGCCCACACGACTCAACTCTTGTCTCGATCATTTCATTCTAAAAACCCAATGCTCCGCCTCAACAGTAGTGGCTCACTCTGCGTTAACTGACCATGATACAGTACTATTGTTTCTTCCTAAAAAGGCCCCTAAAAATCTGTAAAAAAAGTAGTAGTACGCATTAATCACGATCAGTTAAATGCAGACTTGAGACTAGTTGACTTTAGTCAGGTTTACAATACACAAGATCCCGACGAGGCGGCCGAAACCTTGGTCAATTCGATTAAAAAAGTGATTGAAACTAATTCTAAATCTATTAAAGTACCCAACCGTAAATCACCTATAAAGCCATGGATTACTCCAGGTCTTCTTCGTTGCATTCGACACAGAGACAATCTTCATAAAAAAGTTAAAAAGTCACCAAATAATGAGTTACTAAAGACAACATTCACCAGGTATAGAAACTTCTGTAACAAACTGCTAAAGAAGTTGAAAAGGGAACACGAAAAAAGTGAGCTAACAAAAGCTGGTAATAATCCGAGACAACTGTGGTCGGCAATAAACACATTAACGAATAGGGTAAATCACAAAGAAACTTCCAAACCTCTCCTAAAGTTGGCAAGCACTCCAAAGCTCTCGGTTAACGGTGCAAATGATTTCTTTGCTGCTGTTGGTGAACGACTCGCCGAGAAAATAGTAAGCTACCAAGCGGAGGTTTCTACTGACGCCAGCGATAAAGTCCCCCAATCCATGGTACTCTTGCCTACCGACGAGATCGAGGTGGGCAATTTATTAATGAATCTGCGCAGTGGCTGCGCTGTGGGATGGGATAGGATATCCAGTGACCTCCTAAAAAGACATCGGTTCTTGATCACTCCACCTCTAACATACATCTGCAATCTTGCACTCGCCACAGGAAAATTCCCAAAAGTTTTTAAAAAAGCTATTATACACCCGATCTTTAAGAGTGGGGACAGAACCCGTGTCGATAATTACAGGCCTTTAGCGGTGCTCCCAACCCTGTCAAAGGTACTAGAAAGAATAATGAACATTAGGCTTGTCAATTACCTGGAAAAGCATAATCTTCTTTCCTCAACTCAGTTTGGTTTTCGCACCGGTAAACCTACTTCGGATGCTGTCCATGATTTGACGAACTTTATTGTTACAAACCTAGACAAAGGGCAAAAAGTCCTAGGCATTTTCTTCGATCTTGCTAAGGCATTCGACACGGTTTCTGTACCTATACTCACTGACAAAATGGAGAACCTGGGAATTAGAGGGATTCAACTTCAGCTCTTTAAAGACTACCTCACTGAGCGTACTCAGTGCGTTAAGATAGATGATTTCCTTAGTGATGAATGCAAAGTCAGCTACGGCGTGCCCCAGGGCAGCGTGCTCGGTCCGACCCTTTTCCTCATCTATATTAACGACCTGGGTATGCTCACCCTTCCTAAGGGCAGATTTATAAGCTTTGCCGATGACACGGCCCTCCTGTTTAGTGCGGATACCTGGTGAGATGTGTACTCGTACGCTCAGTCGGGCTTCAATACTGTCACTAAATATCTGCGCAGTATCGTACTTACACTAAATGCGAGTAAAACTCACTACGTTACCTTTGCACTAAATAAATCAAATTTACCTACGGATCCGGACACCATTAAAGTCCACTCGTGCCCAACACCGCATGATGCTGCCTGCACCTGCTTCCGCCTTTCTAAAGTCGAATCTGTGAAATATCTGGGGGTAATAGTCGATAACACCCTTAGATTTCAACAACATATAGACTCACTCATTACTAGGCTACGTAAATTGATATATGTTTTCAAAACTCTGAGACATAGCGGACGAAAAACTAAAAAGGTCAGTCTACTTTGCTCTCGTCCAGTCGTTGATATGTTACTGCATAACAACATGGGGTGGTGCACCTAAAACCACTCTCCTTGAACTTGAGAGGGCCCAGAGAGTTATCTTAAAAGTATCAAATTTTCTCCCATACCGTTATCCTACAGATCTGCTTTACAAGCAATCAAAAACCCTAACAGTACGCCAACTATTTATCCTGAACACCCTACTAAAGCAGCACTCACTACTCACCTATCACCCATCAATGACACAAGGTAAGAGACGATATAATCCCGTAAGTCGCACTCAATCTCCCCTTTCGACAGTATTCTCCAACCGCTTCTTTTGCTATCTGGGACGATTCTTGTATAACAAAATCAATAAAACGCAACTGATTTTTAACCTTAATAAAGGACAATGTAAAAAGAAGCTTGCCACGTGGCTCCAGGGGCTCAACTATGATGACACCGAAAAACTACTTACCAGTATGAAATAATATACACCAACTGCTATTTAATAAGCCCTCACTCACACCCTCTCACACACACACACACACATACGCACTCTCACACATACACACACGAAGCACATCTTACTCATGTCCCCACACTACATAAGTTTACTAACAATACTAACACTTTACAAACAGATGTTATTTTTAATTTTCTTCTTTTTTTTCTTCTCTCTTTTATGTCTGTTTAGTTTTTTTCCATTCGTTTATTATTTAGGTATTTATTTTTATTTTTCTTAAACACCTTAAGTTGAGTTACAGACTCTAAAAGCTATGTGATGTATCGAACTGCTAGAGGGTGGAGACCTGGTGACCTGAAACACAGGCCCTTAAAGTCTATCTTAGGCACCAGTCTCCCACAGTAAACTAAACCAGTCGTTTCAGCCGATAGACGTCCACTGCTGGACATAGGCCTCCCCCAATTTTGGGGTGGGTTTGCCATAATCGCCACGCTTGGCAGGCGGGTTGGCGATCGCAGTATGGTATGACGGTGGAATAAATAGAGAACGCTGCTGCCCATTCTCCGGTAAGACCCTTAGTCGCCTTTTACGACACCCACGGGAAGTAAGGGGTGGTGCAATTCTTTAAGTCCGGCACCACACGGACAAAACTAAACCAAATAATATATAATAAGTGTAACAATGTCTGTAATGTTTATTGTGGTGAGAAATAAATACTTATTATTATTATTATTATTAACTGTTAGCTCACAAGTGCCCGCCGATCAGTGCAGATCGTGTCGCTTCACTGTCAATATGTGTAATTTATAATTTATTTGTAATTTATTTTTATTTATTTATATTTAGGTGTAATTTATCTATAATATGTATGTATTTAGAAATATATAAGTATGTTTATCAGTTGTCTAGTACCCATAACACAAGCTCTGCTTAGCTTGGGACTAGACGGCGTTGTGTGATAGTTGTCGAATATATATATAATATGTATTACGCGCGCCAAGTAAAAAACAAATATCAGCGACAAAATGACGGTATGTGCTATTAAATTGTGCCGGAATTATAAAGGAAGGATAAACAATACCAAACACATCACCTACCATCGGTAAGTAACCAAGAAACTACATATTTATTTTTTGTTTTTATGATTATCAAATCACGCCATATTTTATAAGTGTTGCCAGTTTCTTTTTTTACTCTCCCAACTTAACGTCATTAGTTGGTTTATGGTTACGTTTATACAATTTCGTTCGTGTACTTTTTAAAAAAACTGGTCAAGTGCGAATCGAACTCGCGTGCAAAGGGTTCTGAACTAAAACATTTTTTTTTACAATGTTAATTTTTAAATCGTAGCTTTTCCTGGTCAAGACTTTTTTTTTAATGTCTTGACTTTAATTTGGAGTTCGCCGCTTGACGTCAAACATAGTGGACGTGTGTCGTTTGCTCGTGCTCTAAATTCTGTGATTGGTGGATAGTAGTTAAATTCATTTCCTTGTTACTCCTTGCCTGATCTTACCTGAGGGCTCCTCCCACTGGGTGGTCCTAGAGTGAGATATAACAGTAGTGCTGTTATCGCTTTAAAATAAGTTTGAAAAAGTTACTGTGATTCGCGGGACTCGAACCATCACCCAACAGAGGTGTGACCGTAGCGCTTACCCACCGCGCCACCGAGACAATTGCTACGGACTGCGAAACAACGGAGCGCTACGAGAAACTGACGTCACCACTGCTACGGCACCACTGGCGCGCTGCTACGACATTTACCTGTGCTACGATTCTGCCTCGATCGCTGTATCGGCTACGATCTAACGTTGTTGTTAGTTGTGGTTGGCTCGCGTGATACTGATTTGACTGTGTATGTGTTCTTATTGCCTGCAAACTATAAATTCTACTAGTAACCAAAATGGCAGGTGTTCACCACACCCCTCCAAAGACTCCTAGAACACTGATTGGCAATGTAACCCAGTCGGAACCTGATATCACAGCGGCTTTATCCGAGCCCGAATATGTGAACATCAACAGGAAGAAACGTCCTCGCAATAATAACTCGCCGCCTGGCGAATCGGCTGGAGTGGGCGTACATGAACCACTACAACTTCAAGTTATACTTGCGAAGTGGAAAAAGGAGCAAGACGAAAGGATCGCGGAGCTGCTAGCGGACCAAACAACCCTAATAACTAAGCTGTCATCGGATATAAGTGATATTAAATCTCAAAACAATAAAATTCAGGCATCCAATTCAGAAATCTGCAAGTCAAATGCTGGGATCGTTCAATCAATTGAATTTTTCAATAAGCAATTCGAAGATATGAAGATGGAGGTTGAAACATTGAGGAAAGAGCGACGCGAGCAGCAAATGTACATCGAAAATCTTGAACAGAAAATACTGGATCTTCAGCATAAGTCAAGATCCTCTGGCGTAGAATTGCGAAACATACCGCAAGTAAGTGATGAATCTACCACCAGTCTAATAAAAACGATGTGTAACATAGGTGCAACAGTTGGTGTGGGCATAGGCGAAACAGAACTGCGTGATATTTATCGTCTGCCAGGAAAAACTACCACCTCAAGCTCTCCACGTCCAATAATAGCTGAATTTGCATCTGTGCAAACCAAGCAGATGCTCCTGTCGGCTGTACGCACGTACAATAAAGGAAAGGGTAGAGATGACAAATTGAACACCGCAGTCATAGGCATGCCTGGTGAGCGCCACCCTGTCTACGTCTCTGAGCACCTACCAGCTAGTACCAAAAAGCTCTTCTACCAAGCCAGAGAGTTTGCTAAAAATAATACTTATAAGTTCTGCTGGATCTCCAATGGCAATATATTTCTGCGCAAGTTAGAAGGGGACAAACAAATTCTAGTTAGCTCTGAAAAATGTCTCATTCTCCCAGAGAATCAAAATCTAACCATTTGACTATCACTGAACGTTCCTAATTTTATTCCTGTTTTTATTTTATTTTTGCTTTGTTTATTTTTCATAAGAGTTTTTTATTTATCTTTTACACTTAATTTAATATTGTATACTTTTCAAACTACACAAAATCCAACACAAACTATACATCCAAAAGCCTTCACTCTCAAGCACAATTTTCTTTATCCCATCACATTGTTACCATCCCCACCATTATGTACCTGTAAAACTATAGCCTACCTTAAAATAATTTTACCAATAGCTCATACATCGCTCTCTCACCTTCATTATCAAACACTAATAGTATCTCACTGTTTTGTAGTAAAATATCAATTATAAATGGCTACCATAAATACTATTAATAATGAGCTTGATAATCTACAGTTGGGTGACTCCTATACTTGTGAGCCAGAAGACTGCCTCAAATATATCAACATATCCGATAGCAACATCAACTTATTACACATAAACATTCGAAGTGTAAATAAAAACTTCAACCATCTTCAAGTTCTGTTGAATCAGACAAAAATAAATTTCGACATTGTTATTTTGACGGAATGCTGGCTTAGTAAAGTTGGTAACCTACCTGTTTTAGATGGATTTGAGTCTCATTCGACAAGCATCAATATTAATCAAAACGATGAGTCATAATTTATATGAAACGAGGCTTACAAGGATCTGTATGGGAGCCGATTTTTGAAGGTGGGAATTGCCTTGTTTGTCAAATTGAAAAAAAGTTAGCTGTAATTTCCGTCTATCGCTCTCCATCACTTAACTCAAAAGAAAAATTTGATAACTTTACTGCGAGCCTTATTAAAACCTACGATAAAATATCATACTGTTCTAGTATTGTTCTCGTAGGCGATCTAAATATCGACATAAGTCCAGGTAATAGAAACGACCGGAGCTTTGAATATCTCACAATAAATGCCTCTTATGGGCTCATGCCAACACACCTATTTCCTACCCGTCTAGAGCACTGCATTGATCACTTACTCCTAAAGTCAAACTTACGTGCCACTACGCTAGTTCTGGAATCACATCTTACAGATCACAAACCTATCCTCTTATCTATAGCTAACGTTGCTCCACCTCGGAAAATTTGTCAGGTCACTAGCCGTCTTGATTACGAAGCCATTATGCTTGAGCTAGAAGAAACAGACTTCACGGTAATATACCAAATTGATGACGTAAACGTATGTATGAACAAATTTATAAGTATTATTAAAGCAGTAATTTCAAAACATACAAAACTAGTTAAAATCCCAAGACAAAAAAGAACATTAAAGCCATGGATGACTCCTGGGCTATTACGATGTATTAAAAATCGGGATAAAATGCATATGAAAACAAAAAAGGCACCAAATAATCTAATACTTAGAACCTCATATACACGCTATCGGAATTTCTGCAATAACTTGCTCAGAAAATTAAAAATAGCTTACGAAAAGAGTGAGTTGGAAAAAGCTAAGAACGATCCTAAAACTATGTGGAAAACAATAAAAGAAATCACGAACACAAAAAGAAAAAATGTTAGTCCTCTGGAGCTACTTAAGCTACGCAATGACCCTAAATCTTCAATTAACGATGTAAATCACTTTTTTAGTAACGTGGGCAAAAATTTGGCGGCAAAAATCTTGACACAGGCTTATACACCGACCACGGACAGTGATCCATGTCCTCCTACCTCAGTCCAAGACAGCTCTCAAAACCCCCCAGTCGATTCTCTTGCGTTATTGGAGACTGATGAAGCAGAAGTAGAGTCTGTCATACTTCAATTACGGGATGATTGTGCTGTGGGATGGGACGGAATACCATCTTTGCTACTAAAAAAAAAACCGTCATATACTGGTCCCACCCTTGACCCACCTCTGTAACCGTTGTTTCCAAGCAGGTGTATTTCCGGATGCTCTTAAGAAGGCAATTATACACCCTATTCATAAGGGAGGGGACAGAAGCTGTGTTAACAATTATAGGCCAATATCAGTATTGCCAGCCCTTTCCAAAGTTCTTGAAAGGATTTTAAACAAACGTCTGGGGAGCTTTTTAGCCAGACATAAAATAATTGCTGAGAACCAGTACGGATTCCGACAAGGAGTTTCGACCGAGGATGCCGTTTTGGATCTCACGCAACAGGTAGCTGGAAATCTAGATAGTAAAAACAGATGTCTGGCTATCTTCCTAGATCTTGCTAAAGCATTTGACACAGTTTCTGTTCCCAAACTTATTGCTAAATTAGAACTCGTCGGTGTCCGTGGCTTACCACTTGAGATGTTGAAGGATTACCTCAAAAACCGAACGCAACTGGTCAAAATTGGCTCGTACTATAGTGACGAGGAACCAGTAATTTATGGCGTCCCTCAAGGAAGCATACTTGGGCCTCCACTCTTCCAAATTTACGTGAACGACTTGTGTAGAATGAACCTCACTAACTGTAACATCTACGCGTATGCTGATGATACCGCTATCCTTGTTTACGGACCTACTTGGGATGTGGTCAAAGCTACAGCTGAAGAAGCCTTGTGCAAAATAATGAAATGGCTCAATTTAAACCTCCTGACACTTAACTTGAGCAAAACATCTTACATACCTTTCGCAATCCGACATAACACTGCACCTTCTCATACTCTCTCTGTAATTGCTCACTCGTGCTCAAATTTACTCGGACCCTGTGGCTGTCCAGCACTCACTAGAGCTGACAGCGTAAAGTATCTTGGAGTGTAGATTGATAGCGGACTAAGATGGGACAAGCAGATCGAAGTCGTTACCACAAGAACATTGCGACTTATACACATCTTTAAGTCCCTTAGAGACTCAGCCAGTCCTGACACACTAAGGATGGTGTATCATGCTCTGTGCCAGTCAGTTCTTGGGTATTGCATAACTGCATGGGGCGGTGCAGCTAAAACCAGTTTTTTGAGAGTGGAAAGAGCGCAAAGAGCCGTACTCAAAGTACTATCTAAAAAACCCTACAGGTATCCAACAACGGAACTGTACTCTAACTGTAAGGTTCTTACAGTGCGGCAACTCTTTGTGCTCCGATCAATTCTTAGAACACATGTGGGTCTGCCACCGCCAAACCCAAATAAGAGAGTAAATCTCCTTCCCAGAACCCAACACAAAACCACCTTCGCAAAACGCCAATTCTATACAATGTGTTGATTTGCATCCTAGTCAAATTCAAGGACGTAATTATGCTAATGATTCTCGACCCAAATCAACAATAAAATGAGTAGGTATTTTTTTATTTTATTTTCTTATTTAAGGAAATCCGTAAGTGTGAACCAGCCGTATTTAAACGCGGCCCGTCTGTTACTAGCCCTATAACCGCGCTTCACACACACACAAATGCATACCATTCATGCAATTCTCATTCGATAAATTCGTAGGTAATCAATCCCATCCTCCAATCACACTCTCCCGCGCTGCTCCTAGCCACGCCCCTTTTCCCTTTCTTGCCGCGGCGCGCGGCGCCGGCGCCGACAGTGTGTTTGAACTCGCCGACATGTTCGCGAGTGCGCTTTGCGAATTTCCGTACATCGAGACGTAGTTACAAAGTGTGATGACGGACAATTACTCAAATGCCGAGTTGGTGGAGATGGTCGCCATCAGTGGAGACAGCCTACGTGGAGCCATCCGGATGTTCGTGGAAATGTATCCCGATCGGGCACAAGACATTCACCCAGGTGATAATGCTGTGCGGGTTACATTTTGGTCGCTGGTTCCTGGAACACCAAGACGCCAACATCCTGTGGATGGACGAGTGTTTACCTAAGAGTTGAAAGTAAGTACACCACGTACTTATACTTAACTAGCACGTCTTTCCATTTCATCAAACGTAGAAAACATCATTTTTAGACTTAGTAGATCGGTACACTAACTAAGGTATGTATTATTGCCGGCCCTAAGCCTGTTATGTAGGAAGGAAAGTTTCAAATCAACCAATTTAATCCACAAATAAAAACAAAATCATTTAATCATCTGATAACAGGTCAGTGAACTTTTCTTTGGCGCACTAGTATTACTGTCATTAGTAAGATTTCCGTATTCCAATGATGCTCAAAAATGAGTTAATTATCAAGCGAAATTTATGACAATAATGTAGGTGATTATCGAAATAAAATTAGGTAAAATTATTGCTACCGGTCATTGCACGCGCATTGGCGCGACGGGGAAAAACAGCTGCATGCATTGTCGCTGTGTGCGTAGTCGGGTGATTCTGTTTTATTTGTATTGAATTAAGGGTGTAATTCTGAAATACTGTTAAATTTCAACAACAAAAAAAAAGCAGCGCTTACTAGTTATTGCCCCATAACGTACTTCAATTGATTATTTATGTATTTTATGACAACCTCCTGAACTTTGACGAGGATGCAAATCAACACATTGTATATTAGGTACACACATTTACCAAAAAATTAATTCATCATTAAATATTTTAAACTTAAACACGTACAAAATTAAATCCATAGTAACAGAGTGGCTACTCCTAAAAGACTATGCCTACACAGAGTCCTTGCTCACATACATCATCTAGTAATCCAACACAGTAGGCAGCTCGTACACTAAAATGCATATCATTAGGCACATAACTCAAACTTCATTTCATTTACACTACACACACAATAAAATCACAGAAACTAATAACATCTACACCGTTCATGTATTGTATTAAATTATGTTTAAGTAATTGTCTGGCTGAACACTGTCTCTTAGAATACAGGCTGTCCTAGTCTAAGGGACAGGGTTATATACTTTTTGTACAGATTTTGCAACATGCAATGAATTGTAATGTACATTGTATATGTGTTTCTGTATTTTTTGTGAATAAACCTTATTATTATTATTATTAATTATATATGTCGGAGTTGGCTTCAATTATTACAATAATTGTGCGTAGTCAACTTAATTTGTTATGATTTGTTGTTCTTATTATGAACTTAAGTGATTTTTACTATCAATTATTGTCTAATAAAT
Organism: Mesoligia furuncula; assembly: GCA_916614155.1. Classification (NCBI taxonomy): domain Eukaryota; kingdom Metazoa; phylum Arthropoda; class Insecta; order Lepidoptera; family Noctuidae; genus Mesoligia; species Mesoligia furuncula. The sequence goes on along the minus strand of OU744817.1, from coordinate 17,743,314 downwards.
TGTAACATAATTGATTGAGTATTCGATGTACGCACTAATTGATTTTGGCATCTTATCTCGATAATTGTAACCGATGTTTTTGTTCAAAACAATTGATGACATGTTATTTTGATTTTAAAATGATTTACTTTGTGAAATCATCATTGTTTAGTTACTACAATTATTCTTGTATTATTTGATTACTTATAATGTAATGTTTTATTAGATTTGACACATTTTAGTGTTTTGTATCAACTCAAGTAAACACGTTGACGTACTTCCGTGCGTCATCGGACAGAGTTGTTGTGGGGCGAATGCGTAGTGGGGACAAACCCCTTATAACTGAGCGCATTCGTTTGTGCTAGGGTCAGTCGGTCTTCGGACTCGACTCCTGTCAGAGCACTAGCTCCCGACAAACCTGTCGGTTTACTAAAGTTTAGCCTTATACCTGTATACTAAATACGCTATATTTGGGTGGCTCTGTCACTATACGAACAGTAATCGATCCTACGATTTGTTCGCAATTACTTTGTTACTGTACATCATTATTTTACTGTGTATCTAATTGTGTTATGTACCTACAGTGTGTGATTTGCTAGTGTGATTAATTGTTCATGAAATTATAATCTGATTTGAACTGCAAACCGTTTTTCTGTTGCGCAATAACCAACACTACCCACAGTACGCCCACAGTAGTAATTAAAATATGCCTGACAATATCGAGACAGACCTTAAATCATACCTGATCCGATATATATATAATTTTTATTTAAAGTTACTTTTAAAGCAGTCGGGGTTTTTTTTATTTTTTAAATGATTTGTTTTTATAATAATAACATAATGTTCGCGTATAACTTTTTGTCTATGAGCCCATTTTAATAATTATATTTGCTTTGGGTATATTAAACCGATTTCAAAAGTGCCTAGAGTACCTACCTAATTTAATAACATTAATTTAATAATTCTTTCTTTACATGATTTTGAAGTCGGTGCCGAGTAAAAATTGTCGTGTAAGTATTGTTTTATTAGCTAGGTAAATAATTTACCTGGTACCGACTTTTTGTTCACATTTTAGCAATTATTAATAAGTGGGAGAATTGTAGTAGCTGGTGTCACTATTTACGCACACAGAGACGTAGACGCACAGTGTAAAACGACGCCTGCACGCACACATACTTGAAAATGTTGACTCGTTTTCTTTGATACGATTGTATGGGGACGCTCCATCTAGACATTTATATAATCAAAACTCGTATTGTCGCATAAAATGGCTGCCATTGCTAGGGTTGTGTCAATCAAGGAACAAGGCTAGCCCACACGTGTGCATTTCCTCACTCCACTACATGCTCGTGTATTCAAATTAACAAAGCCGATTGTATTAAATACCTGGGTTTAACTATAGACAGCTCACTCAAATTCCAGGAACACATCAACATCTGAAGATCGTTTCCGCCGAACGGCATTTCATACAAACTTTCAAGCCCTTGTTTTTCGAAGTGAATGAACCGATTTTAATGAAACTTCATACGCATAAGCAGGATACAAAGGTCTAAAAAGTTAGTAGAGAACATTTTCGAAACATAGTGTTACAGCCAAATTAGACCGGTTTTAAACTTTCTATAGAAACAGATTTCCATTTATCTTTATTTAAATATAACATTTTGAAAATGTTTTCTACTAACTTTTTAGACCTTTGTATCCTGCTTATGCGTAGGACGTTTCATTAAAATCGGTTCATTAATTTCGGAAAACAAGAGCTTGAAAGTTTGTATGAAATGCCGTACGGCGTAAACGCTCTTAAGTAAACGACTGAGAAAACTGATATACGTTTTTAAGACCCTAAGAAACGTGACTGACGATAAAATAAAAAAAATTGGTATACTATGCTCTTGCTCAGTCTTTAATAACATACTGCATCACCTCTTGGGGTGGTGCTCCAAAAAGTACCCTCTTGGAATTGGAAAGAGCACAAAGAGCCATTCTGAAGGTTTCTTTGTCCTTACCTTATCGCTACCCTACAGCACTACTATACCAAAAAGCGAAAGTCCTGACGGTGCGTCAACTGTTTATACAACAAACCATCCTGAAACAACATAGACTACTAACCTACAATCCTTCACTGCCTCGAGCTAAGAGAAGATTTACTCCTGTAGTCCACCACCATACTTCGCTTTCAACATCTTTTTCAAAAAGTTTCTTTTATCACCTCGGTCGGTATCTCTACAATAAGGTAAATAGGGTCATACCTATCTATGAACTCACTAAGATAAAGTGCAAAATGAAACTATATAGTTGGTTTCAAGAACTCAATTATGAGGACACTGAAAATTTATTAACAGTTTTAACATAAACATCATTATCTAATTATAAACAAAACAAAAAACACTCACTGCCACACACACACACACAACCCCCAACACACACACACAACCCCCAACACACATACACAACCACTGCACACGCTTCTCTAACTACACAACCACTCCACCTCACTCCCACCCCGATACTGAAAAAAATGTTAACACGTCTTAACTGCAAAACGTTTGTACGAGTACATTACATAATTTGTTAAAATTGAAATGAAGGAGTCCTGGTGACCTGAAATACAGGCTTCGGGCCTAGTTTAGGCACCAGTCTCCCACAATATAATGCCCCTCCTCCCGTAGATTTAAGTGTAACAATTAAGAGTATTATTGTGGAGAAAATAAACTATTTATTATTATATTATTATTATTATTATAGGTGTTATTATTACCGAGTATCGATACTAAATATGAGTCTTACTAGTTATCACGTTTGGATCATAATAACTTACGTCTGTTATAATTAGGGCTGCCAACCATACTTTATAATAACGTATCCTACTTTATTTGCGATAAATATACTTTGTAGTTTTGCATAAAAATAAAGTGTGCTAAAATACTTTATTTCTAATCTTTTGTGATGCGTAAAACGAAAGATTCATGGTTAATACTGAACTATTTATCGATAGGTCAAAAAGTCAACTCAAAAAAGAAAATCTTTTATTAAAGTTAGAATTTTCAGAGAAAAATATTATAGGTCAAGACAAATGGCAATACAATAAGATACTTACTTAGAAATGCATCTGATAGCGTAAGTACCAAATGTAAAAACAAAATATTTCTTTATTATAGTTACCGGCACGTAACTTGGCAAGAGATTTTCGTAGTGGGGGAAGTTCGCGCATATAAAAATGTATGAAATTGTGCGTGCGCAAACTTCCCCCACTACAAAAACTCTTGCCAACTTACGTGCCGCTACTTGTACCCTTTGTTACCGTCACTTCAGCTTTCACTGAGTTTTTTCGGTACTGAATCTGCAGTGGCGAGAAGAGAGAAACAGATAGTCCATAAATTTAATAAAAACGAGTTATTTATTTAAGTAGGTATTAAAATCAGTAGGTACCAGGTACTTAACAAATTAGAAAACGTAAAAGCCAATTATTTTTAAAAAAGTAACTGTGGAGTTTCTTGCCAGTTCTTCCCCATAGGAATCAACCAATTGGAACCGTGCACCTAGCTTCTGACGTTTCCTAAGTGGCCATGTAGGTTTATGTGAAATGAAATATTTTAATTTCGGTGCTGCGATCCAGAGGCCGGACCTGGCAATGTCACTCGGACCGAATAAGACACAGGATTATTTATGTTCACATCGCAGAATATACCGATGACGTTTTAGCGGAGGAACTAGTTTACGGAAACTATTACGGCAACGGTACAACCCTATTCCATTTGACATATTATTGTAAACAAACGTATGAATTAACAAAATATACTAAAACGGCCTGTTATACGGAAATGAACCCACCTATCAATACTTTAGCCATAAATTCATGATCGCGTTAAAACTGTATCATCGAATGTGTATTATTAAATGTATAATTGCATGAAAACCGGCTATTAACCTGTACAAAGACATTAGAGGTTGATTTTCATTCTTTCTTGCACAACACTTCACAATACAACACACAGGCATGTTGAATTGTTGTTTTTCAAACATTTGCATCCAGTTTTAAAAGGTAAAATCATTGTAATTTTCTCGCAAATCTCAATAATACAAAAAGTAAACAAACGTTTGACTGCAAAACTACCACAAACTCGTCGCAAAAGATGGCTGCCACGGTACTTACCTTAGAGTAAGAAAGCTATAGAGCATCGGGTAGCGTGGCCGCACATGAGACAAAAAACTAACTTAACTAACATAGGCTACATAAGTAGCTGCCTTGAAAAAACTGGCACGCAGTGAGAGACGGAAATAGTATAGCTTTATCCTTTTCTGTTACTTATAATAACTCAATACTTTATCCCTTTCTTGTGGAAATGAAATGGAGCTACCCGCCGTCTATACTTTTCTTTGTCTATGGTACTTACCTACTACTGTTACTACGTCACGACAAAATGTTGCCATAATGAGCAACAACTTAAAATATTGTTGTCTCTTTTATCAAATACGATTATCTTATTAGAAAGAACGAGACAAAACGATATTTTATATTCTGAATCATATTTCACTCATATTTGTATAAGCAAATTGTATGTTTAGAATAACGCGGCGTCTCCATGTTTTTCCTATATCAATGAGTAGTACTTATACAAAAAAGAACGAAGAGAACGCACAAAAGATGGGAACGCAATGTGAACACATGACCGTAAAATACCTAGAACGCAAAATAATAATAATAATAATAATTTATTTATTTATAAGACAACGATGGTCCACTGTGTTAGTAACAATTTTATTTAGCCTATGTTAGTACTTAATAACTAAAACAAGAAATTAACAAAATAAATAATAAAAGAAATAATGGATTCAGGACCGCATTACTCGCACATGTAGCCTTGTCCAATGCTCCATGAACGAGCAATCCACATCCATTCTCCCTGCAATAAGCTGCAGGAAGCTGTTGGGGCTGCCCCGTATGCGGCGCATCAGAGACGCAATTCTTTTGCGATGTATCGCTTGAAAGCCATCCACTTGAGCGTCTGCAAACATACCTGATGCGCTACAAAAGCGTGGCAACCCCATCAACATCCTGAACGCGTTATTGTATTGGACACGCAGGGCATTGTAAGTCTTCTGCGTATACTTCACCCATAGGCTGCACGTATAGAATGACTGACAGTAAGACTTGAATAAAGTTATTTTTACCTGTGCAGTACAGCGTGCAAACCTACGGACCAGCATATTAGCTCTTACTGACAATGCCCTGCGTTCCCTTTCTATATCTACATCATCTGCGAGGTCCTCGGTGACCCAGTGGCCCAGGTACTTAAACTGTGCCACTCTTTTGAGAGCAGTGCCATCCAATGTGACCTGAGGTACGTTGTCATAATTCTTCGTACCGGACTTGAACACCATCACCTCACTTTTGGCCGTGTTATACCTGAGCCCATGGGCCCCCGCATAGCACTCGCATACCTTTATTAAACGCCTGAGGGCACTGATCGATGGGCTCAGCAGCACCATATCGTCGGCGTAGCTTATATTGTTAACAAAAACACCATCAATCGAGCAACCTACCTGAGTGCTGCTGAGCTCACGGACCAGCCGATCCACGTACAGGTTAAAGAGCTTGGGCGAAGTCAGACCACCCTGTCTTACGCCACACTCCAGCCTGTACGGATCCGACAGTGATCCCGCCCACCTGACATTGTTATGCTGATTGCCATACCAATATTTAAGGAGCGATGTGAATTCGTGAGGAAGATCAGTCTCACTCGATAACTTCTGCCACAGCTTGTCATACACAACCAGATCGAACGCCTTTGACAGGTCTAAAAAAATAAAATGTAAAATGTTCCAAAAGGAACGATTTGGCAACGCTGCCCGCCGGGCACTCAGCACGACTGCAAGTGACGTACTGAATAAATGTCAAACGAACGATGTGATGTGACATTTGTTTAACTTCGTGAAGGTTCGGGGAAACTCGGGAGCGGTGGCGGACGCGCAGGGGCGCGTGGGTGTGGCTTATTCCTAGTGAGACATGATAATTGGCTGCCAATTATTAGTACGTGCAACCATTGGGCAATTTTTGAAACGTTAAAAACTCCACCAATCATACCAAGGATACTTTTTTTCTAACATATACATTATACGCCGCGTCGTAGTTATAGATATGTATAGAGATAACGTTGATGTGCGGCCGTCTGTACCTACAACAAAGCTCAAGAAAATAGGTGGCTCGTTCAGATGCCAATGTATACGCTTTTATAATAAACTACCAAGCCACGTTCAAGATCTAAGCCTTAATAAATTCAAATCATTCATTAAACGGAAGTTGTGCCAGAAAACCTTTTATACCGTTAAAGATTATATTGAGGACAAAAAGGCTTGGGATTGAGCTGCTTCCAATTTCTGCATTTTGAGCTCCTTAGGTTTTGAGTTGAGCTGCACGATTTCTGACAAATGCGTGCACTGACTGGACAGGTCCGCTCAATCTGTGTGGTTCTTTCCTCAAAAGACCATCTCAGACATCGATCTACATGGTCTTCATATAACCTGATCAAGATTATGTCTGGACTTTAAAAGAGACTGTGACCTCTGAGTTTGTTTCGGCCTTTCTTCTCAGAGTAGTCAGATAGGAAACGCCGACCTCATCTAGTTTAAAAAAAAACATGATTGACGTGTAAAAATGTTTGTACAAACCTACTTACAAAAATAATAGTACATTATGATACATGTGTGCTATGTTGATCATTATGCTCGAGGCGGTATTATTCGCGCGAGCCGCAGGCGAGTGCGATAAGAAAGCCGAGAGTCTAATGATCGATGCACACGCGTTTCATACGACGTTTTTCAACACACTTGCGAGGAAAAAAAACAGACTTGTATTGTTAAATATTAACTTGTATGGAAAATGGCGCGCTGGTTTTGTCTTTCCGCATAGCCAGCACTAGCAATGCGCGCGCAAGGTGGTCAAAAAGCACTGACCACAGAGCATGTAAAAACAATTGTAAAAAAAAAACAATTGTAGTTTAGTTAGTATGGAATTAGAAAGTACTATTGGCATAGAGAAATATACCTACATTAGTTCAGTGAGAATCCGCAATGATAGAACGCCAGTCTTTTCCGTTTGGTTTCGGGTAGGGACCACGGACAATTTTAGCTGGATAATTAAAATTTTCTTTCGTTTTTATAGTTATCTTAGTTATCTGTGGAAATAAAGCACATGTGGATTAAAGTAAAGAAAAAGCACGCGTTTTTAATACACTGCATTATGGACCTAAAAGCGGTTCAATAAGAGCCACTTTACGAGCAAGTGTGTTGAAAAATCATTTATCATTTAACTTATTATTTAGAGTACTATTGAATCCATTTAATTTACCTACCAGTCGTTATTATTGGTCTAAATTGTAATTGCACTTTTTGCAAAGGTGTTTTAAACTTAAAAGATACCGTTTGTCCACTATGATCAGACGGCAGATAATTTAGAATGGCTTTATCTAAATAATCACAATCGCAAAAGACATTATCGATACATGTAGCAGAATTTGGAGTTATTCTAGTCGGTTTTGTAAAAACATTAGATAAATTGAACGATTTAAAAAGACTTAATAATCTACTGCTATTTGAATTATTTTCCAAAATATTAATATTAAAATCACCACAAATAATTGCGGCTTTGTTATTGGATGGAAGTTTCGCTAGGATATCTTCCATTATTGACTCAAATACAGAAAAGTTCTGATAATTAGGGGGTCTGTAAACGCAAACTACAACATGCTTATCTAGCTCAACACAGGACAGTTCGATGCAATGTTCAATTGATAAACGCACTATGTCATTTCGTTGCTTTTTTTTCCTCCCGTTGACCGTTTTTGAATCCCGCTGACCCGGCAGGCTTCGGCCCTAAGGGGGCCCCTCCTCGATGCTGACATCTCTTTGTGGCGCGCGTGGAACACGTACGCGCCGTCCGGCACGGGCCTGGTCCTGATCGGGCGGTGAGCTACCCATTACTTTGCGCCCGCAGGCCCGCGCCTACGGTGGCCGGGAGTCGTCACGCGGCTTCCGACGCCGGGGGCGTCCACCGCGGCAGCTAAGACGGGAGGCTCTCTCCCTGAACCGTCCCGCCACCTCCTTCGCTAGCATGACTGCTTCGCAGAAGGAGGTGACTGCCTCCCACTCCCTCTCGCCCCGGACCATGGCTTGCATCGGAGCCGGACACGAGAGGTCGCCGCCGCTGCCGATCGTCTCTACGAGGACCCTGGCATACAATTATTTTGAGTGGAACAACTCAGGTTGTTACTAATTAATTTACCTAAACCTCTTCCTATACTATCCGAGAACATAACTGAATCATAACAATCATGACTACTGAAAGATGTACAATTATCAAATGAAAGGGCTTGACTAGTAGAATAATGTACACTATATTGAAATATAAGGAATATTAACTAACGAAATGAAAACTAAAAACTTGAAAATAATTTTTTTGTCTGATCAATGCCCTAGATTGATGAGGAAAGTGGAGTGATGACTGGTACTGTAGTGTCTTGTGTGTTCCGGCCTTTAGCAGAAAGGTCTGGCTAGATATAATATTCCATTCGAAGATTCAAACGAACGTGTCAAATATTTTTATATTGTTTTTTTTTTTATAGACAGTCATTCATTTAATTTCTGTATAGCTGTGAAGTACTTTTTCAATACAATAATTCCAAGTCTAACGTGTTCTTATTTGTGTACCACACATAGGCACTATAGAGGACCCCTCAGGACCTCTACAGTACCTACTACCACTGAGTTTGACCATTTTTACGAATCGAATTATCCTACTTAACAAACGTATTTCTACATCAGATAGTGTCGCAGTCCTACGAACAGTACGAAAGTTGAATAACTAAAGAACTAGAAAAAGGATATAATAAAACAAAAAATCTGTTTAGTCTTAAAAATTATTCTTCAATTATAAATTATTAATTATTTTTTGACGGATAAAAACCCTAATTAAACACCTAATTACCTGAATCTTAAGTGTTTTTCAAATAAACTTGCGATAAATGTCATTCAACCGCCCTGTACCAAAAAGTCCAAATAACTTACGATAGATATCGTTCGTCATACAAAACTGTCGCTAACAATGCATCGGTTGAGTTTCATAATACCAAACACGGAGTAAGTCAAAAATAAGTAAATTTTGGGAATTAATTTAGTAGTTTTTTTTCAATTTCTAGAATACACATTTAAACACGGAAATTATAATATGCTATTGTTTACGGACTTAAAAAAAAGAAAACATGTCTTTTTCGAGATTACTGAGGTTTTTAATTTATATTTCAGTACAAGAATATGTTATATCAGGATTTATTCAATTAAATTAATTTATATTCATGAAAATAAGCAACTAACAAAAAAAAAAACTAAATTTTAACATCCTTACTAGTAAATAAGATATTTTGAGTTATGCCTTTTTACTTGGCGTCGAGTTTGCCGTCAGGGGCACCACCTGTCCGCCATTTTGTAATAATGTCCTTCCGTCATTCCGAATTTGGAATGCGCTTGGGATAGACTAGTCAACTTGTGTACTCTACTTGAAAATTTACTCGCGTTTATTATTATTTTGTTATTGCTGTTGTTTTGTTACTTTGATTATTTGTAATGAGTGAAGAAGTGACAATGGATCCACCTAAACCAGCCCAAACAAGATGGCGAAGAAAGCGAATCATTGAACCTCAGCATTAAATATTTATATAAAAATAATACTATTTATTCGTTATATTTTAGTATTACAAAAATAAATTATAGATGTGCCCGACTAGCCGGGAAAATCGACAAAACATATCTGTTCAATATTTATAGTCTGCTCATATAAAATAAATAAAAACGACTGATCATAATTTTGACCAAAAGTTTGTAATCCATTCCTTGTTGCATGTGTTACCGACACTGCCCATACATTTTTTTCGTATCGTTTGGAAATATTGGGATACATTAGTAGAAGGAGGTGAACAAACTTTATCGCAAGTTTATTTGAAATGAACTTTAGCTCAACACTGACATATTTCAAAATAATCAAATTTATCGCCTGTGTTTACGAATATGTACTGTTAAACTTTCCTTTTGACTAAAACTACGTTGACATAGATCACATTTATAGCATTTTTCAGCAGTGTGTATACGCAATGCCTTATAAAATGTCCGTTTTGACTAAAACTACGTTGACATACATCACACTTATAAGGTTTTTCACCAGTGTGTATACGCATATGCCTCGTTAAATTTCCCTTTTCACTAAAACTACGTTGACATACATAACACTTATATGGTTTTTCACCAGTGTGTATATGCATATGTTTTGTTAAACTTCCCTTTTCACTAAAACAACGATGACATATATCACACTTAAAAGGTTTTTCACCAGTGTGTATACGCATATGCTTTGTTAAAATTCCCTTTTGACTAAAACTATGTTGACATACATAACACTTAAAAGGTTTTTCACCAATGTGTTTAAGAGTATGTATTGTTAAACTACTCTTTACACTAAAACTCCTTTGACATACATCACACTTATAAAGTTTTTTAACAGTGTGTATACGCATATGCCTTGTAAAATTTCCGTGTTGACTAAAACTACGTTGACATACATCACACTTATAAGGTTTTTCACCAGTGTGTATACGCATATGATTTGTTAACCTTCCCTTTTTACTAAAACTACGTTGACATACATCACATTCATAAGGTTTTTCACCAGTGTGTATACGCATATGATATGTTAAACTTTCCTTTTTACTAAAACCATTTTGACATACATCACATTAATAAGGTTTTACACCAGTGTGTATACGCATATGTCTTGTTAAATGTCCCTTTTGATTAAAACTACGTTGACATACATCACACTTATAAGGTTTTTCGCCAGTGTGTATACGCATATGATCTGTTAAAATTCCCTTTTTACTAAAAGTCCTCTGACATACATCACACTTAAAAGGTTTTTCACCAGTGTGTAACCGCATATGTTTTGTTAAACTTCCCTTTTCACTAAAACTATGATGACATACATCACACTTATAAGGTTTTGCACCAGTGTGTATAAGCATATGTCTTGTTAAAGTTTTCTTTTCACTAAAACTCCTCTGACATACATCACACTCATAAGGTTTTTCGCCAGTGTGTATAAGAATATGTTTTGTTAAAGCACTGTTTCGACTAAGACTACATTGACATACATCACACTTACGCTTGGACATACGTTTTTGAATTGTACGGATAAATTTCAAGTCTGAGTTTTCTTTGATCGTTTTCTGTGCTGTTATTGCATCTTCTTGTTTTGTTCTTTGTGTGTCTAGTATTGGTTTCTTCGCAACGGTCGCCCCTGTGATAACAAAACTGGTAAGTACAATGTTGGAAGAAGATTGACATGCACACGAATCAATATAATAGTACCTCGCATAATTCACACTAGGACGTAAAAAGAGGAATTTCTGGTGACATTGAATAAAACACTAAATCATCAGAGACATGAAGTACAAATTGTACTAACGTCGACGTATGGTCTGTTCCAAATCTAGGTATTCGTCAAAGAACGTCGGTCACGGCCCATACATGCTATGACCTGACTATAAAGTATCGCGACCTTTGATGGCATATGGTTTAATTGGTTCACCTACTTATGATAATCAATATTAAATTGAAAATATATTTTTAGAAAGCGGAAGAACATAGATTTTTGCATTTATTTGTTCTTGGGGAGATTAGAATTTGACAAGTTGGAAACGCGACAGCCATACTGCAATTATGCTAATCATTGTTAGTTGCGCGTTTTGTATCACCCACAGTCCCACTTCTGTGCGAAGACTATCAAACATTGACAGTTTTTCTTGATGAAAATAATTATTTCACACTTATAAATATTAGGGGTAAATAATACTATAGGTCCGTAATACAGACCGGAGTAGCGCGAGAGTAGTGAAGTGTCGTGGTAAATGAAAGACATCCGCTCTGGATAACGACTCGATTTATTGTGTCTTCACATAGATTGAGAGTACATGATCTTAATATATTGCTTACTTGGCTAAACCTAAATAAGGTGTGGTTACACACATACATAAGAATACTAAAGATACTTACTTACATACACTACACCTCCGGGGGTAATAGAAAAAAAAAAAAAACATAGAGCTTTTTTTTTGTTTCAACAAAAATTACAATAAAACACAGAAATATATTATTAACTATGGTATAATTTAGTTCTATCCTTATGAATTAATTCAATGTTATTTTGTTTTAGTATTTTGACATTGGGACCCATATCTTCTAACACAATATACGGGCCTTCAAAAATATTATCCAATTTCTTTGTTCGTTCACTTTTGACTAAAATTAAATCTTCTTTTTTATAAGTAACAGGATTACATTTCTTGTCATATACTAATTTTCTATTTTCCTTACTAGTCTCTAAATTATGTTTTGCTTCTCTTAGCGCTACCTGTAGCCTATATCTTAAATCTAAAGAGTAGTCATTGGGGCTGTACAATGGATCTAATCTATTACAATTCTTAATATTATTAGGAATATTACACGGCCTGCCGAAAATTAGTTCGAAGGGCGTGTACTTCGTCTCTGAGTGGACGGTATTGTTATAACTGAAACACCAAAACGGTATCCAGTGTGACCAGTCATAGCCGTTGTTGCCTGAATAAGTCCTAAGAAAAGCGCCTAAATGCTTATGAGCATTTTCGAGAGAGCCGATTGATTGATGGTGGTATGCTGTGGACATTAATTTTTCTATTTTTAATAATTTGCAAACTTCAACCATAGTACTTGAAATAAATTCTGAACCTCTGTCAGTCGCTATAACTTTAGGTATACCGAAACGTAAGACAAAATTTTGTACAATTGATCTTGCTACAGTTACGGCTTCTTTATTTTTTATAGGATATGCTTCAATAAATTTTGTCAGTTCACACTGAATCGTTACAAGGTAACAATTTCCATCCTCGTCTTTATCTAAAGGACCTACCAAGTCTATAAATATTTTTTCAAAACCTGATGACGCAGTCGTTGTGATCGTCATCGGTTGTTTTGTGTACCTACTATATTTAGTCTTCTGACATGTGGAACACTTTTTTACAAAATCAAGAACATCATGATCGATACCTGGCCAGAAATATCGTCTCTTGATGTTGTTAGTCATTCTGCGGACACCAGCATGTCCACTGGTAGGCAGTAAATGATAGTCATTTAAAATATATTGTTTTTCATTATCGCTTTCTATTCTTTCTATTCCTCTTAGTATGCATACTCTCGGACCGGTCCAATCTTTTAATGTTTGTATTTCACTGCACAAACCTTTTATAAACTCTTCATTTTCATTATTTTTAACTATGCATACTTCTTTTACTTTTATATTATTGCTAAACTTCTCTAACTTAGTCACAAATTCGGCTCGCGAGAAATGTGCCCTAAAGTTGAGGTTTACACATAACAACATTTTACTAGGGATGTAAGCGAGACACTCGTCTTCAGCACTTATCAAATTATCTCTTCTACATTTATCCACTTTATCTTTCTCTAGCAATGTCATCTCCACGACATCACTCGGCTTTCTCAGTAACTCCACGACTCTAGGCTGATCAGACCCTTCGTCGGTGGATTTACTAATTGGCGGTGATACACTTTTACTTTTCTCATCCATTCTCCTTTTTTGTGCTCTAGTCATGACATTAACTTCCGAAATTTTCTCATTCATACTTTTTAATTCGCTCGAAGTTACATTTACTCTGGATAATGCATCCGCGACTACATTATCCTTCCCTTGCACATACACTATTTTAAAATCATACTCCTCAAGAACTAAACGAAACTTCAACAGCCTGCTAGAGGGATCTTTCATGCTAAACAAATAAATAAGTGGTTTATGGTCTGTCATTATAGTAAAATGCCTACCGTATAAATACGGTCTAAAGTACTTTACTGCCCAGACTATAGCAGTAAGTTCTTTTTGTATTGTGGGGTAGTTTAATTCTGCCTTATTTAATGGTCTACTAGTATATGCTACGGGTCTTAGGTCATTGTTACACAAAACTGCACCTACAGCTACACCTGATGCGTCAGTCTGTAAAATAAATTCGTTTGATTCTGTGAAATCTGGGTACTGAAGTATGGGTGGGCTAATTAACTTTTGTTTCAAGATCTCGAAAGAGTGTTGGCATTCCGCTGTCCAATTGAATACTACATTTTTTCTGCACAATCGATTTAAAGGTAATGTTATCTCAGCAAACGATGGTACAAATTTACGATAGTAATTGCAGAAAGCTACAAATCGTTTCACTTCATCTACATTTTTGGGTACTGGGTAATTTTGTAAAACTGTTGTTTTTCCTGGATCTGGTAATACTCCATCAGCAGAAACTAAATGTCCAAGATACAATATTTCCTTTTTTAAAAATTGGCATTTGTCCGGATTTAGTTTTAAGTTTACTTTTCTTAACCTTTCGAGTACATCTATCAAATTTTTATTATGAGAATTTAGATTTCGCCCAAAAATTATTAAATCATCGAGATAAATAAAACATTTGTCATACGTCAGACCAGACATAGCTATAGACATTACTCTACTGAAATTGCTACAGGAAGTTTTTAGTCCCATCGGAAGACGCTTTAATTGATACTGACCCGAGCTAGTGGAAAAAGCAGTATATTTACGACTTTCAGGGCATAAACTAACTTGATAATAATCTTGATTTAAGTCTAAATGAGTGAAATACATTGATCCTGAAAGTGAGTCTAAAATGTCAGTGATGTTGGGTAGTGGGAACTTATCGTCGACTATTACATCATTGAGTTTTCTATAGTCCACTACCAAACGCCACTTTTTACAATCTTCAGACTTTTTGGGAACGAGTAACACTGGACTGTTCCACTCGCTTGTGGACTCTTCTATTATATCGTCCTTCAACATTTGTTTAATTTGTCTATCAATCTCTGGCTTCAATGATTGAGGTAATCTGTATGGTTTAACATAGGCAGGACTAACGTTTGGTTTTAGTGTTATGGATTGTTCGTAAACGTTGGTGGTGGCTAGCTTATCTCCTGGCAGAAAAAACACATCTGAATATTTTGTACAAATTGTTTCGAGAGAACTCTTTTCTTCAGAATTGAGATGGTTTAATTTTAACAACGAAAGTAAAGTTTCGGCCCTAATAGCATTGGCATTGGTCTTATCAAAAGAAAAAATATCATATTTGCTTAAAAATGTTACTTCCGGAATAAAATTTTCTAATCTTACTTCTTTATCTCTAATATTAAGTATTCGGATCGGTATCCTACGATTTTTAGGTCTAACTATAGCTCCTGCTAAAAAAATATCTTTGTCTATTTCTCTCGAGCAAACAACACAATCATCTTCTGCATCAATACCTATTTCTACGAAATGGGTCGATTCACTTCGGGCCGGCAATACAAGACAATTATTATTATTAAACGTTAAATCAAGTCTTGGCGAGATAGGTAAATAAATTAGTTTACCTGCATTATTAACTACTAACACGTTGTTAGCCAAATCGATATTACAGCCATAAGTAGATAGAAAATCTAAGCCTATGATACCAGTTGCCTTGAAGGGTAAATTTTGAAAAACGTAAAATTTATGAAAAAATGTGTCATTATTTTCTGTGACAAGTTTCAAGGTTACATATCCCAAAGAGTTGATCTGCCCTCCTATGCCGTTTATAGTAGTGCTGTTATAACTTATACGCATCGAATCGGGTAATTCGTCTTTCCTAATAATAGATATTGACGCACCCGTATCTACCAAAAAAGAATATTTTCTGTTATTACTGTAAAATGACACAAATTGACATCGTCCCTTACAAGCCAAAATATAATTATTAAAATCGAAAAAACTGCTTGTTAGTCAAATTTTGGGTATTTACATTTTCATTAGAAACGACCTCTTGCGGCGGTGATTGCGCGTTTTGTATGGGTTGCGTTGAAAAAACATTATTACGGCTGTAATTATTTCCTCGCCTGTTACTACGATGGTAATATCGTCCATAGTTACAATTCGCCTGTGAGTAATTTCTACCGCGGTTAGAATTTTGAAATGATCTTCCGTAACCACGGCGGTTATAATTATTAAAAGAACCATAATTGCGGCCACGTTGACCTTGACCTCTCGGTCCTGAAGGTGTAAACTTACCTCGACCTCTTCTTGAATACTGCATGACGTCCGGCTTAGAGGACGTAGAAGGCGTTGATACATCCTCGTCCTTAGCACCTTGTATAGCGTCCTTGAGACTACTATAGTTGCGAGCGGCCACGATGGTGCTTAGCCTTGAGTTTCTCAACCCATCTGAAAATCTCTTAATAGCCATTTTCTCATTTAATGGCTTTAGAATCGCGAACTTTGTCGAATCTCCGTCTGCCTGTGAAATGGTTAAATCGGTAAAAAGTTGTTCTATTTCTGAACCATACTCGTCAATTGACTTAAAATTTTGGTTCTTATTTTGGAGGCGGGACTGAATAGCGGTAAATGATTTTGTAGTTAATAAATGTTTTCTTAAATCCTGTACTAAATTAGGAACGGTGTCATAGTTATTCGATAAACGGAGCTTAGCGTTTTCAGATAGGCGACCTTTAATTACGAATTTTATTAATAGTGTTTTTCCCAAATCGTCCAACATATCCGCATACATATCCACTGCATCGATCAATCGTTTTGTGGTGTCCTCCCTACCATCCATATGGGGAATTAAATTACACGCCGTTCGAATGTCAAATTCCATTTTTACAATTTTTGTTTCACTAGGAGGGGAAGTAGTACACAGTTGACTTATCTTTAAAAATACACTCTTAATATTATCAAAGGTGGTGGACAATTGCGTCACTAATTCGGGTTTTAAATCATGCGATAACTTAGAATACAATAATTGCGCTTCACTAAATAAATTTTTAGCCTCTTTCAATTTATTTATCGCAATAGAACCCGTAAATCTAGCTTGTCCTTTCTTTATTAAGTATTTACGAATGTCCACCAAATCTTCAATCATATATTCTGATAAAATCATCGGCCATAATCTAAAAATAAGACATAAAGGAATGTAATGACATCATCCTAGCAACTAATTATCTTCACTACAATTCTTCTAACTGTCTTCCAAATGAGGAAAGCAATGCGAAAACATTCCATACATTCCAGCACGGGGTGTCGGGTTCGGTGAGTCGCCGTGCACGATTTATGATCTGTTACATATTAGTATAATAAAACCTTAATACTAATTACTTACTTGCAATAACTCAATTATGCATTTCGCATGCAATTTATTATTTATAAGACGTAAAGATAATGAAACTTATGCCTATAAGAGCATCACTAGACGTTATGTATCACTTAAAAGTTCCGTATTATTGATTTTCATGATAGTTTATTATTAATGTTTTTATCCGTTGTTAACACTATGCAGTTTCACATGTAGAAATAAAAAAAAAAATATATTATTTGTTCACTTATTACGTGTCACCACTCTTGAGTACCTACTTTTTCTCAATAGCACTAAACTGGTGTCAGGTTTTTTTTCACTTACACGGGTTTTTCGGCGACGTCATCACGGGGAGCGTGTTTCTTGAAATAGATTGAGGTCTGCCTGCGACGTAAGGACCTGCGGTTCATCTGCCTCTCCAACCATTTAACATGCACCTTCTTATAATAATAACAGATAGCATAGCATGCCGCTGCCAGTAGGACGATTGCGATCAGGGTGAGGAGGATATTTGTCGTGCTGATGCTGTAGTAGCCTTGCTCGGTTGTCGCACCATTTTTCCCATTACCAGCAGCCGTCTGCGCGATGATCGTCTCTTCTTTTGTTTGAGTAGATTGACACATGATTTACAACACAAAACCACTTCAATTACTTAGTAATATTGACTGAATCTACAATCACATTTTTTTTTTGTCCAAATTTCACTCGCGATGTGGCCTTGAATGGCAAGGTCGCCATGAAGTGTCGTGGTAAATGAAAGACATCCGCTCTGGATAACGACTCGATTTATTGTGTCTTTACATAGATTGAGAGTACATGATCTTAATATATTGCTTACTTGGCTAAACCTAAATAAGGTGTGGTTACACACATACATAAGAATACTAAAGATACTTACTTACATACACTACAGTAGCTTTGACAGCTACCGGGATGTCAATTAAGTGTCAATATGTCATACGTTTCGTTCCATCTGTTAGTAGCATTAAATGTATTTGAGAATTTGGCCTAGTAATTGATCTAACTGCTATTACCCATGAAATAACAATATTCTAAGAATAAAAACGACAATAAACGTAATCTTAAATAAAAATGTGATTTAAAAAATCTTAAATGCGTGAATGCTGGTGCTAAAACGAAACGTGTACCCCGTATAGGACAGAACGTATTTAGGTGCGTTCAAAACTAATAAAAATGTCGTACGGAAGAAAGGTTTTTTTAATATTCTTATTTATTGTATTCCGGGTTTTAATAAACTTATTTACATGTGTCAGAAAGTGCCATACATTCTGCTTCTGTGCTGGACAGAGCAACGGTTTTTTGTTTACGACTTTCCCAACTGACAACTGAATTACCTATTTTAAATAAAAATCCCGTATAAGACTTACGATCCATTGGACGCGAACCCCAATTGGCGTCAGCGTAGCGTATGTGGAGGTATATAACTCATTGTACTTTTTAAATATCTTAATTCTCGCTTTGCAAATTTCCAATGGAAATCTGAACTACTATTGTTGAACTGACTCAAAAAACTTACCGCATGTGGGATATCTGGACGAGTGCAACCAGCAATATACATTAGGCACCCAATCAAGTTCCGATATCCACAGCTTTCTGAATCACCTTTAGTAAGTTTGAGTCCAACTTCCATTGGTGTTGTAACTGGTTTGCAATCTTCCATCTTGAATCTCTTCAAAACATTGGTTATATAGTTAGATTGATCAAGTGTTATTTTTCTCTTTTCTCTCTTCACTCTCATTCCTAAAAACTCATGAACTGAACCGATCCTTCATTTCAAATTCTTTTATTTAACAGCTTTTAACTTCTGCCTTATCTTCATTAGAGTATGTAAATAAAAGTATGTATGTCATCAACATACAAAGCTATTATTGTTGAACGCCCCTGTTGGAATCTGAAGTATACATATGGATCAACAGATGATTTTGAAACTGCATTTTCTTAGTAAGGACATAACTTATTTTGTCATACCAGCATGTCCAGCATTTCGCAGCCTGTTTTAAGCCATAGGTGGATTTGTTTAGTTTATAAACCTTTTCTTTTTTTCCTTTTTGAAGAAAACCTTCTGGCTGTTCCATGACAACATCTTCACAATGATCCGAATTTAAAAAAGCTGTAGTAACATCTAGCTGATCAATATCTAAATCTTTCACAGCAGCTATAACAAATAAAATTCTGTTAGTCGAATGGCGAACCGCCGGAGCAAAAGTTTCCTGGTAATCAATCCCGTATTTCTGAGTGAATCCTTTTGCAACTAATCGAGCTTTGTATTTTAGTATCTTTCCATTCAGACCCCTTTTACTTTTAAATACCCATTTGGATTTTACAGGCTTTTGCCCTTCTTTTAAATCAACTAATGTCCAACAATTGTTTTTGACAAAAGAGTCATACTCTTCTTGCATTGCTGCTTGCCATTGATCCGCATTGGTTCACACTGACGGACTGACATACTGCTTTTTCACAATTTTTGACAGGCGAGGTAAAAGAAGACTTACTGGTCTGAGGTCTTTTAACTCATTAGGGTTACTTATTTTTGGGATTGGTGGGACAATTGCTACTTTCCAGATGTCAGGAAACGTTGAAGACACAATTGAGTAGTTAACCATGTCCGTGATGGCTTTTAGTGTTTGGGGAAGGGTTAACATAAGCATATTCAAAGTAATGTTATCGCAGCCTTCAGCATTGGTTTTTTTTTAAAGTACAATGAACAATAATAATCACTTTTATCAAAAACTGCCGAAACGGAGGTGACATCTGTCATGTCACCTTCGACAAAACAACAAATATGTAATAACAGAATATTCAGAATACTAAAATGTTGACAAGATCAGCCGCACGATGTGCACACCCACCACCTCCGGACTCTTCGCTCAGTTCCGCCTCGCCGCCGCCGGTAGCCAGCCCCACTGTGAGCGCTGTAACGACACCGGCCGCGGCAGTTGCATCGAGCTCGAACGACGAGTATTTCTCTTCGCCCACGACGCCACCAACTGCTCGTCGACGGGGAGGACACCGGCCACCGGATGGCTTCGGACCTCGAGGCCCACCGGCCTCTGATAGGGTCCCAGCTCCCGGCGGAAGTGTCCAGCACATGAGATGGACACGATCCATCAATGAGAATGTCATGCGCTCATAATATGGGGCTACAGAGTGGGGAAACAATCTGACCTTGGACCGTGTTCGGATGCTCTCTCTTTTTCAGGTGCTTGAGACAGCTGTCAACGTTTCGGCACAACGACTATCTTATAACGAACGCCGAACGTGCTCATGTGAATACTGAACATGGCTTATAAACCAGTGAAGTGATAAATATGTTAGAATAAGAGTGTCAAAGTGACAGTGAGAATAGGATAGTTAAGACCCTATCCGCGCTCCGGGCGCAAGTAGCGTGGGAGTTTGAATAATGCTGTTTTTCTGAGTAAGATTTTGATTTTCTAACTAGATTTTAAGTGTTTGTATTGTTCTAATTAGCTTTATAACTTGTTCTTATTATTAGTTTTCGTATTAGAATCTGATAGGAATATTTAACGTAGAATTTTTTAAATATTTTAATGTATGAAGAAAAAAAAACCGGGCAAGAGAGCGAGTCGGACTCACGCACCGTTGGGTTCCACGTGGTACCATTATGTTTTTAAATTTTCACCGGTGAGGCCTATATTCGTTAGAGGATTTTAAGAAATTATGATTATGATAGAATTTTATGTAGAATATTGCAGTTTTAGTACAGCGTCGTCTCTTGACCGATAGTGGAACTAGTGTAACTTTTGTTGAAGATTTCTGAAAAAGTGTGCTATTTAGAGACATCGTTATATTTTTCCTGTAATCTTTACGTAAACTTCTATCACATAGAATTATTTCAGATTTTTCTCTTTGCAAACTTCGGAGATAAGGAGGGGAACGGTATTTTTTTTTACATTTTTCATCAAAAGTCGAAAACTATGCAGCATAAAAAAAGAAGAAAAAATGTTCGAGAATGTGCAAACTGTGCTCTTTCATATAATGTGGAGATGACAATATGACTTTAAATGAAAACACGGGCAATACTGGTTTATAGAAACATTTGTAAACTATCAAATATATCCGAACATCGAAATAAAAAACAACTATTTTTTCAAACAAACTAAATAGCATAAAACTGCAAACAAAATAAAACACCATTTAGAAAATTGGTACACTGACCTGCGGTAAGAATGGCAACGCAGCGTGGTTTCATTCATGATAAAGCGCGAGGCCGCGCGCGGCCGCTCGCGGGTTTGCGCGGCGACGACGGCGACAACTGCCGAAGCAGCGACGTGATGTTTTGGCGCCATTATTAATAATGCTCAATTACACAAATCAAATCACAGATTATTAACCAAATAGTCGGGCATCAACCACCCGCGTGTTATTCACTAATCAATTTATTATTCACAATCACTTTTCGATCACTTAGTTATGTCGCCACTCATAATTTATTTTTATTTTTAATATGTCCGCCGTGTTCTTGAATACACAAACTACACCGACGTATAATGTTATTTCTCACTCTTGATAATACTCGTAGGTCACCATTAGCAGCCATTTCTTTCAATGTATTAAAAGATATTATTATTCTATTTTTTAATTCCTCAACGGTATTAACTTCTGTTGAGTATACCTCATTCTTTATGTGACCCCACAGGAAGAAATCCAGGGGCGTGAGATCTGGTGACCTCGCTGGCCACCGCAATGGTCCATAACGGCCAATCCATTGCTTTCCGAACATTTGAGTCAAACACTCTCTTGCAGACTGGTACTGGTAACTACCACATCTGCCTGTACACGTCCAGCGAAAGTTCGTCCGTGTACTCGGAAACGGATCCGTCGAGGAGTTCATTGAACTTTACAGCATTTAAATTGCCATCAATAAATACCGGACCAATAATGGTATTTCTGTGTATGCCAGCCCACACATTGACAGCAAATCTGTACTGGTGCGAAGTCTCCCGTACTAGATGCGGATTCACGCGGCTCAAGTACCGAAGGTTCTGTCGGTTCCATAAACCATTCCTTGTGAATGTACTCTCGTCAGTCCACATCACATTGTACAGGAAGTCAGGATTCTCGAAATGTTTGGTTTCCAACCAGCGACAGAAAGTTTCTCTTATTGGCTTATCTCGCGATAACAATGCTTGTACTTTCTTGTACTTATAAGGTCTGCGTTTGTCACGTTTCAAAACTTTTTGAATAGTTTGTGATTTACTCGAAAATACGCAGACTGGACGTCGGATTGCGATCATAATAATCAATAACTCTTTCGTCTGGAATCACATTTTGATAAGTATGCGGATGTTGCGGAGGGCGGAGGCCTAGGATTAGAAAAGAGAAATTAATTCACGGATAGCAAGTAGCGCACTGACGTTTATTTTTACAAGTCAAGGTGACATAGACAAAAACCATAGATTAAACATAAACTATACAACATTCCTTCCCCTAGCTTGACAAAATAAACATAAAACAAAAACTCTAATAAAAACGCTTATAGTCTACTCTAGGCACAGCTCGCAGTATTTTTCCATCAACCGTTTCTCTTGATTCCACAGGAGTATCACCAGTAGGGTAGAATTGGGGGCTACCAGCATCTGCTGCATCATAGAATACTTCGTCTTCTCTATTTCCCTCCCCTCCAGTGTCCGACGCACTACCATCCCGTTCCGAAGTTCCTTGTAGATCTTCAAATTCAATAGGACATTCACTCGGCCCGTGAATATTTCTTGCTGTGCCATGGAATGCTAATAATTGATTCTTGTGTTTTTTAACCTTCAATAAAGTATTGCAATCCTGTACAATATAAACAACTTTTCCTATTTTTTTAATTATTACGCCTCTATTCCAAGTCCCTTGTTTATTAGTGCTGTTTTTTTATACAATACATTGTCTCCTTGTTTAAAGTATTTAATAATTTTGTCACTTTTCTCTTTAGACTGCAAACACTGTTTGTTTTTGACGTTTTGGATGAGAGTGATAGACGCCGGTGAAATTAAATCTAACCGTGATCTCAGCTTATGACCGAATACCAACTGGGCAGGTGAACAGCCCGTTGCAGAATGTATGGAATTTCTATAATCAAATAGATATTTTAGCAAGTTATTGTTATACATGATTTGATTCCTTTTTTAACCACCTTCACGTAGCTTTCCGCCTGCCCGTTACTAGCGGGATGATAAGCCGGCGACGTCACATGCGAAATACCATTTGAAACACAAAACGTCCTAAATTCTGAGGAAGTAAACTGTGTGCCATTGTCACTGACTATAGTATGCGGTAAGCCAAATCGCGCCATGTATTCATACATTTTATTAATCACCGATAAGGATGACGTACTCGTTCCCATATCGTAAGCTTCTACCCACTTCGAGTACGCATCAACAATCACCAAATAGGAACGGTTATGTATGGGGCCGAGAAAATCTATGTGAATACGATAGAAAGCTTGCGGTGGTTGTGGCCACAGCGCTGGCGGCGCACGCGCTGGTAGCTGTCTCAACTGTAAACAAACCTTACAGTCTGCAATCATTTTCTCTACAGCGTTATCAATTCCTGGAAACCAAAATCTACTTCGCGCTTCCGCTTTCGTTTTCACTACACCCAAATGTGACTTATGTAGCTCAAATAATAATTTTGTCCGAAGAGTCTCTGGAATAACCACCTTGTGCCCTCGCATAATAAAAGACGACAACTGATTTTGACATAAAAAATAAGGCTTAATTAATATATCTGATAGTCGCTTAGGCCAGCCTTTTACAATATATTTTAAAACTTTAATTAAGACCGGATCTTTCTGAGTTTCATCACGAATTTCACTAAGTGTAACGGGAAAACTACCATCGGTAACAAAATTAACATATTAAGATGCGCGATCTTCTACAGGGACTAAACTATCGTCGGCCCTGTAGCCACACCCCCCACTAGCCGCCGTTGACTCACTGTCAGGCAGACTGGCGCGCGATAAAAAATCTGCGCTGTTGTCGGCGCTGCGTATGTATTCGATGGTGTAATTGTAACCACTCAGGAACATTGCGTAACGCTGCAACCTATTTGCCGAGACCTCTGGAATACCCCTATATGGACCAAATATAGATAAAAGGGGCTTATGGTCGGTACGGAGCACAAACGGAACTGATCTTCCATATAAATACTGGTGAAAACGACGCACTCCGTAAATAATAGCTGTGGCCTCTTTTTGTAACTGAGAATACCGCTTCTCTGCTGCATTCAGTGTACGTGAAGCGAACGATACAGGGCGCTCCACTCTGTCTGACCCTATCTGTGACAAGATAGCTCCTAAGCCGCTGGGCGAAGCGTCCACCGTCAAAATTATTTGAGCATTTTGATCAAAATGAGCAAGAACCTGATTTGAGGCTAAACATTTCTTAATTGCTTTGAATGCATTATCTTGTATCACGCCCCATTTCCATGTATTGCCCTTTTGCAACAATGAATAGAGCGGGCTCAAAATGGATGATGCGTTAGGGACAAAGCTCCTATAATAATTGACTAATCCCAAAAACGATTGTAACTTATTCACATTCTCTGGTGTAGATGCTTGGACTATAGCTTTGACCTTTTCATTTGATTTCCTTAATCCATTCTTATCTATAGTATAACCTAAATATTCTATTTGGTTCTCGAAGAACACGCACTTATCTTTACGAAGTGTTAATCCTGCGTCTTGTAGTCGTTGCAAAACCGCACATAATCAGTCTAAGTGTTGCTCTTTAGTTGCCCCTGTAATACAGATGTCGTCAAGGAAACACATAACAGCGTCCAATCCCGACAGTAAACACTCCATAGCCCGCTGAAAAATAGCAGGAGCACTAGCAAGACCAAAAACTAATCTTGTATAAACAAATAAACCGCGGTGAGTATTGATACAAGTTATGTTCTGAGACGTCTCATCTAACACAAATTGTGAGTAAGCTTGCGTTAAATCCAACTTGCTAAACTGTTGACCCCCGTGTAATTTTGTAAAAAAGTTCTTGAGCAGTCGGTAACGGATACTGTTCCGACGACCAGCTGTTTGTTTACGCTTACAGAGTAATCAACACACAACCTGATTGAACCATCGCGCTTTAATATAGGGACAATTGGTGAGGCGTATTCTGAAAATTGAACCGCTTTTAACACACCTATACCTACCAAACGATCAATCTCACCGTTTATTTGATCTCTAAGTGCAAAAGCTATAGGACGAGCTTTAAAAAAAATTGGCTTTGCGTTTTCTTTCAACTGTAACGATACTTTATATTTTGTAAATAAGCCTAATTTATCTGAGTAAACAGATGGAAACTGTAATTTTAACTGTTCAGTAATTTGAGTTGTTTTACAATAATTGATTTGCAAGATTTGTAATCCAAACAAACTAATAAAATCTCGCCCTAAAATTGGGGGACCACCATCGCGAATCACTCTAACATTAACATCCTGTGTCTTGTCCAAATAACTAGTAGGCAAATTGCACTATTCCTAAACACTGAATAACACACCCCGTATATGTAAACAATTGATCCGTCGTTGGTGATAATGGCAACAATTTAAAATATTTTTTGTATACTTTTTCTGAAATCGCTGTGACTGCCGATCCGGTATCTACTTCGAACTTTAGCTTAATACTTTGAATCGATACTACTAAAGTCATAGGTTCACCTCTTGATGAACATATTTTTTTTATCTTACCGTCATCGTCACTCTCACCCGACCCGCCAGTTCCTACGTAATTCATCTTTTTGCACATTCGGCGTATGTGGCCTTTTACATTACATTTCTTGCATGTATAGCTTGCAAACCGACATTGAGATATTTGTGGTTCTTGTAGCCGCAAACTGAACACTTTTCAATGTGAACACTCGATTCCTTTGAAATGGTTTCGATCTTGAACAACGGCTCACTCGACGGCGGCGCCTGTACCGCTGCCGACGACGAAGCTGCTGCTCCCTTGCGTGCGCTGTGCACGCTCTCCGCCAACTCCACTGCTTTAGCCAGTGTGGTATCTTGAAGTTCACGCGCGAAAAGCTTATCTTTCTCAGGTCCCGGCCGCATACCCATAACAAATCGGTCGCGCAGCGCCTCTTCTACATTCAGAAATCCGCAATGCGTGGTCAGACCGCGAAGCCTAGCAGCCCACTGCGAAAATGTTTTATTCCAGACCTTGAGTAGCAGCATTAAAATTATACCGCTCGCCAAAACCGCATTTTTTGGCGTTAAGTGATTATCCAGAAGAGTGAGAATATCTTCGAAAGGCACCTGCGAAATTTCCTTTGGCAAAGCCAAATCGGCCGCAAGCTTGAATGTGCCGTCGGCGAGTGCGCTCAGCAATATTGCCCGTCGTTTAATACCTATTGGGTCCTTCGCACTGTCTACATCGTTTGCGATGTACCATTGCAAAATCCTCTGCTTCAAATTTTCCCATGTCTGGTTGACATGGTCAAAACTTGACAAAATACCGAAATGAGCCATTTTTTTATTATTTTGTCGTGGGTCCTCGTCGCCAATGATAAGTATGCGGATATTGCGGAGGGCGAAGGCCCAGGATTAGAAAAGAGAAATGAATTCACGGATAGCTAGTAGCGCACTGACGTTTATTTTTACAAGTCAAGATGAAATAAATAAAAACCATAGATTAAACATAAACTATACAACACATTTGCACGTGGAGGAGCAAATTGACTAGCGCTACATCGAAGTGTTGAGATGTTTGTATGACGCTGCAACGATGACTGTCCAGATTAGAGATGTGCCGTTGCCGGCAGTATTGCCTGAAGTGGGAATATCGGTGGCAATATTGCCGGGAGTGGAAATATTTGGGAATATTGCTTAATTATAAGTCAAATTAACTACGGAAACTATGTACTTACACGAATTTATGTTTTTTTTTTATTTACTATGTTTGCGAATAGATCCTTCTAAGCCCAAGGTGCCTCAGTGAGTGACTCGTTCTTTTGTCAGCCGGGCATTTAGACGGGTTGTTAAATGTTATTGCTAAAACTAAACATGTTAAATGCAGCAAAACAAACAGCATAAATCTTTAATTTTACTGATAACAACCCGACGACGTGTTTTGGCACTGTCTTTGTAATTCAATAAGCCGCCTTTATCAATGTCGCCGCTCGCCATTCAGCGCGGCGGGCGGCGCGGGCGCTGGGCGGCTGGCTCGCTCGACTTCGTGAACTCTCGGAGACGCTCGGCCGGCATCGTGCGCATTGAGTTTGGGCAATACTACTACGAGTAGCGATGGGTTCGTGGAAACTGTCCATACGGTCGGGTCTAAGATCTTCAAGACCCGTACGAATTCAAAAAAGAAGCTCTCTGATCCTACTTTGCGGCTCATGAAGGAGAGGCGCGATATGATCCTGCAGTCTACGGATGATGCGCTTAATTACCGGCAACTCAATAGACGGATCTCTAAGGCCTTGAAAAGCGATCTTCGCCGTTTTAATACAGATCGTATTAAGGACGCGATAGAGCGAAATAAAGGCTCCAAGGTCTTTGCTAGAGATCTGTCTATTGGGCAGAGCCAGCTTACGAGACTGAAGACCGATGATGGCAGGATCGTATCCGACAAACCTGAGCTGTTGAGAGAGATCGAGAGGTTCTATGGACAGTTATACACGTCAACAAATAACCCCGCTATGAATCTGGCAAACGACCCAAGAGCTAGATTGACCCGGCACTATACCGAAGACATCCCGGACGTCAGCCTGTACGAGATTAGGATGGCTCTGAAGCAGCTCAAAAACAACAAGGCACCGGGTGATGACGGAATTACGGCCGAGTTGCTGAAGGCCGGCGGAAAACCCGTTCTGAAGGCCCTTCAGAAGCTGTTTGGTTCCGTCATACTCGAGGGCAAAACACCACAGGCATGGAACAGGGGTGTGGTGATACTTTCCTTTAAGAAGGGCGATAATGCCCTCCTTAAGAATTATAGGCCCATCTCACTCCTGAGCCATGTCTACAAGCTGTTTTCGAGAGTCATCACGAACCGTCTCGCGCGTAGGTTTGACGACTTCCAGCCTCCCGAACAAGCCGGATTCCGTAAAGGCTTTAGCACCGTAGACCACATACATACGCTGCGACAGGTTATACAGAAGACCGAAGAGTATAACCTGCCTCTCTGCTTAGCGTTTGTGGACTACGAGAAAGCCTTTGATTCGATCGAGACATGGGCTGTGCTGCAGTCTCTTCAACGGTGCCAGATCGACTATCGGTACATCGAAGTGCTGAAGTGTCTGTACGAAAACGCCACTATGTCAGTCAGACTCCAGGATCAGGCCTCGAAACCTATCCTTCTGCAGCGAGGTGTGAGACAGGGAGACGTTATCTCTCCGAAACTGTTCACCGCTGCACTGGAGGATGTCTTAACGCTTCCTTCCTTAGTAACGCTTCCTTCAGTGACTGGGCCACCATTGGTATACATAAAAGTAGAAAACGACTTTATGAATTATATGAAGAACGGATTTGTATAAACACTGCTGAATTTAATTTATATGTTAAGAATTATTCTAAAATATTTAAAAAAGTTTGTAGTATTGCCAAGTCACGTTATTTGAGTTCAAAAATTAAAAATAGTAGCAACATTATTAAAACGACTTGGAATGTCATTAATAGCGAAACGGGAAGGTCATGCACCCGAAGTAGTGACTACAGCCTTGCTATTGATGACAATATAATTAAATCAGATTCTCAAGTCGCCGCGGCCTTTGAAAATTTCTTTGCAGAGATTCCAGTATCAACTACTAAATCTCTTAACTCATCACCCGCTGCCGCAGAGTCTTTACTTAAAGAAAACGTTTCAGTTTGTGATTCTGAATTTCACTTTGAATATGTAACCTGTAACGATATAATTAAAACCTTTCACACGTTAAATGTTAAAAAGACCGCAGATCTATGGGGTAATTCTGTGGATGTTGCTAAGTCGATTATAAACATTGTAGCACCTACTTTAGCTGTTATATTTAATAATTGTATTGACCGTGGTGAGTTTCCTGATCTTATGAAAAACAGTAAAATAATACCGTTGTTTAAATCGGGTAGTACATCAGACCCTACTAATTATCGACCTATTTCAGTACTACCTACCTTTAGTAAAATTTTTGAAAAACTTATTTTGATTCAATTGCAAAGATTTTTTAATAACAATAAATTACTGCATAATAAACAGTTCGGTTTTACAAGGGGTCGTTCGACTACCGATGCAGGAGTTGAACTTTTAGGACATATTTATAATGCATGGGAGGACAAATGCGATGCCTTGGGCGTCTTTTGCGATTTGTCCAAGGCATTCGATTGTGTTCTTCATGACACATTAATCAGGAAACTGCACCACTACGGAATCCGGAACGCCTCTCTGGATCTTCTTACTTCTTACTTGAGTGATAGGATTCAGAGAGTTGATGTTAACGGAAAAAGGTCACCCGGATCTGTAGTAAGAATGGGGGTCCCCCAGGGCTCAATTCTTGGTCCTTTCTTGTTCCTTATTTATATCAATGACTTGCCGTACCTCATAAAGGATAATCATGATATAGTGTTGTTTGCAGATGACACTTCTCTTTTGTTTAAAATCAAACGTCAGCAGCTGGTCACTGACAATGTAAATAACGCCCTTGCAAAAGTAGTTAACTGGTTTAATGTCAATAACCTACTTCTTAACGAAAAAAAAACGAAATGTATTAAGTTTACGATACCCCACGTTAGACAAGTAGAAACTAGTGTTCTCATTAAGGATGAAGAGTTAAAACCCGAAGATACCACAGTATTCTTAGGCATAACGTTGGATGCCAAGCTTCAATGGGGCCCCCATATAGATAAATTGTCAAAAAAGCTTAGCTCTGCAGCATACGCCGTTAGGAAAATTCGTGATTTGACTGATTTAGAGACAGCCCGTTTAGTTTACTTTAGTTATTTTCATAGTGTGATGTCGTACGGTATTCTGTTGTGGGGAAATGCCGCCGATATTCAGACAATTTTTATTTTACAAAAAAGGGCAATTCGTTCTATTTATAAATTAAGTCCTAGACACTCCCTCAGAGACAAATTTAAAGAGATTAATATAATGACTGTGCCTTCTCAGTACATTTATGATAATCTTTTGTATGCACATAAAAATATTAATCTGTTTAAAAAATACAGTGATATCCATAACATAAATACTAGGAACAAACACAAATTTGTTGTTCCTACAACAAGGCTCAAGAAAATAGGTGGCTCGTTTAGATGCCAATGTATACATTTTTATAATAAACTTCCTAGCCACATTCAGGAACTAAGCCTAAATAAATTCAAAGCTTTTATAAAGCGAAAACTATGCCAGAAAGCCTATTATACTGTAAAAGACTATATTGAGGACAAAAAGGCTTGGGATTGAGCTGCTCCAATAGGTTTAGACAGTGAATGTTATTTTGCAATTTTTACACTTTAATATTTTCTTTTTTTTTTTAAGTAAGCATCTATTTACTTACACAATGACATGTACATTTACTGTATAAAGTATTATATTATTTTAATTATTGTGAATGTGAGGACTATGTGGGTCATAGTTTACATTTTAATCGTGGTCTGGCAGTTTGAGTAGTTTATGCGGCCTACCCAAATGTCCTGTCTTTGGTATTGTTCGTCGAATCGTTGAGCTCCTGAAGTTCTGAGTTGAGCTGCACGGTTACTGACAAATGCGTGCACTGACTGGACAGGTCCACTCAATCTGTGTGGTTCTTTCCTCAAAAGATCTTTTCAGACACTAATCTACATGGTCCTCAAAGATTATGTCCGGATTTTTATATACACATTGACATTGATGAATTTTATTTAGACAATGACATGAATATTTACTTTGTAAAGTATTTTTTATTTTATTTTTTTTTCTTTTCATTTAATTATTGTGAATGTGAGGACTATGTGGGTCATTTTTTTTTTCTGTTTTCCTTCTTAGTTTTAATCATGATCTGGCAGTTTGAGTAATTTACGCGGCCTACCCAAATGTCCTTTCTTTGGTATTGTTCGTCGAATCGTTGAGCTCCTCATTTCTGAGTCGAGCTGCACGATTTTTGACAAATGCGTGCACTGATTGGACAGGTCCGCTCAATCTGTGTGGTTCTTTCCTCAAAAGACCATTTCAGACATCAATCTACATGGTCTTCACACGATCTGACCAAGATTTTGTCTGGACTTTAAAAGAGACTGTGACCTCTGAGTTTGTTTCGGCCTTTCTTCTCAGAGTAGTCAGATAGGAAACGCCGACCACATCTAGTTTAAAAAATATGATGACGTGTAAAAGTGTTTGTAAAAACCTACTTACAGAAAATAAATAATTTATCATTTATCATTTATTGTCTTCCAAGGTTCTGGACTGGAAAGGGGCTGGCATCAACATCAATGGCGAGTACATAACTCACCTTCGGTTTGCCGACGACATCGTAGTCATGGCTGAGACTATGGAGGACCTCAGTACAATGCTCGATGACCTCAGTAGAGCCTCCGAAAGAGTGGGTCTTAAAATGAACATGGACAAAACGAAGGTCATGTCAAATGCCCATGTAACACCCACTCTCATAAAAATCGGAGACGCTACACTCGAAGTCGTGGACGAGTACGTTTACCTAGGACTAACCGTCCAGTTAGGTAGGTCTAACTTCGAGAAAGAGGTAAATCGACGAATCCGACTCGGCTGGGCAGCGTTCGGGAAGCTACGCAATATCTTCTCGTCCCACATACCGCAGTGTCTCAAGACGAAAGTCTTTGACCAGTGTGTGTCGCCAGTGATGACTTATGGAATGGAAACGTGGTCGCTCACAATGGGCCTTATAAGAAGGCTAAAAGTCACCCAAAGGGCAATGGAGAGGGCTATGCTTGGAGTCTCCCTGCGTGATCGAATCAGGAATGAGGAGATCCGCAGGAGAACCAAGGTAACCGACATAGCCCGAAGAATTGCCAAACTTAAGTGGCTTAAGTGGGCAGGGCACATTGCTCGCAGAACAGATGGCCGATGGGGCCGAAAGGTTCTGGAGTGGCGACCGCGTACCGGAAGACGTAGCGTTGGAAGGCCTCCCACAAGGTGGACCGATGACCTTGTGAAGGCCGCAAGAACCCGTTGGATGCGGGAAGCACAGGACCGGTCGAAGTGGAGGTGCTTGGGGGAGGCCTATGTCCAGCAGTGGACGTCTTTCGGCTGAAATGATGATGATGATGACTACGAGTACTATTCCGCGCTACTATTTTGATTTTAAACAGGTTTCGAATTTATTGTCAATTAATTTTTTTTTAATTCGGATTATTTTATGCTTATTTTTCTATGCTGATATTTTTATTTTAATCTATTAATGATATAGATTAACGAGTTTAAGGGAACGCCCTCTGTTATTTAACATACTGTATGTTAATGCCATTCAGGTGTATACCAAGTTATCAAACTCAACTAAGGAACTTCCCATCCAAGAAAAAGCTGACAAGATGGTTATTGGATAATTGTTTTTATGACATTGGTGAATATATGGAATATTGTAAAAATCCAAGTTGACATGTACTTAATTTTGACATTGATTTTAAAGTAACGATTATCTAAAAAAATATTACCATTCGAAATCACTAAAATGTTAAATTGATACGACTATCTAAAAAAAAAAAAATAATTCATATTGGACATATTTTTAATCATTAAATCTTATAATTAATTGTAGGAACTTAGTTATATAAAATGACATTTGAATATTTGCTCACCATATGTTACGGTAGAGTATAGAACTTAAAAAATATAGAACTTTAAAAATATTAACACTGTAAAACTACATTCTTACAAATAAATAAATTCTATTATATTCTAAGAGAACGTATTGTTAAATTACCCTTTCGACTAAAACTCCTCTGACATACATTACCTTATTCACCAGTGTATATTCGTAAATGATTAATAAATCAAACTTTTGATTAAAACTATGCTGACATACATCATACATTTATGGTTTTTCATCAGTGTGTATACTCATATGTTTAGTTAAACTTCCCTTTTTACTTAAACTCCTCCGACATACATCACACTTAGAAGGTTTGCACCAGTGTGTATACGCATGTGTTTTGTTAAACTTCCCTTTTCACTAAAACTATGATGACATACATCACACTTGTAAGGTTTTTCACCAGTGTGTATACGCATATGTTTTGTTAATACGTCCTTTCGATTAAAACTATGTTGACATATATCACACTTAAAAGGTTTTTCACCAGTGTGTATACTCATATGTTTTGTTAATGTGGTCTTTTTATTAAAACTATTTTGACATACATCACACTTATAAGGTTTTGCACCAGTGTGTATAAGAGTATGCCTTGTAAAATTTCCGTTATGAGTAAAACTACGTTGACATATATCACACTTATAAGGTTTTTCACCAGTGTGTATACGCATATGATTTGTTAAAATTCCCTTTAAACTAAAAGTCCTCTGACAAACATCACACTTAAAAGGTTTTTCACCAGTGTGTATACGCATATGTATTGTAACATTTCCGCTATCAACAAAACTACGTTGACATACATCACATTTGTAAGGTTTTTCACCAGTGTGTATACGCATATGCCTTGTTACATGTCCATTTTCACTAAAACTACGTTGACATACATTACACTTAAAAGGGTTTTCACCAGTGTGTATACGCATATGTTTTGTTAAGCTTCTCTTTTCACTATAACTCCTCTGACATACATCACACTCATAAGGTTTTTCGCCAGTGTGTATACGAATATGTTTTGTTAAAGTACTGTTTCGACTAAAACTACATAGATCTACATCACACTTACGCTTGGACGTACGTTTTTGAGTTGTCTGGATAACTTTCAAGTCTGAGTTTTCTTTGTTCGTTTTCTGGGCTGTTATTGCATCTTCTTGTTTTGTTCTTTGTGTGTCTAGTATTGGTTTCTTCGCAACGGTCGCACCTGTGATAACAAAACTGGTAAGTACAATGTTGGAAGAAGATTGACATGCACACGAATCAAAATAATAGCACTTTGCATAATTCACACTAGGACCTAAAAAGAGGAATTTCTGGTGACATTGAATAAAACACTTAATCATCAGAGACCATTTAATTTTTTCCACTTAATCATCATCACTTAATCACGTCGACGTATGGTCTGTTCCAAAACTAGGTATTCGTCAAATTTAAATAATTTCTGATCAAGAGAATGATTAACACATTCCATCAACATTTAGAATTTCCAACTTTATATCACCATTTTTTACAACAACAATTCTTCGAAAATGGCATTTTAATTATGTTATTCAAGTAATAATTATGATTTCGTAATATTATACAACGTGGCGCTTGAATGGTGACATTAATTTAACATACATATACGTTTTCACATTTTAATTTCATGAAGCAATTATACAGGGTGTTTGGTGCATCGTTTGCCAAATGGAATTGGCCGAAAGGAGAGGTCATTTGCTATCTCTTAAGGCCCAGTAACTCATTCCTTATTACACCGGTTTTTTTATTATGACTTTTTAATTTTTATTTAGAAAAATACAAGAACTCTGCATTTAAATTTAAATTAAAAAAAAAGTTATGAGTATAGCCTTCAAATTTCATTTCAATTCTTATGTTTATTTTTTTATGGTTCTATGAAATACAAAATTACTTGCTAATAACATCTAGTTTCTTTTTAATAACTCACAAAGTTTTTGAAAAAAGGAAAAATATACTTAACACTCAACTTTAAATTGCAGTAAAAAAAAACTAAAAGCGATCGGGATCTTCGAATTCTTTTAAAAAGTTATCTAGTTTGTCCCCTTTCCAACGGTGTGCAATATACCAAAAACACTTTTGATAACTTCAGTAATTCGCTAAATGTGTAATCGAGACACATCAGGCTGATATTCGATATTACGGTAAGAACACTAGTTTTCACATAAATAACATTTTTTAAGTAGGTGGATAGTGTTATCTCACTCTTACGCAGTCTCTTATCTCTTTCTGGGGTTCTAACTTTCCTCGAACTTGAAATAAAAAATAAACTTTTATTTAATAAGTACCTAATTAAAAAATTTATTCAAATTGTCCTCCACTATTGCATACACACGCGTGAAATATTCGTCTTATCTCGACTGTAGTAGTGTGTAAACGTATTTCTGCTTTGATAGTGATGAAAGCCGCCTCAATGCGTTGGACTAAATCATCCCTAGTCTTAACTTCCGTGGCGTAAACAAGTTCTTTGGGCCGTCCCCAGACTCAAAAATCTAACGGAGGCAGGTCTGGGGAACGTGGAGGCCAAGGAATAGGGCCATCCCTCCCAATCCATGAGTCTGGGAATGCAACATGCAAGTACTCCCTGAGGGGTAATCTCCAATGAGCGGGACAACCGTCTTGATGAAAAACAGAAGGCAGGTCTTCACTGAAAATTGGTAGCCGAGCTAATATTAGGGTAAATCTGTTTGTAGAAATTCTTTAAAAAAAGTTCGGATCATCCACGTCCGAGTGTAATAAAAAACGACAAAACTGGACACGGTTATCATAGTCTTGATTCTCGAGACCTACAACAAACAAAATACGCGTAAGAATGCATTACTTTCTCCCAAGGGGCATTTAAAAAAAAATATTTGTATAAAGTACAGACGCCAGCACATCAACGTAAACTGTATACATATCTATAACTACGACGCGGCGTATAGTGTTAGAAAGAAAGTATTCTTGGTATGATTGGTGGAGTTTTCAACGTTTCAAAAATTGCCCAATGGTAGCACGTACTAATAATTGGAAGCCAATTACCATGTCTCACTAGGAATAAGCCACACCCACGCGCCTCTGCGCGTCCGCCACCGCTCCCGAGTTTCCCCGAACCTTCACGAAGTTAAACGAATGTCACATAACATCGTTCGTTTGACATTTATTCAGTAGTCAGTACGTCACTTGGAGCCGTGTTGAGTGCTCGGCGAAAGTTCTAGTCCGCAGACATTTTTGAATGTGCGTTTTAATTATTTTTATCAAAGTTTAGTTAAATATCAAAATCAAGAATGCCGCCTCAGTTAACGCAAATTGAAAGGGAGCGCATCATAAGCCCTTCGATTGAGTGGATGTGATGTGATTGGTATTTGTCGGCAGACGGGCATAACGGTGAGTAATATTTTTTGTAGTTATAAATTTAAAATAACAATAAACAAAGGTTTGTATTGTTAAAAATGTGTCAATGGTGTTTTTCTATAGAATTTTCGAATTAATAGAAGGGATAGATCTATATTTGTGGATAGGTATATCTTCTTTGTCTTCTTTCATAATGGGTGCGCCGTGCGCGCTGTTTCGTGAAAGCTTAAATTCAGAGTTATACCTCCGTAAGCATAATTCGATGAACTATTGTTTTTGATTCAATTTAGGGCTGATTTTTCCAACGTCAGTTAATTTTTTAGCCAGCCAATTTATTACTATCGGAAGGAATCATTTTGAATTTTTGACAATTCTTCCAAACAAAAACTGTCAGATGTCAATTTTATTCCAATAGTAAAAAATATCTGTCGATTGAAAAATCAGCCCTTACTCCTGGAACATTCTAAACAGAAGTTATTCCATTATGTAGTGATTGGATTTTAAAGTAAATATTACCTATTATACGCAATTATGCTCTGTAACGAATGCCGGGCGTGCGAATAGTGAATGATAATAAATAAGTTAGAATAGTGTAAAAATGATAGAATAGTAATATCGTTTTAATTATTAGTTTTCGTATTAGTTTCTAACAGGAATTTTTGAGAATTTTAATGTGAAGAAAAATTATAGGCAGAATAATGACGTAACTTGAAAACGTGATTCTTTCTTTATATGAATATTTGCGTGATTTTAGTGTCAAATGAGAGGATTATGTTTAAAACTGATATTCCCGTTTGAACTATGTAAATCGGTCCACGGGTTCTAGAGATAGAAAGAATTATGTCCTATAATGAAAACATGTCAAAGTTCGATTTTAGTAAGTTAATGTTCTAGAAAGTTTTTATTGTATAGAGATAGGATAAATGTTGATACGTAATACGAAAGAAGATTACATAGACCAATATAATGAAATTGTAACGATCGCCTAGGCTTAAAGAACATTATAAACAGGGATATTTAAGTGTCAGACCCAAGAGAAAATTACATGTAAAAATGGCTTAAAATCAAGGGTCTCTTTGCCTATAGTAATTGAGTAATAATGGGCAAATAAACTACAGCTAAGTATTTGTTTCGTTCCAGAAAAAAACAGATTACTTCTGGCTTCGGCAGTGGGAAGAAAGCGGATGCATAGAACTGCTAGCTCTACGCGAGAGCCATGCGGCTGCAGACGAGACGATGTGGAGTAACCTCAATTTCGTACAGCGTGAGTAACTAGTAATCACACTTACCTATCACATTAACTTATATCATCACAGTTAACATAAAACATGGTTTTCCTAAAAAGTGAATAACAAAATTGATTAAAAAATTAAATTTAAAAAACCCCCGTCACAAAAAAATAATAAAATTAAATGTAAGTAATTGGAAAAGGATCAAATTTATTTATTTATTTATTTATTTAAACTTTTCGCACAAAAAGGTACAAAGGCGGACTTAATGCCTTAGGCATTCTCTACCAGTCAACCAAGGGTGGTGAAGAGATTGGATGGCAGGTGCTTTGGTTGAGAGGAACAATGATTAAAAAAAATTAAAACTAAGTACACAAATACATAAATAGGTTATATACACATA
Source organism: Mesoligia furuncula (assembly GCA_916614155.1). NCBI lineage: Eukaryota > Metazoa > Arthropoda > Insecta > Lepidoptera > Noctuidae > Mesoligia > Mesoligia furuncula. The sequence goes on along the minus strand of OU744817.1, from coordinate 17,705,381 downwards.
TATACTATTGACTATAATACATACTTATAATATATATATACATACAAATTCAAGGGAGAGAGGTGTTGAGATGACTCTACGCTATTTGTTTTGAAAATAACTCTGCAATTTCCGCTTAAATGCATACCGACTGGTGGCCGATCACTGGTGGCCGATCAAATAATTTAAAAACCCCCAACTTAAAGAATCTAGGTAACGAGACTAAAACAGATAAATTCATTTGGCAGTCGGGGGACCTGTTAGCATAGAGAAGGTGTTCCACAGAACGGTCCCCCGACTTCCAAATGAATTTATCTGTTTTAGACTCGTTACCTAGATTCTTTAAGTTGGGGGTTTTTAAATTATTTGATCCTTTTCCAATTACTTACATTTAATTTTATTTTTTTGTGTCGGGGGTTTTTTTAAATTTTTATTTAATTTTTTATTTTATGTTTTTTGTAGGGACTCCTTAATTTTTGTATTTCATTTCTTTTATTTTCTTGCGTTTTAAAATTCAGGTAATTTGGTGTTTAATCAGGTTTTTTATCCGTCAAAAAATAATTATTAATTTATAGTTGAAGAATAATTTTGACTAAACAGACTTTTTTGTTTTATTATATCCTTTTTCTAGTTCTTCCTTTAGTTATTCAACTTTCGTATAAGTATTAGCTATTAGATAATCTTAGGTATTTCAGATCTAGTTTATAAAATGGGACTGCAACACTATCTGATGTAGAAATACCTACGCTTTTTAAGTAGGATAATTCCATTCCTAATAAAAATAGTCAAACTCAGTGGTTGTATCACTTATTATATTACTCTATTAGATAAAAATATCTTCAGTCCTTTACAACCATATTTTACAACCCACCTCAACAAAGGTGGAAGTTCTCAATTCGACAGATTATTTGTGTATGTTTGTTTATATTTGGAAGAATATTTTTTAACCGTTCCATACTCATTTAAAGTTTATTCAAACTTCTTTCAAATTAATATTATTTCAAGTTAAACAAATATCAACTTTATTGTAATGGCAATTAAGTTGATTTCAGAGTGACTAGCACTATTGAAAAAGTTAAAGTTGTAGCGTAAACTGAACTTTCTTGTGTACGATTCAAAGTTATTTTTCTGTAAAGTCATTTTTGTTTACGATTTTTGACAAATTAATCGCGAATGCAGATTAGTTAAGTTAGCCCCTAATTTCTCATAACAAAGAATCCTATGTAAGTATTGAAAATGACAAAATTTTCTTTGTTTTAGATATCAATGGACACAGTCAGGAGACGCCGGATTGCCGGATTGAAATGCCGCCGCCCTGCTAAGAAGATTCAAATGGGATTATTTGAATCTTCTAAGGTGCATAAGGAGGCAAGAGCAAGTTTTTGCCTAGAGTTTTATAATTTTGACTGGGCAAACAATATCGTAATTTTTGTGGATGAAAAAAGCTTTCGTTCGGATATGGACGGAAGAAAAATATTATGGCGCAATAGCAATGAGCGCTATAATCCATAACGTAATTATTTTATTTACTTATTAAAGTAAAGGTTCCAACCACTATTTCTCAAACGCTTATTCTTCCATTGCTCGATTTAGAAAAGACGCCAGACATGTCGTTCGTTGATGTTGTGTCATAATAAACTATATTCCTCGCATGTCCTTCCCCAGGCTTCAAACTATCTCCATATTTTTCATCACAATTGTCCACCGGCTTGGCCGCGAAGGCATAACACACAAAGTTCTTTCGCATTTATAATATTAGTATGGATCATTCTTCTAATATCGTGATAATTAATACTGTAAATTGAAATTTTATATTTATTTTCGCACTACTGTTATATTCTTGAGAATTTTTCTTTACTATTGTTGGGGACAATTTAAGATAGGGCCGTAACCCACTGGCGGCATGGCATGACAAGGGATTTTAAAAGCTTACTTTTGTTTGGCGGCAGTATTTGATTTTTCTTAGCAGCCATTGGTAGTTGTAACTGTATAATTAATCTGTTACAAATATCAATAAAAATAAAAGCTTGTAAAAATAAATATTATTTACTTGTTTTTAATCAGTTTGTTGTGTGAAATGTTTGTGTTAACAGTGTTAAATTAGATTCGAAATCATCTGTAAGTATTACAAAAATCCCTTGTCGTGCCGTGCCTCCAGTGTGTGCCGGACCTTATACAGCCCAGACAAATTATACTAATCTAGGTAAAAGCTTATTTTTGTTTGGCAATCAAATGCTACCGCATTTTATTTTGCTTGGCAGCCATTGGTGATCTGTTACAAATAAAATTCTAATCTATATACCTAATAATAATAACGCCTTCGAAAGGTCCGCGAGGTGTGTCAGACATTTTAAAAATAAAAATTCTTTATTGACATAGGTAATGGTTACAGATACTTTTATGTAAGTATGAAGCATGTAGGACTGTAGGTATATTATAAATTACCTAATGTATAAAAATATTAAATTGTAGGTTATTCAAAACTAAACTATATAAATAATTTCTATAATATTAAGGATTTTTTTGAACATAAATTATAATGTTTTTAAATTCAATTTTGTTTATTTGTGCATTTTTTTTTTCATTTATTGCAAAACTGTATGATCTCATATGCTTTAATAACACCTGTGTATACCATGTTTTACGCAAATAAATTATCTTAATCTATGGTATAGTTTGGTTTTATACCTTTTGTTGTAAGTATATTTTAATTTAAAGTAGGTAGTTGTTATAATGTTTTCAATTATATTAATGTTTAAAAATAAAAAGATTTGATTGGTATTCCGCATTTTATTTTGATATTTATCCCGCGGTTTCATACGCGTTCCTGTAGGAACCTATCCTATGTCCTTTTCTGATTGGTAGGTATGCATAATTTCATGATGATCGCAATATTTTGATCGCAATATTTATCAAGATGACATAAATAATACACTATCGGACATAATTAATTGGCTTAATAATAATAATTTAGTTATAAACTTAAAGAAAACCAATATAATGCACTTTCACCAAAGAACTGTAGTACCAAAAGTTAATATCAGACATAGTAACTGTGACATTGAAGAAGTTAAAGTAGCAAAATTCTTAGGTTTATTCCTTGATAACCAGCTTAACTGGAAGGCCCACATAGATGACCTAAGTAAGAAAATAAATAAATCAGCATACGCACTTTTCCAAATTGCTAGAAAAATAAATATGGATGCTCTACTAGTTGCATATCACGGCTTAGTAGCCTCAATTTTGCGATATGGCATTATTTTCTGGGGAAATTCTACTGACAAAGATATCGTTTTTAAGGCACAAAAAAGATGCATAAGATCAATGTGTGGTCTGAAAACTGATGTTAGCTGTGTACCATTCTTTAAATCGCTGAAAATACTTACCTTACCCTCATTATATATTTTTGAAATTAGTGTTTTCGTCAAAACAAGCATGAGGTTATTCGAAAAAGTGTCAACGTTGCGAGATGTTGCGATTCGTAGCCAATACGCAAACTCTTTAAGCAATCAGCGCTGTAAGACTGCCTTAGTGGGAAAGAGCGTTCTAGGTATGGCACCGCGCATTTACAATAAATTACCCGATGTCATAAAAAATTTGAATGTTACACAATTTAAAAAAAAATTAAAACTGTTATTAATTGAAAAATGTTATTATACGACTGATGAATTTCTGAATGATAAATTAATGTAGACTTATTTATTTATTTGACTGGAGAAACAAATTTTAATTGAATATTGTGACAAATTGTACTTTATGATTATTTATTTATGCACTGACTTTAGAAATTATGCCATATTGTTTTTATTTAGCATGTAACTATATTTGTACGCCTCTTGGCATAAAATAGCGAGCTATGAACTTTAATTTAAGAACTGTATTCACTACCTATGTTACACAAATAAAAAATGATTATGATTATGATTATGATCGGTTGTGTAGTTATAGTGCCAAAAGCAGGGGGTTAGCTACCGCCGTATCTGTTATACAGTGGGCCCCGACGGCATATTTATTTACTTAAAAAAACGTCACCGTCCTTTTTGCAAAAGACCCCGCCAAGATATTTTGATATGGGGCCCCTGGGGTTAGATCACACAGCCCTTTCGACTGCAGTCACTGCGTCTTCAGGTCATGACCGGCCGCCTTGCGGAGTTGTTTTAAAACTATGATATTTCCTAAGATATTCATTGAAATCAAATTTGTCAAGGGCAATTTTGTTCAAAATTAAATACTTGTGATGAGTAACGTGTTTATTTGGATAAGGATTAATATCATGTTTATAAAAACACCTTTGCAAATAATGCATTATTTTAGAACTTTGATTACGATAAAAAACAGGCCAAGTGCGAGTCGGACTCGCATACGAAGGGTTCCGTACCACAAGGCAAAAACGCCTATAAAAACACGTTTGTTGTATGGGAAAATTAAATATTTATTTTATTTTAATTTTATTATTAAAAATACAACTGAGTATTTTGTGAATTTTTCAAGTGCCTACCTGTTGCCTTTTTGATATCGAGCAAAACAGGGAAAAAAATCGCGTTTGTTCTAAGGGAGCCCCCTTAAATATTTATTTTATTTTGTTTTTAGTATTTGTTGTTATAGCGGCAACAGAAATACATAATTTGTGAAAATTTCAACTGTCTAGCTATCGCGGTTCTTGAGATACAGCCTGGTGACAGACAGGCGGACGGACGGACGGACAGACAGCGAAGTCTTAGTAATAGGTAGGGTTCAGTTTTTACCCTTTGGGTACGGAACCCTAAAAACGTTATAGTGAATCAAGTAGAGAAGAATTTTTCAATTCGAAGCAGCAGTTCCTGAGATTAGCGCGTTCAAACAAACTTATCAGCTTTATAATATTATAGTATAGATTTAGGATGTAAAGTAACGATAATAATATATTAGAATTTTATTTGAAAATTCATAACCTTTGAAATCGTATCTTATTACTAGCGCAATAAGGTTGAACATCATGTCAAAGCAAACTTCGGTAGGTATTGGTAATTTCGTTACAAGGTTCAACCTGATTGTTTTTGTAATAAGATCCTGCGGACGAAACGTTAATCTTAAACACGGCGGACTGACAAAAGGCTTTTTGTAGGTATAATTAATTGGCTAAACTTCACACACGTTCGTGATGGGGTAAGAAGTAGGTGTCCATATTTTTTTCAAAATTTCAAGTAGATTACCTATGTTATGGGTTTTCAGCATTTAATTTCGTGAAAATAAATAAAAATCTTTTATTTTGGAACAATAACAGATATAATAGGTATTATAAAAATAGTTAAAGGATGATAACTACAAAAGTTTATAACTGTGGCGCATGGCGCAGCTATCAATAATAGAATAGAAGAGCAAGGAACGCGCTAAGACAGGTGACCGCCAGCCCGTCAGTAAGTAGGTAACAAAACCCGGAAAAGGTCATTAAAACCTGCTTGAAATTTAAAAACTGGCCAAGTGCGAGTCGGACTCGCACACGAAGGGTTCCGTACCACAAGGCGAAAACGCCGAAAAAAACACGTTTGTTGTATGGGAGCCCCCCTTAAATATTCATTTTATTTTGTTTTTAGTATTTGTTATTATAGCGGCAACAGAAATACATAATTTGTGAAAATTTTAACTGTCTAGCTATCGCGGTTCTTGAGATACAGCCTGGTGACAGACAGACGGATAGACAGCGAAGTCTTAGGTCTCGTTTTTACCCTTTGGGTACGGAACCCTAATAATAGGGTCCCGTTTTTACCCTTTGGGTATGGAACCCTAATAAAAAAGGAAATGTTTTTCTGATATGAGATTATACCTACCTACTTACCTACCTACTTGTCTACTTAACAATATTCATCGAGAGCGTGAAATTTCGCTAATTAATTGTGTAAATGTAATATGAGTAGGTAGTTACTACTTAATACTCTAAGTAATTTTCCAACAAATATGTAAAAATGAAGGATTAACGCATTAAGTAAAAGATCATTGACTATAAACTTTCATAGGTATTTTAAGCATTACGCTGGGCGTTTCGATTCAATTATTCAACCTGCTACCATAGAACTATTATTACTTAGTGTTCAGAACCGACGACGCGACGCCACAAAACGAGTTTTTGCGCCAGGCCCCCGCCTTCCGAATTGCGTCAAAAGCGATTACTTATATCGCGAATCCGACCAACGCGCAACGTCACAAATAGTAGTCGATAGTCCTTATATTTTGTGACTATTAAATTTGGTCGGATTCACGATATAATCGCTTTTGACGCAATTCGGAACGCGGGGTATATTACCGACCGGCAACAACTCATTTATTTATATATAGTCTTGCATGAAACGTGTAAGCGCCATGAAATTCCCGGCGCTTATGACGTTTTGGTCGCGAGAAAACTATACGTTTTAAGCGGTCTAGCGCTGCATGTTTTATAGTTTGGTGAGACGACAGCTACTGTTTAAGCGCTGCAGCAAATACGCTCGCCCCACTGTCATCCTGTTGTGACACTGTATTTGATTCGGATAGCTACGCTATTTCTTATCGCACAGTATCTTATTCACACCACGACGACGGATAAGCCTTACGGCTACCACCTTCTGGGGCGCGTTCAAGTAGTGGGCGGCTCGCCGCCGAAGTGAACGCGCCCACACCGGGGCCCCGTATAGGGCCATGGACCGCACGACCCCCGCGTAAAGCCTCCGGCAGGAGGTGTTTGGCCCCCTCAGGTTAGGCAAGAGCCGCTTGAAGGCGGCCCCGGCCCGTTCGAGTTTGGGGGCCAAACGTCGGAAATGCTCGACGAAGTTCCACCGGCTGTCGAGGACGAGGCCCAGGTATTTCATCGTCATCTCGACGCCGATGTGAACCCCTCCTACCGTTAGTTGGGATCCCGATGGTGGCGCGTTCCGGGGCCCATGGAACGACATGGCCTCGGACTTGTGCAATGCAACCTCGAGACTCTCGAGACAATCCCGCGTGTCATCGCGTCGGCCGCCGCCTGATGCCACCTCCCCTGCGCCAGGACCAGCGTGTCGTGAGCGTAGCAAACCACGCTGACGCCATCAGGAAGGTCGGCCCGCAGCACCCAGTCGTAGCCGATGTCCCACAGGAGCGGCCCCACAACCGATCCTTGCGGGACACCGCACGACATCTCTCGCCGGTTCCACTCCCCATCGCGACCGGGGTAGCTGACGGCTCTGTCCGTCAGATATGCCTCGACTATTCGACGGAGGTAGGGCGGCACCCGGTGATACCGGAGTGCCTCCACAATGAAGCTCCAGGGCAGGGTGTTGAATGCGTTGGCGATGTCGAGTGACACCGCCACGACGACCCCACCCTGGGACACCGCGTTCCCCGTCGTGAGGGCTCTCACGCGCATGATGGCGTCCACAGTCGAGCGCCCCTTGCGGAAACCAAACTGGCTGTCCGCAAGATCCGGCCCCGTCCTCACCAGGTGCCCGACGAGGCGGCCCGCAATCACTCTCTCAAAGAGCTTGCCGACCTCGTCGAGCAGCACGATGGGCCGGTATGCGGACGGAGAGTCCGCAGGGCGCCCTGGGTTCCGAATGAGGACTAGCTTCCGCGTCTTCCAACGGAGTGGAAACTGGCCTCTCTCCAAACATGCGCTTAAGAGCGTTTACGCCGTACGGCATTTCATACAAACTTTCAAGCCCTTGTTTTTCGAAATGAATGAACCGATTTTAATGAAACTTCCTACGCATAAGCAGGATACAAAGGTCTAAAAAGTTAGTAGAAAACATTTTCGAAATGTCTTATTTAAATAAAGATAAATGGAAATCTCTGTTTCTATAGAACGTTTAAAATCGGCCTAATTTGGCTGTAACACTATTTTTCGAAAATGTTCTCTACTAACTTTTTAGACCTTTGTATCCTGCTTATGCGTATGAAGTTTCATTAAAATCGGTTCATTCACTTCGAAAAACAAGGGCTTGAAAGTTTGTATGAAATGCCTTTCGGCGTAAACGCTCTTAAGAACGCCTCCAGTCGAGGCCCGAGAGCCCTCGAGGCCAGGACCCAGGCTTTACCTGGCAAGCCGTCGTCGGGTCCTGGGGGCACAGAAAGCCTGCAAATGAAAAGACAAAAGCGAGATCATCATACAGGATATGGTAAAAGGGCACTCAGAAATCCCAATTGGATCACATTATAACGCCACATGGAACAGAAAAACTCTTCGAACTTATTAAAGGCGAATGGGCCGCTAGGGACACATCCGACCATAAAATAATCTGGGGTCTGCTTAGAACAAACCGAATTTCAAACAAAAAAGAAAACACTAAACACAGTAATACACAAAAACAACAGCAAGCTGCGAAGGAAACAACAATTGCGGCCAAGGATTTAAATTATAAACAGTGCCATTATGTCGCCCCCAATAGTAAATTCACGAAAACAAAATACCAAGACTGCATAACAAAAAACTAAAACATATGTAGGAATCAACTCAACGGACAAAACATCGAAGTACCATAACAAGTATTAAAAGCGGCTGCCCAGGAAACTCTGATTCCTGGACTCTCCGCCAGTTCTCTCCAGAGATCATCGATTAGCTCTTGCTAAACTCCTACAAAATAGGCAACTAGATAATCCAAATAGGTACAACCTAGTAAAAGAATGTCAGGCAACACTTCAAAAGGTTAAATATCAGGAAGAGCAAAAAGCAATAGGGCCTGCCTCACTGAATGTGGGAAAACCCACCCTGCAAAATGCATGCAGATGCTATACTTTTTACAGTAGAAACAAAACTTCAAACAAAACGTCGAAAAAGATCTACTTAGATACCGATGTCCAAATGGGAGCAAATATTTAAAAAATCCGAGGGCCATCTTATACCAACAATTAATACAAGCAATCCGATAACCAAAGTACAGTGTGATGGACCTATTGGAATCATTAATAAAATGCGAAACGTGTCAGCTCCCGGAACTGACCAAGTGGTAATCGAGCTTTACAAAACAATGCCAGAAATATTACAAGAAGCCGTCACCAAACACATGAACAAAGCTTGGACACAGAACGAAGCACCCGACACGTGGCTGGAGACCGTACAAGTACCAATTCCAAAAAAAACAAAAACCCTAAAGATGCGAATGAATATTGCCACGTATCAGTTTGCAACACGGGTTACAGAATTTACGCCTCCTACGGACTTTAAAAAAAAATAGGCGAGTACTAACGGAATTGGGCAATTACTAACCGACCTTTTTAAACAATAGATCAACAGACGACCATATATTTACGCTTAAAAGGGTCTTAGACGAAGAAGGGTGTGCAGGTAAAAGAACTTATGTAGGTACTCGCCCTCGACATAAAAAACCCTTTTATGTCGAGCCTTTGACAATGACGACCACAAGGCACTAAGGGATATCCTATCACAACGAACCAACAAATCGCTAACCAACAGGACAATCAAGGTATGCATGAATGAACAAACATGCATCAAATGGTGTGGCCAGCCAAGCAGTTGGATTATTAACGGACACTGGTCATCGACAAAGTCCTTAGAACCCCCGACGAAGAAACCTAATTAATAAAACTTGACCAGTATCGTGAAATCTCGTTCCCCCTAGTACTATAATTTGCGGACGACCTTATCTTCCTTTCAGATGACCTAGAAAGGATAGAATATATTCTATACCATATTAAACCCCTACTAGACAGCGTAGGCCTCCAAATAAATGATACAAAATCAAAAATACTAATTAGGGACCCCATAGCTACACAGATAGCGACACGAGTGAACTTTAATGGAATAAGTATACCGACATGTGATGAAATTAAATACCTAGGTACATACATAACATCTACATTAAGCAGAAAAAGCACTACAAAAAACGTTGCGAACAGGCCATGAAAAACGCCAAATCGTTAAGTACCATTCATAAATAACTCAAATATGGACTGGAAATTAGCCAGACTCATATATCGAATGGTGATCGTACCATGCATGATACATGGTCTGAAAGTATCGGCACTTACTAAAGCTAACAGGTCAAGACTCAGGAGGTATTAGCGAGTTATCATTAGAAACTTGATTAACCACTCTAGGAATAAACCAAGACAAAAGAAAATGTATAAAATCTTAAGACGGAAAAACAGTAACCAAACGCATCAAGAACCACAAGATGTGCTACCTCGCACATGTCTACAGGCGCCGCAAACACCTATTGCATGCAGCAATGCAGTACAAGGCCAAATCCAAGAAGGTTGGCCGACCTATTTACACATGGAACGAAAATCTAAAACATGAAGTACATGAAGTACTTCGACAAGGGAATCAATTTTTGGATGGATACAGCTGGGAAAAGGCTAGGCAAATGATGATGATGACAGCTGAAGATAGAAGTAAGATCAAGATCGCTGCTAGTGAGACTTACAAAAACCTGAAACGGATGGTAGCGAAACTTCCGACGAAGACATTGAAAACAGCAACATCTGACACAACAAAACAAGCAATTAGACATACAAAAGAACTGAGAAAGCAGTAGAAGCCCGCCAAAAGACGCACCGATGAAGCTCGACCTGAACCAACCTGCCGACAAGGTCGATAAAAGATGCCCATCCTTAGATAATAATTACCCATCTCTCCACTAGTCCATGCTTACTCTAGGATGCATATCCGGTAGGCTCTTAACCGTTTCACTGTGGCGGCCATTTTTGCGCGCCAAAAGCTCTCTGTGCGCTATTTACGGTTGGAATTTCCGGAGTCGGCGCGTGTGATTAAAATGACGATATCTCTAAAGTTTTGTACGGGAGCTGCATAGAGTTAAGTCATTGGAATCGTTATGAAACAAGCTAACATTAAAAAGTATAACGCAGTGTAATGTATTATTCATTCCAATTAGAATCTAATTGGAATCGCGACTTTCGACTTTTTTTCCAGTTTATTGTACAAACCTCGTTATAATTAAAAAAATATACCATTATTTCAAAATATTAATATTTTAATTACGTAAGTATACATTATTTCATATTAATAAATAAAAAGAACACACCTCCCCATACATTTTTTTCACACCACGACCTTAACAAAAACGTGTTTCATTAAGGCGATCGGAGCGCACGGACAAAAAATAGGGTGAGTTTATACTTCAATTCCGAGAGCACTGTAAGGTTAATTTGCTTAGGTTATTAACTTATACTATAGTTTGGTACATATACTTATCACATACAGAGTTTCAGTTGTTAGAAGTGTTTAGTTTACGAGAAATCAAAACAATTAACCAAGCACTTGAAAATAAGCCTAAAAAGGTCAAGGGCAATCTTTGGATCACAGAGTAAATTTTGTTGCATTTATTTCAAATAAAAGTTCACATTCTACAATTAGATGATATTTACATATCGATAAGCACAATAAAAAGGCATGCTGCCTTACAAATACATTTCAGAAATCAACAATCAAAATAAAATATTTAAGGGTCATTCGAGGTCAAAAGTCAGCTGTTGATTGTTCGTTTATTTCTAATTTCAATGTTACGCAAATTCCTTACGGTAATTTTTTAATTAACTGCTTAGTAACAATAATACTAAACGTAAAAACATACGTAATAACAACAGTTTGATACCATTCGTATAATTATTATTGTAAAACCGGAGCCACGCGGCGGCCATGACACGCGCGCGCGTGCATACAATTTTTCGATGTTCGTTGAAATAAAAAAAATTGTGTTTAAATTCAATGTCTATGCATTAAAAACTCTAAAGTACGTACCCCTTCACGACGAAACTGTGTTTTTTTGTTGGTTTTCCCACTTAAACACTCACAAAACACATTTTCACAAATCACTACTGCTTACTGATAAACGTGCGCGGGGGCGCGTGAACGCGAGAGTACTGCAGCGTCTGTAGAATCGTCATTCATTCGTTTTAAATACTTGACAGAGATAATATAACTTTCTTGTTCTGTCTCCTACACTCTGTACAAGTTTGAGCGAGATCGGTATAGTTTTCAAGGAAATTTACGTCAAAACCTATGACAGTGACGTCCGCCCACTCGGCTCGTCGGTCACAGATGACCCCCCAAAGTGACATTGGGCCTTTGCGCATGGCGTCAACATCGCAAAGGTTAAATCCTGACCTATCCTACGGGCACGTCTTCCCTACCACTACCGCGCCCCCCAGTCTATTCCTTGATATGCAATGGTCGCTGTAGCACCATGAACTTGAGGCTACGGGAGCTAGTGTGAATCTTGGGGTTCATTCGATAAATCGAGTCTGGTTTAACCACGCTGGGATCGGTGCAATTCATTCATAAATAATTTTTATGCCTTAAAAATATTCGTTTAAACAAGATTATGCCAAGTGTGTTATGCCAAATAAATTTCGGAGCATCAATATTCTGCCAGATAGAAGGCATCGTTTTAGATGACGTTTTCCCAACTATTTTGCAAATAAGAAAGAAATAAAAAAATACGTATTTTTTTTGCAACAGGGACTGAAAGGGGTTCTGAAAAATTCGAAGTGGGGCTACTAAGGCATGTGGAGTATCATAATATGATACTCCACACTGTGTGAATGTGCAAACTCACACTGTGAGATTCTTATTACTTACAGAAATGTTGTTAGACAAGTTTTGTGAAATTCTATAATAATAAATGTGATTAGTCATAATTTTTATAACGCGAATTATCTTAAAAAAAAGACGGACCTAACTGACACTTAATATTATTGTTATATAAAAAGATAATTGTACCTACATGTAAATAATGTATGATTTGACATCAAAACTTTGTTTATTAATTTTACCTTCTAAATAGGGTGACCATCTTTACATACCGTGACCCCTCCGTGCCTCGGAAAGCACGTTAAACCGTTGGTCCCGGCTGTCATTCGTGGATCTTTGACAGTCGTTACGGGTAGTCAGAAGCCCCAAAGCCTGACAACCAGTCTTACCAAGGGGTATCGTATTACCCAGTAACTGGGTTGTGGAGGTCAGGTAGGCAGTCGCTCCATGTAAAATACTAATAGATGATGAAATACGTAGGTACTTCCAAAAAAGAATAAAATTAAAAGTCTGAAAAAAATAAGGTTTCTTTTTTTTCAATACCGTTATCCCGGAATCCCGGTATTTAGAAAAAAACATTCGGTATTAATACCGGTATTGAAAAAATCCGGTATTCGAAAGCCCTAAGCCTGTACTTAAAGAACTGTAGCGCAGGGGTCATTTGCCGGGGTCACGTATCATAACATCGCATCAATGAAATTAAAACGAATAAGCAATACTATTCGAACTACAAAACAGTGTGACTACGATCATTCAAGGTAGTGAATAGTTGAACTAAAATAGTGTTGCCAAAGAAAGGAAATTTAATACAATTACGAAAGAAACTTAAGATGTCTTCGAGAACTAAATGCACCAACAGCGGCCGAAAAGAGCAGCCACTAGTCACTTGTTATAAATGCAAGAAACTAGCGGAACACAGAAATACGCCAATTTGCACTTCTTGTAATAACCATTTTGAATTTGATTGTGCTGGTTATCCGGAGAAAGTGTATCGATTGAAGAGTTTAGATGAGAGAAAAACTTTTAGGTGGGTGTGCAAATCATGCTCTCAAAGAGCAAAAGAGCATGTTAACCCCACCCCTGGAGAATCCAATGTGACATTGAGGAAAAAACGCTCATCACCTAAAGCAGAATCAAGTAGATGTCTCACACCAAGCGTACCAGCAGAGAACACACCTTGGTCCACCCCAAAGAGCACAACTTCTGAATCTTATGACTCACATATACTAACAATGGAACATACGTACGATGATTCAACTGCTATATCCGATAAAACACTGTCAAGAAGTATGGACTATACAACAATTGATCCTATGCAGAACCTTGAGCTCAAAGAATCAATTGAACTCCTCCAGATGGAACTTGTAAGTACACAGAACGAACTTGAAAATGTCATACTAAACAATAATGAGCTCCGTAAACAAAATGAAAAAGTCCGTAAAGATAATATAACTTTAAAAGGATTCTTAGGCCAGTCCCCACAAAAAGTATTGTACAGCAATGAAGGCACAAAAATAGCAAATGCGTCGTACTCTTTATTACATTCAGATATGCAAGCATTCTTTACACCGCCTAGAAATTTGTCTAGAACTACAAATAACGTAACAGGTGCACATACAAAGAATCATCTAAGCGGGACTATCCTAAGCCTACAAAAAAACATCACCGACTTGGAGAATCAGTTGAAACAGGCGGGAAACGATATAGTACATCTCAAAGATCAAGTTCTAAAACTACAGAAGCTATTAGATTTAAAAGTGAGCAGTAAAATATGTAACGATAAGAAAACTTCTGTTGGACTAAATGAAGAACGTAATAACAAGATATTTATCTTTGGCACACAACAATGTGTTGGACTTTCTTCCGCATTGATGAAGTCGAGAGCGGCTACTCCGTATATAAAATATACTGTGACGGCGGAAACAAAACCACATGCGCTTACTAGTGACATTATTAAGAATTGTCAAAATATTTCTACTTCAAGTGGCGACAAACTTATTATGCAGGCTGTGGATTTGCATCCTAGTCAAATTCAAGGACGTAATTATGCTAATGATTCTCGACCCAAATCAACAATAAAATGGGTAGGTATTTTTTTTTTTCTTATTTACGGAAATCCGTAAGTGTGAACCAGCCGTATTTAAACGCGGCCCGTCTGTTACTAGCCTTATAACCGCGCTTTCATGCGCACACACACATTCAAAATGCGCATGAGAATCTATCATTCGATAAATTCGTAGGTAATCAATCCCATCCCCCAATCACGATGCGGCGAAGCGGGTACTTAGTCTCCCGCGCACCCTAAGCCACGCCCCCGCGGCCCCAGAACTAACAGTGTAATTGAAATCGCCGCAGCGTTCGTGCGCTTTGCGAATTCCGCTTCTCGGTACATCGTTGAGACGTAGGTACAAAGTGTTCAATTCAAATGTCGCGCTGGTGGAGATGGTCAGGTGGGTATGCCATCAGTGGAGACAGCCTACGTGGAGTCATCCGGATGTTTCCCGATCACAGAGCGTCATGCTGGCTGCTATGCACCACACCAGTGTTGCGCATACTGCGAAAACCAGTACGTACTTCCTAAGTACGTGACAACTTTACCTCCGGTAACATAGGTAGGTAATTTATTTATTTGTACATTTTGTAAATACGTTGTTAGCTTAATCAATTTCATTAGTGTAAATAAGTTATTTCAAATTTTTAACTACCTACGCCAATAATACCTAAGAGTCGAAAGTATACCACGTACTTACACTTAACTAGAACGTCTTTCCATTTCCATCAAACGTAGAAAACATTTTTAGACTTAGTAGATCGGTACACCAACAAAGGTAGAATTATTGCCGATCCTAAGCCCGTTAAGTAGGAAGGAAAGTTTCAAATCAACCAATTTAATCCACAAATAAAAACAAAATCACTACGAAAACTTTAGCTTGAAGGATATTATTAATCATCTGATAACAGGTCAGTGAACTTTTCTTTGGCGCACTAGTATTACTGTCATTAGTAAGATTTCCGTATTCCAATGATGCTCAAAAATGAGTTAATTATCAAGCGAAATTTATGACAATAATGTAGGTGATTTTCGAAATAAAATTAGGTAAAATTATTGCTACCGGTCATTGCTCGCGGCGGCGCGACGGCCGGGCGCGGGGAATTACATGGCAGCTGCATGCATTGTCGCTGTGTGCATAGTCGGGTGATTCTGTTTTATTTGTATTGAATTAAGGGTTTAATTCTGAAATACTGTTAAATTTCTACAACAAAAAAAAAGCAGCGCTTACTAGTTATTGCCCCCTACCGTACTTCAAATGATTATTTATGTCTTTTATGACAACCTCCTGACATTTGACGAGGATGCAAATCAACAGCTTGTATGTGTGAGTGAAAATGACTATGATACAAAAATCTTATCAGCGCAATTACGCCAACTCCTCGACGTATTCAGTAATAATTTTGTAATTGTTTTGAGCCCACTTAAGAATATGTATTTAAATATAAATGAGTTGAAACAAACTATACGTGACATTTGCAGTGAATATAAATGTTGTAAATATATTGATTCTGAATTCAAATTGTACAATGCATGTAAATCTTTAAACTATGCTATTGACTGTTACGATTACGAAAACAAGTATTTAAATGTTAAAGAATTGAAGAAAATAATACTGCGTAATCAAGCTAACTATAAAAAACCTGATAGCAAACAGGTAATAGCTTCGAAAGGTACAATCCCTTATTATTTTGCACGTCATCAAACGAAATGCCTTGCTACAAATGGTCCTGATATTGAAAACTCTACTCATTCAAAAAAAGGTACTATTCCATACTATTTTAAAGTAATAGATCGTAAACAGCTTTTTCGTGAATAACAACATCGTGGCAAATAAACCTAAAACTTTTAAAATATTGCACCAAAACATCGGAACAAAATTTTGGAACTAACATTGCTGGAGTTACGAGACATAAATAAAGAACCTGACATATTATGTTTGTCTGAAACCTTTATGCGTGCCCGAAATGAGAAATATATAAAATTAAATAACTACACTGTAGCAGCTGCATTTAGTAGAGACACACAGAGAGGGGGAACCTGTATACTCGCTAAACAGGGTATTGTTTATAAAGAGCTTTCCCACATTAAAAAGTACTCAACCCAAAAATCATTTGAAGCCTGTGGCGTTGAAATTCCATTGCACAAATTACTAATCGTGTGTCTTTATAGAACGCCTAAGTCTGATCCTAACATATTTTTGGATAAACTTGATCAATTTATGTGCGAAACGGTAAAAAAATATGGATCAAGTACAAAAAGAGTTATTGCCGGTGACTTCAATATAAATACTTTTAAACAAGGGAAAGTCACCAACTACTTAAAGGATCTATGCAATAAGTATAACTTGCAGATTCACGTTAAAATTGCTACACGTAAAGACTCGTGTATAGACCACATACTAAGTAACATAAAAAAATCTTCTACTGAGGTTCTATCCCTACACTTATCAGATCACGACACAGCGCAACTCTTAGATTTCACAGTAAAAGAGCAAAGTTTAAAGTCCAAATCATATTTTATGTATAAAAAAGACTATTGCAGTGAAAATATTAGTAAATTCAAAAAATGCCTTGCAAGTCTAACGTGGTCAGAGGTACATCTCGAAACTGATATAAATAATGCATTCAATAAATTTCACGAGTTCTTATGTTTATTGTATAAGTTATGCTTCCCAAAGATTAAAATAAACAATTCTGATGCAAATAAACAAACATGGATAAGCAAGGGTCTCAGAAACAGTTGTAAGACTAAAAGATGTTTACGGTATCTATACTATAAAAATAAAACCATAGCGTACAAATATAGATATAAAAAATATTCATCAATACTGAAAAAATGTATCTTTAAATCCAAAATAAATTCAAACATTAAGTATATAAATAAGTGAAAGAGCGACTGTCGCAACCCAGCGCAGGGCACGCCGCGATAGCGGCGATAAGACCCCTCTTTGAGGAGTGGCTAGAGAGGCGCCACGGCGCCCTCACCTACCGCCTGACGCAGGTCCTCACCGGACACGGAAGTTTTGGGAGGTTGTCCTGCACAACATCAGGCGGGAGGGAACACCCGGGTGTCACCATTGCCAGGATCGCCCAGAGGACACGGTGGAGCACACGGTGGAGGTCTGCCCCGCTTGGGCGGAGCACCGCCGTGTCCTCGTAGAGGCGATCGGCAGCGACCGACGGCGACCTCTCGCGTCCGGCCCTGGTGCAAGCCATGGTCCGGGGCGAGAGGGAGTGGGAGGCAGTCACCTCCTTCTGCGAAGCAGTCATGCAAGCGAAGGAGGTGGCGGGACGGCTCAGGGAGAGAGCCTCCCGTCCCAGCCGCCGCGGGAGACGCTCCGGGCGTCGGGAGCCGCGTGATGACTCCCGGCCACCGTAGGCGCGGGCCTGCGGGCGGAGAGTAATGGGTAGCTCACCGTCCGATCAGGACCAGGCCCGTGCCGGACGGCGCGTACGTGTTCCACGCGCGCCTCAAAGAGATGTCAGCATCGAGGAGGGGCCCCTTAGGGCCGAAGCCTGCCGGGTCAGCGGGATTGTCCGAAAGGGTTACCGCTGGCCCGGAACATAAAGGGCTAAGGAAGGAACACGGGTGGGTTTTAGTCAGTAAGAGTCTGACACTCCCTTCCGCTCCACCCAGAGCGGGAGGAGTCATTTGATGATTTCCCATCCGCAAAAAAAAAAAAAAAAAAGTATATAAATAAGTCAAAACAAATGCAGAGCAACGTGGTCAGTCATCAACCGCGAAATTGGAAATACAAAATGTGACAATGATATTTCTCAGCTAGAATTAGATAAGAGAATACTGACTAATCCCTCTGACATAGCAAATGCTTTTAATGATTATTTTATTGATTCGACTAACACTGTGACATTTAATCATTTACATGATAATGACAAGCCGAATAAAACCATGACAATACCTAATTATATGTTTCTTAGCCCTATGACTGAAGACGAGATTAAGAAAGAAATAATAGCTTTCAATAACACTAACTCAGAAGGTTACGATGGAATTGGTACAAAAGTAATTAAAACTTGCAGTACAGAATTAATTCCTATTTTGACTTATTTAATTAATCTTTCATTTTCATCTGGAACTTTTCCTGATGCGCTAAAATTATCAGTCGTTAAACCTCTGTACAAAAAAAACGATAAAAATGATGTTAAAAACTATCGCGCGATAACCCTTATACCCATAGTGTCTAAATTATTTGAAAAATGTATGCAAAAGAGACTTTCCGACTTCTGTAGCAAATACAATATCATAACGAAAGAACAGTATGGATTTCAAAAGCACAAGTCAACAACACTAGCGATTGCTAATCTTTTGGCGCATATTCATAATTCCCTAAATAAAAATTATTTAACGACAGGACTATTTTTCGACCTGTCACAAGCCTTCGACTTAGTGGCACATGACATCTTGTTGAAAAAATTAGAAAAAAGTGGAATAAGGGGTTTAGCACTGCAGTGGATAGCGTCTTATCTAAGCAACCGAAAGCAATACGTTGTTATTAATAAAGTTAATGAAAATGTATTAACCTCGTATTCATCTGACTATAGAATTAATAATTGCGGCGTCCCCCAAGGGAGTGTATTAGGACCCTTATTGTTTTTATTATACATAAACGACTTACCGCTAGTGACTAATCATAAATGTGTATTATTTGCAGACGACATTTCAATTATTGTGACATCTGACAAAAAGTGTAAAACTAAATCTGATCATGAGATTGACATTAATAACACTATTGACGAAATTATAAAATGGTTACAGGCTAATAAATTGAAAATTAATTTAGATAAATCAAATTATATACAGTTTAATAAATCAATACATACTAAATACAATTTCAAACTTCATATTGACAGGTTAAAAGAAGTTGCACAAACGAAATTCTTAGGAGTACTCATAGACGAAGATATGAATTGGAAAGTACATGTGGATAGTTTGTGCAGTAGGATTAATAAGTTTGTTTATGCTCTCAGACAAATAAAGAACATAACCAACAAAGAAACAGCAATTACAGCATATCACGCCTATATAGAATCCATCTTAAGATACGGGCTTATCCTTTGGGGTAACAGCACAGATAAACACAGAGCATTTATTGCGCAAAAGAAATGCATCAGAGCCATTTGTGGTATCCGTCCTGACGAGTCATGTAAACCTTTCTTTAAAAAGCTAGGTATATTACCACTTCCGTCACTGTACCTTTTTGAAATTTGTAATTATGTTTATAATAATAAGGGTTTGTTCAAGAAAGCCTATCAATTGAACTCTCGAAATAGAGATCCATGCAGACTTGCATTGCAGGATACTCCTAAATCAGCCAAGTATGCGAAAAGTTTCCTAGTCATGTGTATACGCATTTATAACAAAATTCCCAAAGAAATAAAATTGTTATGTAATAGTAACTCATTTAAAAACAAATTACTGAAATGGTTGAAAGAACACATGTTTTATGACATTAAATATTTTCTCAACAATAAATTATAAGTTCCTGGACTTGTGTAATTGCAGATAATGCTGAGAGAAAACTATTATTATTGTAATTGACTCTGTATCTGCGACATTGAACTTTAAATTTACTAATAATAATTTTTATTTTGCATGCAATTGATACATATCCTGTATAGCTAAACATGCGGACTTTAGATTAATATCTGACTGTAACAACTTTATACCATGTTTAAGGCAAATAAAGACTTATCTTATCTTATCTATTAGGATGAAACAAATGCAAAGAGTAGGCGAATTGAAGGAAAGAGATAATCCCTGTCGGCGAGCGGCGCGTGCGCGCATCTCTTTCCTTCCGGCGGCGGCAAGCGGCGCAGGCGACCCGTGCCCCCTTCCACCCGCGCACTGCACTCTAATTATTTTTTTGTTTGCTTTTCTAGTGCTAGCCGAACCCGTGTCCTTGACACACTTCGTCTAACTAGTGCGCAAAATTATGTCGTTATTTTTGTGAATGTTTCCGCGAAAAAGACGCTTACCTGTTGTTTTATTTATTTATTGTTGTGTAATTAGGATAGTAATTTGATTATGGTACTCGTACTGCGCTAAAGATGCTTTGCTTTGTTTTCTAATCTAGTACGTACTACGTTTACATCGTGCGATCGGGACGGTTTTATTTGTGTTATGTGCTTGTTTAAACTTGTGATCGTGGTGGCAAATACACATCCGATCTACACAGCAGCTGAATATGCGGACGTGATGCTAATTTATGGAGAATGTCATCAAAATGCCGCCCTTGCGGTAAGGACATATCGCGAGAGATAATGGCGATTCAAAACAATGCCTACTAACCACGCACTATTGTAGGACCTCTTCAGCGCATCCACAAAAGCCGACCAGTGGTCTCAACGCCCAGATCGACTGTATACACGACAAAATGTGCTACAATATTTCGAAGACTAACCCAAAACTGGCCTCCGCTATAGCGCTAGGAGACAAATAGAAGCAGTGATTAGTGATGACTTGATGAGTGATGTGATGATAGTTATAACTAATAGTAACAAGAGAGGGTGACGTTAGACTAAGCACCCCCGCTGTAGCATGTAGCTACTACATGCGCCGCGCGCCGCTCGATTTCTCCGAATCGGACCGATGACGAGTACGAACGCGCGAAGCGTAGGTAAGTAATTTCATGAATGAATTTTTGCAAGGGTGATCCCAATTTTAGTTACTATTACATTATTTAGTTTGTTAGAAAAATTTTTTTTTCAGTTTACGAATTATTTTAACCTATACATATATATATGATAATGGGCACTAGCCCTACCCGTGTGTTCAATTAATGTCGCCATTGTAGCGGCACGTTGTATATCATGGGACGGAACCCTCGGTATGCGAGTCCGACTCGCTCTTGAAGTGTTGTAAGGGTAGGCATTTTGAAAGAAAGAAAGTGGTGTTTGTAAATTCCGCATAAATCCCGTGACTCGGCCGTACGTAGCGCTCGGCGCGCGGTGGCGCGACGTTGCCTTGCGTGTCAGTGACTTCACGTTTTGTACGGTGTCCATTGCGTGTTTAAGAATATGAAGTCTTGAAAATAATCAATTTAAAGCGAAAGGTTAGTTAGTGGTATCCGTTTGCATATACGTTGTATATAATCTACGTTCTGACTTCGAAAGCGGTCTCCTTACACCCTGTATATGATTGCCATCTCGACATCGTTTAACGTTTTTGAGAAATTAAATAAAATGTAATAATACCCATACAAAAAAAAAAAAAAAAAATTTTTTTACGGAGCATTTTTTGAGGTACCTCTTATTTATTATTACTTGTAAACTAATTAATTACAATAATACTTTTTTGTCTTATTTGTTATCACTGCCACAACATTAGAAAAAAATATCACCGCTCTAGGATCAATGTCCATTTTATATTAAATCGGGACCAGTGTGCGCGCCCTCGCTTCCTCGCGCCACCGATACAATGACGCGAGTACTTTCGCAGTTTCGCCTAGTGGTCGCAGAGCGAGCATCCGGCCAGTACAGAAGCCGCCTCGAACTACGATGGTCCTAGTTTATCATCAGTGACTTCGAGTTACAGTCCTATGGATAGAATGCAACATGCGCATGTAAGCGGGTATGCTCTTTAGGTAATGCGAGGCACTTCTTATCAGAAGAACCATTGGCCTGTTTGCTTACCTATAGATTAACAAACTAATGCTTACTTTTCGTTTGACTGGCTCTTCGTTCCTTCTTAGATACTTCTTGTTCTTCTACCACTTCAGTTTTAAACTCCATTAAAGGTACATCATCTTCTAAATCTGTCTCAGAATGGTGTGGTGGTGCATCTGCTACATCTAGACAGCTATTCTCTAAACTTTCCAGTTCTAGCTCTGTAATTGTACAAAAACAGTCAAGAGTATTACTTGTTTATTATTAACTAGCTGCGCCTCGTGGTTTCATCTGCATAAGCCTCGATCCCGTGGGAATATCGGGATAAAAAGTATCCTATGGCCTCATCCAGGTCAAGGTTTACTTATATGGCACATTTCATTCAATTCCGTTCAGTCATTTTAGCGTGAAAGCGTAATCAACAAACATACAAAAAATCAATTCTCGTTATATTATAATACTAGCTTCTGCCCACGACATCGACCGCGTGAAATGGACGATCACCTTCCTCGATAAATGGACTATCCAACACAAAAACAATGTTTCAATTCGAACCAGTAGTTCAGCTTTATAATATTCATAAAGTATAGATTAGTTTAGATGAGTTTTTGTTTTATTTCACAACAAAATGTGGTTACCATTAAGTTGAATGTAACTAAACCCTTTTTTTTTTTTTTTGCGGATGGGAGATCATCAAATGACTCCTCCCGCTTTGGGTGGAGCGGAAGGGAGTGTCAGACTCTTACTGACTAAAACCCACCCATGTTCCTTCCTTGGCCCTTTATGTTCCGGGCCAGCGGTAACCCTTTCGGACAATCTCGCTGACCCAGCAGGCTTCGGCCCTAAGGGGCCCCTCCCCGATGCTGACATCTCTTTGAGGCGCGCGTGGAACACGTACGCGCCGTCCGGCACGGGCCTGGTCCTGATCGGACGGTGAGCTACCCATTACTCTCCGCCCGCAGGCCCGTGATGTAACTAAACCCTGACGAGACTTTGTAGTTGTTCAAAAAAATTTTATGATAATTTTTTTTCAAATAAAATATCTTACTTAAGTACATATTATATTTAAAATATTATTAGATTTATTGATAATATTATTTTTGTTCTTAAAAACATACCTTCACTTTGATATTCATCCATTGGCTCAATAATATCATCTGGCATCTCTGAAACAGCTGGTAATTCTTCTTCTTTGATAGCAATGTCTTCTGTTTTACATTCATCAACTATACTTATGTGCTCTGTTGGAGATATAATGAAGCCACTGAAAAATCCTGAGCGGTCTTGGTTTATCAAATAATTAGGCTGTAAGAAAACAAATTATTAATTATACTAAAGTCACTCAAAAGAGCCCCCACAAGTGAGGATACTTAAAGTAGGTCCAATGTATGTACAGTGGAGCCGGCCATGCTACCAACATCAGTGACCTCTGCACAAGCTATTGTTGCATGGCTCGTGCCAACACGAGAGAGGACCGTTATCAAACTGCCACAAGTTCATACAGAAGTTGTAGCAGTATTATGTGCAATGTTCAACATGTAATTTGTTTTTATTTTGTCAGTTGTCAATGTCTACATTTGACTGAAGTGTACATCATTCAACACTTGATGGTATAGTGTGAAATCCAGACACAATAGGTATGAGCTTGGGAGTATTCACTTCCACGTTATACAGAAACAAGAAGTTATGAGAATAAATGGCTGTATAAGAATTGGTATCTACCTCATAATCCTCATTCATCCTCTGGGCAAACAATTCTTCAGCTTCCAGACATTGTCTCAGTAATCGGTAGCATTGCTTTAGTTTAGTGCAGCAGAAGAAACAAGCGAGAATCGGTCTTCTGTCTTCAGTTACAAACTGGAACAAATTTGTCTGACACTTTGCTACTTCTAATGTTACAAATATAAAAAGTGTTAAAAAATTAACTTGACAATTTTCACTAAGGGACCAACTATGAAATCACGAAAAAAAATCAGCTGTTTCATACATTTTGGTCAAGTCGGTATGAACTTTTGTATGAAACAGCTGATTTTCTGACATTAATAAATATATTATACAACTGACATAAATAATACAATTGAATCAATAATAACATGGCTTAACAAAAATAATCTGAGTAAACCTAACAAAAACTAATTTTATTCAATTCAGTACATATGGACGGGATAATAAGACTTTAGACAACAATTATAGAAGAATCCTTAACTATACTACAGGTACGTTTTCCCTACCATTAATGCGCCCCAGTCCTTGATATGCATTGGTCGCTGTAGCACCATTAACATGAGGCTACAGGAGCTAGTGTGAATCTTGGGGTTCATTCGATTAATCGAGTCTGGTTTAACCACGCTGGGATCGGTGCAATTCATTCATTCATAAATCAATGATTTGATTTGATTTTGATTCATAAATGAATGAATGAATGATAACAATTATAGAAGAATTAAATTAAATGAAGCAAATGAAACTACCTTTCTCGGTATCATGATTGATGAACACTGAAACTGGAAGGCCCACATCTCAAAGACAACAGCATTAAAAACAGAATTATCTGCACACTATGGGTACGTTGATTCTGTGTTGAGATGTGGTCAGCTCAACAGAAAGTCAGAGTGTTAATCGCACAGAAAAAATGCATCCGCACCATAGTGGGGATATGCCCATGGGAATCTTACAAATCCTTTTTCAAAAAGTTCAAGATACTAACCCTTCCGTGTCTGTACATCTTTGAATGCACTAAATTTGTTAAAATGCACCCGGAGTTAATTAAAAAAGCTCATGAAATGTATCCAAAAAGTAATTGGTAGAATGGTTTTGCCCATAATCCTGAGGACAGCATTATACAGTAAAAATAGCTAAGCAATGTGTGGTTGCATGTTTAATGCTACTATACCAGACAGTATTAAAATCTTAGGAGCTAATCAATTTAAAAAGTGTCTCAAAGTATGGTTAGGGGAAAAAAATCTGCTTGGTAAACAACATTTATATAATAACAGGTTTTAATAATTATTATTATAACAATATTGCTTTATTTTTTTTGCTAGGTACTCAATTAAAATTGTAACTCTAGATGAATAATAATACAGTAAGTCTTATTACTGTATTACTGTTTGCATGTCACATTATTGTGACCAAACGTAATGGATCTGTTTAATTACCAATATTATGACTGAAATTGTACCAACACCAAAGGCAAATGAATTGATTTGATTTGATAAGTATTTATTCTGTCAGGTTTCCTCAGTTGTCCTTCATTGATGTCCGTGATTTCCAACGATTCTCTGACCGAAAGTTCATGTATTTGTGATTTTTATTAAATATAAAAACTTACTGGAATATCAGTCAGCTTCTCATACAGTTCATGTAAGTTCCTGTTGACTACTATACACATACGAACATCCTCCACCAAACATATCCGACACATTGGCAGCTTTTCCATCTTTTCACTCAATAACCAGTGTCACTTAAGTTATTTAGTTCAACTTTAAGTTTGTATTATAGAAAAACAGTGATGCGTTGCCTACAGAAAACGAGTAAGGCTTGTTTAATACGACTTCTTCTTGCTGATAAAAGTTATTTCGTGCACGCTTCCTTTGTGGACCGCGGAAAAAGTTTGCTAGTTGCTACAGCCGGAAAGAGCTAAACTTATTATATCTTCCGCAAGTAGTCCAGACAGTCCAGGTAATTTATAGGAATTTACATCGCCGGTGTTAGTTAGTAGTTTGTTTGTTTTTTATTACTTCACAAACAACAGACAAATGAGCACAAATACAAAATATTTTTAATATACCCCTAAACAATAGAGCACAATAATTTAACCATAAATAAACGCTGCCGGCTCCACAGAGTGCCACTACCAAAGAGTAAAGGCCACCAAAGAGTTTAATGTCTTTGGCCACCACAGAATAACTAAACTACGCAGGACTAGTGACTAGACTACGCTCTATCTGTAGGGATGTTTAAAATAAACGATTACGGAAAAAAGATCGATAAAATATTTTTTTTTTTCAATAAAAATCGATTTTTATAATCGATAGAAGTACATATTACATAACATCGATTAATAAAAAATCGATTTGTTTTTACAGCCGATTTTTGAAGTGAAAACTTTAGGCGCGTTGGGCCGATTTTTTGAGGTGGGAAAAAACCATTGAACTCGCGACAATGTTACCGTAACCGACACCTCAGTTTTAAGTTTTGTCCAAAAGACATCAACGCGCGGTACATTTTCTTTGGGAAGAATGACCTTCAAACATTTATAAAATTACTATGATTTTTCAAGTTCTCACTTCTGTCGGCACTCTTCGAGTGCCACTGGTTTTTTTTAACCAGGAACGGCCGCAACACACAGCTTCTTAGTCTGAAGCGCGAAGCAAAGTGCCGCGAAGCGGACCACTAAAGTAGTCAAAAAATAAAAGGCCCGTTTTGACATTTGAGAAAGATCCTAGAATGTAACTTGGATCGAAACTGAAAGAAACAATAAAATAATAATTAATTACATAAAGTGTTTTAAAAAAATACATACATTTTTTGGCGCGTTAAATAATATGATGGAATATATTGCGAGTATTCTTTTTGCGCTTACTTTATAGTAGCATGTAATTACTAATTATTACGAAACGTGAAAACGTCTCAAAAACTGTTACGTTCTCAGTCTTTTTTTTTTAAATACTAGTGTTGTAACCAATTAATTACTGAATTTCGTCAGCTTCATTCGAATTCAATAGTAATTAAATATTGTGTAGTGATCTTTAATGAAAAGTAAAGATGGGGTATCGTATTACGCAGTAATTGGGTTGTGGAGGTCAGATAGGCAGTCGCTCCGTGTAAAATACTGGTATTCAGCTACATCCGTTTAGACTGGAAGCCGACCCCAACATAGTTGGGAACAGGCTAGGCAGATGATGATAATCTTTACTGAAAAGAATGAGCTTGGCGCTCAAAGCCATAAACAAATTTTTGAATTGGCGACACAGGTTTCTGTAGAATTTTTTTTTTTTTGTCTCGGGGGGAAAATCCTCATGGACATCCTCCGCCCTGGGGAGGCGGAGGGGCATGCCGGACTCTTACCGGCTAAAAACCACCCCGGTGTTCCCTTCCTGTACCTATTGCCGGGGTACGGGTATCGCTTGCGCATTCATCCGCGCCCCCGGCAGGTATTGGCCCACCAGATGTTTGTAGGCGGGCCCCGTCACCCTTTGCGGCCATCACCCGGTGGCCACAGGAACTCCAACTAAGAGGCGCGCGCGGAACACTGCGCCGCCGCCTCGAGGCCTGTTTCTGATCGGGCGACAGACGCCCCTAGTCTGCCGCCCGCAGGCCGTGGTTTCTGTAGAATGGCTTGTCTCTGACCAATCGGAACGGCTTTGCTTTTGGACTATTTCTGTTTACTATCACGTTAACCTTGGTTCTTCTATTTTGGACATTGATTTAAAGATAGTGATTTGGACTCGGAAAAAAAAGATTAATTTACAATACATAATCAAATCGATCAAATACTCATACAAACTAGAATCGATTTATCGAGAGTATCGAGTACCGAGTCGTATATCGTACTTCACTAGTTACGTCGCGACGACAAATGTCAAAACGGGCCTCTTATTTTTTGACAACTTTAACTATTATAACCGTATGAATCTGATATCCCTCTAAGTTAGATTTGTGTTATTTTTGATCGAAGAAAATTTGAATTTCGCGGGCTACCACTACACTACCCCCGCTTTCCGAATTGCGTCAAAAGCGATTATATCGTGAATCCGACCAACGCGCAACGTCACAAATAGTACTCAATATTATAGTCCTTATATTTTGTGACTATTAAATTTGGTCGGATTCGCGATATAATCGCTTTTGACTCAATTCGGAACGCGGGGTACATTCACCCGCGAAATTCAAATTTTCTTCCTTTTTTGCAATTTGCAGGTCAGTGTCAGGTTGTATCTTGATCAAAACAAGAATTCGCGACGATAACAGATACATATTTATATTTACTTTAAACATTTAATAAATCGGTCTTTGCTTTGTCGGCTTGTGGCTCGCTCGTTTGTTTTGCGTGCAAACTTTTATGCCGTATCACCACGTGCGAGAGCTTATTTTGGTTTGACCATTTATGCATCGCTTTCCTTTGAGGGCCGCGGCGCGTGCGACGCCAGTATTACCTACAATACATGTTACGTCCAGTGTTACTATTAAAGGCCGCGAGGCCATTGACCCACGTGCTTTTCAATCAGCTGTTATCCAACATGTTATTCAAATTTTCCCTTCATACTTTTACGGGCTTAGGACCGTCATAAATACTTTTTTATCTGCAATTTATTGAACACAAAATTAAATTAAAAAAGAAAACTAAGAAAAATTAACCAAAAAAACGAATTTTCTGAATTAGATACTTAAAAAAAACCGGGCAAGAGCGAGTCGGACTCGCGCACCGAGGGTTCCGTAACATCCGGTTTTATGCATAAGGTTTATGTTTATGAAATTAAATGTTTTTTTTTATTTTTGAGTTGATTGAATTAATGGTAAATTGTGGTTTACGATTTATGACGTCTTAAAAAAAAACTACTTACTAGATCTTGTTCAAACCAATTTTCGGTGGTAGTTTACATGGTAATGTAGGTACACCATATATTTTTTTAGTTTTATCATTCTCTTATTTTAGAAGTTACAGGGGGGGGGACACACATTTTACCACTTTGGAAGTGTCTCTCGCGCAAACTATTCAGTTTAGAAAAAAAATGATATTAGAAACCTCAATATCATTTTTGAAGACCTATCCATAGATACCTCACACGTATGGGTTTGACGAAAAAAAAATTTTTTACTTTCAGTTCTAAGTATGGGGAACCCCAAAATTTATTGTTTTTTTTCTATTTTTGTGTGAAAATCTTAATGCGGTTTACAGAATACATCTACTTACCAAGTTTCAACAGTATAGTTCTTATAGTTTCGGAGAAAAGTGGCTGTGACATACGGACGGACAGACAGACGGACAGGCAGACAGACAGACAGACAGACAGACATGACCAATCTATAAGGGTTCCGTTTTTTGCCATTTGGCAACGGAACCCTAAAAAGTATTTGAGGCGTATTTACAAAATTTGAATCAACTTATTTACAATAATTTTAATCAGCTAAACTACTACTATTTACAAAAGTACGAGTTGGTTACACTTCCCGGTAACGGAGTAATTGTTCGAAGTGTAAGCCATTCCGTTGTACACACAATCGCGCACGTTTTAATTGGTTCTCTTTTAATTTAAACAAGGTGTCTCTGTCACGACGTACGATATCAAAAGCGTCCACTATCGCAGCTACTAACGCTTCGCGAGTTTCGTGTTCCTCACGATACACTAGGCGTTTGAGCTCAGACCACAAGTAAAAGTCTAACGGAGTTAAGTCCGGGCTTCTTGGTGGCCAAGGCACTGGTCCGCCGCGTCCGATCCAGCGCTGGGGAAACACCGAGTTCAAGTGCTCTCGCACGGCGCGGTGATAATGAGCCGGGCACCCGTCTTGCTGAAAATAAAGGTTGTCCACGGGCACCGCTAGCGGAAGGTCGTCTATTAGGTCCGGGATAACATTTCGTAGCATATCCAGGTAGGTTCCACCTGTTAAGTGTCCTGCCACGAAATGCGGCCCTATGAGGTGGCCATTCATTATGCCGGCCCACACATTGACACTAAAACGCACTTGATGCGCACACTCGCGAATAACGTGTGGGTTATTTATTGCCCAAAAATGTTCGTTACGCTGGTTGAAAATACCAACTCGCGTAAAAGTTGATTCATCCGTCCACAAAATGTTCTTATCTTGGTTGGCGATCAACCACTGACAAAACGCAATTCTGTTCTGGGGGTCATTTTCGTGGAGATCGTGAACACCGCGAAAATGACAAGGATTCTGTCCTTCAGAGTTGAGTAGTTTCCAGACGTGGTACTGGCTTACGCCAAACCTAGCCTCGGCCTGGCGCGTACTTCGACGCGGATCCCGTTCGAAGTACTCGATGATTTCCTCGTCGAGCGCTGGCAAAATAACGGCTGGTCGACCTCTGCCCTGTGCATGTGCCGGTGCATGGAACTGTCCATGATCTAGTAGCCGCTGTGTCGCCGCTACGATCGTCCGTGGAGATGGGACTTGGGGGTTCAGAATCCCGCGAAGACGGAGCGACTCCAAGTGTTGCCGCTCTGCGTAAAGTCGCCGGGCAGCATGGGAGTCATAAGTCAGCCCTAGCATACAGCTGCGCCATAGCGACGTACTCCACATTGCTGTAATTGTAATGTCGATCCATTGCAGTTGAAAATGATGACGCGTGCTGCGCGTACGACATTCGCGGGAAAACTAAGTAGGTCAGGGTCACAGCCGCGCGTGCCGCACGGGTAAAATGCGCCGGCGGCTTCGTTTGAAATTGTTGCGCGCAGGCTAGTTTATGCCGTATCACTACACGCGAGAGCTAATTTTACTTTGAACATTTCTAAATCGGTCTTTTCTTTGTCGGTATCGCGGTGATTTTTTGTATTGTTCCGTGCAAACATTCTATGCCTTATCACAACGTGCGAGAGTTTATTTTGGTTTGACATTATTTTGTGCATCGGTTTTCTTTGTAGGTGGTGACACGAGTAGTACCTAGTACCTACAAGGTACGTCTAGAGTTACTATTTTTACTCACTTTTTCGAGTTGATGAATATTTTTTTAATTATTTTAAAACAGAAACATCGTTATTTATTTACTTTAACTCTTTACTTCGAAAGTACTTCTTAAGGCAAGTCGTTCTGCCGCGGGAAAACAACCAATTAAATTTCAGGGTGTATAAAAAAAGATACTTAACTGAAAATATCTGTTTCTATGGAAAGTTTAAAATCGGTCTAATTTGGCTGTAACACTATTTTTCGAAAATGTTCTCTACTAACTTTTTAGATCTTTGTATTTTGCTTATACGTACGAAGTTTCATTAAAATCGGTTCATTCACTTCGAAAAAAAAAGGCTTGAAAGTTTGTATGAAATGCCGTTCGGCGTAAACGCTCTTAAAGAACTCAATAGTCTAACCAATATTCAAGAAGTCGCAATTTTTTTAGATATGAGTAAAGCCTTTGATTTCGTTGATCATACGCTATTACTAAGCAAATTAGATAAATATGGCATAAGGGGCCAAGCCAATGACCGGCTTAAGTCGTAACTAAATGATAGGCGTCGTGTGCAAATAATATCAAAAGTCCATGATTGAAACGAAGTAGAATAATATAAATCTAACTATAAAACTAACGCAGTTGGAGTACCCCAAGGCAGCGTGATAGGAGCGTTTTTATTTCTGCTATATATCAATGACTTTCCCAATGCAACACGTCATGAAACAATCTTATTTGCTGATGATACGACACTAATAATAAAATGTAAGGACAAAAATAAGTTGGAACATGAAATTAATGAAGCAATGAAAGACAATAATTTGGCTTAATAACAACAATTTAATAATCAATATAAATATAACAAAAATAATTCAATTTCAAACTTATAAATCAAACTTAGTCTTAGTATAAAATATGACGACACTATCCTAGAACAAGTAGTAAAAACAAAATTCTTGGGCATAATAGTGGATCAAAACTGCAATTGGAAATCACACATCAATTACGTATGCGATAGCTAGACAAATTCGCAGTCGCTCCATGTAAAATACTGGTATTTAGCTGCATCCGATTAGACTGGAAGCCGACCCCAACATAGTTGGGAAAAGGGTCTTCGATCAACTGTGTCAAGAGCCGCAGCAGTCACTGCATATTACGGATACGTAGCGTCTGTGCTGTCATATATGGAATATTGTAAAAATCCAAGATGACTTGTACTTAATTTTAACATTGATTTTAAGGTAACGACTACCTAATTATAATAATTCACATTGGACATATTTTTAATAATTAAATCTTATAATTAATTGTAGGTACTTAGTTATATAAAATGACATTTGAATATTTGCACACCATATGTTATGGTAGAATATAGAACTTAAAAAATATTGACACCATACTATGTAAAACTACATTCTTACCAATAAATAAATTCTATTCTATTCTATTCTATTCTAAGAGAAGGTATTGTTAAATATTGTTATTCCCTTTCGACTAAAACTCCTCTGACATACATCACCTTTGTAAGGTATTTCACCAGTGTGTATACGCATATGTGTTGTTAAATTTCCCTTTTTAATAAAACTACGTTGACATACATCACACTTGTAAGGTTTTTCACCAGTGTGTATACGCATATGCCTAGTTAAATGTCCGTTTTCACTAAAACTACGTTGACATACATCACACTTGTAAGGTTTTTCACCAGTGTGTATACGTATATGATATGTTAAACTTCGCTTTCGACTAAAACTATGCTGACATACATCACACTTGTAAGGTTTTTCACCAGTGTGTATACGCATATGAGTTGTTAAATGTCCCTGTTTACTAAAACTACGTTGACATACATCACACTTGTAAGGTTTTTCACCAGTGTGTATATGCATATGTGTTATTAAATTTGCCTTTACATTAAAACTATGCTGACATACATCACACTTGTAAGGTTTTTCACCAGTGTGTATACGCATATGATTTGTTAAATGTCCCTTTTGACTAAAACTCCTCTGACATACATCACACTCATAAGGTTTTTCACCAGTGTGTATACGCATATGTGTTGTTAAATTTCCCTTTTTAATAAAACTACGTTGACATACATCACACTTGTAAGGTTTTTCACCAGTGTGTATACGCATATGCCTAGTTAAATGTCCGTTTTCACTAAAACTACGTTGACATACATCACACTTGTAAGGTTTTTCACCAGTGTGAATACGTATATGACTTGTTAAAGTTCCCTTTTCACTAAAACTCCTCTGACATACATCACACTCATAAGGTTTTTCACCAGTGTGTATACGCATATGTGTTGTTAAATTTCCCTTTTTAATAAAACTACGTTGACATACATCACACTTGTAAGGTTTTTCACCAGTGTGTATACGCATATGCCTAGTTAAATGTCCGTTTTCACTAAAACTACGTTGACATACATCACACTTGTAAGGTTTTTCACCAGTGTGTATACGTATATGATATGTTAAACTTCGCTTTCGACTAAAACTATGTTGACATACATCACACTTAAAAGGTTTTTCACCAGTGTGTATATGCATATGTGTTATTAAATTTACCTTTACATTAAAACTATGCTGACATACATCACACTTGTAAGGTTTTTCACCAGTGTGTATACGCATATGAGTTGTTAAATGTCCCTGTTTACTAAAACTACGTTGACATACATCACACTTGTAAGGTTTTTCACCAGTGTGTATATGCATATGTGTTATTAAATTTGCCTTTACATTAAAACTATGCTGACATACATCACACTTGTAAGGTTTTTCACCAGTGTGTATACGCATATGATTTGTTAAATGTCCCTTTTGACTAAAACTCCTCTGACATACATCACACTCATAAGGTTTTTCACCAGTGTGTATACGCATATGATTTGTTAAACTTCCCTTTTGACTAAAACTCCTCTGACATACATCACACTCATAAGGTTTTTCACCAGTGTGTATACGCATATGATTTGTTAAACTTCCCTTGTCACTAAAACTCCTCTGACATACATCACACTCATAAGGTTTTTCACCAGTGTGTATACGCATATGCCTTGTAAAATCTCTGTTTTCACTAAAACTACGTTGACATACATCACACTTGTAAGGTTTTTCACCAGTGTGTATAAGCATATGTATTGATAAAGCACGCTTTCTACTAAAACTACGATGACATATATCACACTTGAAAGGTTTTTCACCACTGTGTATAAGCATATGTTTTGTTAAACTTCCCTTTTGACTAAAACTCCTCTGAAATACATCACACTCATAAGGTTTTTCGCCAGTGTGTATACGAATATGTTTTGTTAAAGCACTGTTTCGACTACATTGATCTACATCACACTTACGTTTGGACGTACATTTTTGAGTTGTCCGGATAACTTTCAAGTCTGAGTTTTCTTTGTTCGTTTTCTGGGCTATTATTGCATCTTCTTGTTTTGTTCTTTTTCGGTCTAGTATTGGTTTCTTCGCAACGGTCGCCCCTGTGATAACAAAACTGGTAAGTACAATGTTGGAAGAAGATTGACATGCAAACGAATCAAAATAATAGCACGCAGCGTGTTTTGCGTCTACAAATCTGTTTGTAGACGCAAAACACGCTGTTTTATGCGCAATAGGTCCGCTGGCCAGCAAAATAAAGCTTTGCCGCTAGTTTGCCGTTTTGATTAAAATAAAACTGAAAATATGGCAATAGCTTCACAAAAACGCGCACCTAAAATTAGGTTCATGCATAATTAAGTGGTGGCGCTGGTGGACGAATAACTTCCTATTAAGTGTGAGTTGTTATCTACGTTGTCCATTATCAACAGAGGTCCTATTTAGGGTTCCGTACCAAAATGGTAAAACGGAACCCTTATGGTGAGACTCTGTCTGTCTGTCACAGCTGGATATCTCAAGAACTACTAATGTCATCAACTTAAAATTTGGAATAGTTTAGGGCCCTTTATAGTAGAACTTAAAATTATTTTGCATAACAGCGTATAGCATAAACTTCATTTCGCAGAAAATCGTTTGGCATACACTCATTTATCATACATTCAAAAATCATAATTTTGTAAGTCAGAATCATCTTTAGGCATAAATTTATATCCATAATAATTAAAAAGTAGAACCATCATATCCCAGAAAGTTCACACTCAGAATCGTCTTTTGGCATACGTGTGTTCGTGCGAAGGGGTCACAGTTTTAACCTAAACATTTTTTTAAAATAATTAATTAGGGTCTAAGTTGGTTTACAAGCAATAATAAATAAGAGGTAGTCGACGGACCCCCGCTTCGGGGGTCGGCTTCGGGGGGCGGCCCCTATTTCTGTATACAGGGTTTAAAGGAACCTAACCAACCCTAAGTCGGGGTGCCCCAAGTCCCGAGATCGCTTATAGAAACCATTATTTTTATAGTTCACTCAAATACCGTGGAAAAATACACCGAAAAACAATATTCGTTAAAAAATAATTGTACTGTTATCTTCATAGTATGCTAAGTGAAATTATGCCAAATAAAGCTCTGCCATCTTCATAGTATCATTATCTGCCTAGCCTTTTCCCAACTAGGTTAGGGTCGGCTTCCAGTCTAACCGGATGCAGCTGAATACCAGTATTTTACATGGAGCGACTGCCTATCTGGCCTCCACAACACAGTTACTGGGTCATACGATACCCCTTGGTTAGACTGGTTGTCAGACTTTTGTTGCCGTCTTCATAGTAGGTATGCCAAGTGAAATTACGCCAAATAAAATCCTCCAATCTTAAAAGTATGACATAGTAAATTCGGACATATGATTATTCGGCCAAACAATAATTATGTTAAATATTTTTTATGCCTTAAAGATTCGGATAGTGACCGCCGAAGGGGACGGATTTGTCGTGTCTAGCCTTTGTTTATACTTGATGCAACGTGTGTAGCACGTGGCTCTAACTAAACTGGCGCAACTCTCAGCTTGAAACTCAAAATTTGAAATTCGAAACGGTGTATCGCGTGTTGTTTTTGTGGGTGCAAACTAAAACGCCATAAAACGGTGGTAAAGTGGCATACGTGTGTTCCTGATATAAAAGCCTGAGGCCTAGGCCTCCCAGTCGAAGATCTTGGTGACGTCGAGTGTCCTTAGCGGGCCAATTTGGTGAGATCTTTCCGTATATTTCAGGGATCTCCATTAGAAGCTGTAGTATCCGGTTGCGCTTTGTGTTCTTAATTTGGATTTTTAAAGCCACGCGTGAATTTAACATCATTGTAAGCTATAAATAGGCTTTAGGGAAATGTTTTCATATTCTAGGAGCGAGGGATAAACTAAGACACTCTATTATTCTAGCCTAAAATACGGTATCGCTCTAGAATTCGTACTCCATGCTTTTCTTCATTCAACATTGTACTAAATTACCAAAACTGCCTGGAACGAGAAACTTATTTCCTAGCCTGTAAGTCTAGTCTTGGACACGTGCACAAAATTGGACTCGAAGTTAAAAAAAAAGTTTAAGTTAAGAAACAAAAAATAACAAAGCACATAAATTTGAGGCGTCCCCTGTCAGCTTTATTGTTTCTCAAAAACAAAGCCACAGCACATGTTTGCTTAGAAGGTCTTGCAATAACATAAAAACAAAAGGCTTTCTCTTTAAAAATGGGCATAATTTTGCGTATAACAAAAGGTGGGAATTGTCTAGTTCGAGCTATAGCCCATCAAATAAATAATGTAATGGGTTCAACTTTCGACCACGTGTCCGTCAGGACATCGCTTCTTCATAATATCGCTCTTTAATAATATACAAGAATTTCTCCTTAACAGCAATCTCTCCCAGGAACAAAGGATAACAAAATACGTTGTGTATTTACACGCACTATAACAAGACGTTCTTGGGAGGAGAGGATATATTAATTGCCGCGTCCGAGTTCTATCTTGTAAATTTGCACGTGCACACGGATACAAGACACACACTAGTGTATTCACCTCAAAGTCAAAACATTTATTTCAAATAGTCACATAAAAGGCACTTTTGAACGTCGAAAATTACGATAAAATAGAATTGATACTAGTCGCCCATTCCAAAAGGTAGTTTTCGTATGGAGAAGAATGGGCAGGAAACTCCACCTACTCTTTTAAAATGTTTTACAATATTTTGCATACATTAATTATATAATAATATTTGTAGACGATGCACCTAAAATAAAATTACTATACCAAAATAGGTAAAATAAAAAAATGAAAACATGACATAAATTAATTATCTAATAGATTTTCATTTAAATAAAAAATTACAAGTAATAAGTCAGGGTGTGAGTTTAAGTAATTACAGAATATAAATCAACGTCAAAAAAAGTAGAAGACAGAATCAATTTTACAATTAAATTAGCAACCAGTTTGATTTTGTCTAGACTCTAGATTGTCCTAAGGAGCAGGGGACCAGCATGCTTCCAAGCGTTCTTATCTTGGATATAATTTTCTAATTATAGTATGCTTGTTTACAAAGTGTACGTTTAATGTGAGTTTTAAATTTTCTTTCATTTAATTGCAATATATCATAAAGGTATTTTATTGTAACATTTAACACAGTACCCCATAAAAGATGTATGTACTATCCACGCCAAAAGTCCATAGGCAATTTTAAAACTAATTGCTTAACGTTTAGTTTGACTTACGACCTTCTTTTAATGAGTAATTTGACACACACAACCGCATATTACTCGAATAATCACGCTTTTGAATATAGTTCCGTGTCATGTTCGTCTTGTTCACATAATTCGTAAAACTTTATGAGTATACCCACAGAAATCTAAATAAATAAATTAGGTATGGTAGACAGATGCAGGTAACTTACGGCTCATTCACCGCGTCTAATAGAATGTTGTTCGTTCTTGGTTGGTTTTTGATATTGTGGGTTAGTGACGTGTGTTTAATCTATTATAATAGCTGTGTAATAGTTCATTTTGAAATGTAAGCTTTGAGATGAAAGCGGATATTATCGCGCAGCGTAAAAGTGGACTTAATATTATATCACAAATAATTGATGAAACCGGACTGACTGTGAGTATTATGATTTAATTATTTTATCTAACATTTAGCTAATTAAAGTTTAACTGCTGATCCTTGTAGTTATTTTATTAAACGTTTTATATTTACCATAGGGTCTAAATAGAAGAAAAAAATAATATTTCCAAGAGTTTATTTATTACTTTTGGAATGATGAATATAGCATTATGTATAAATTATAATACAGGGTGTTTGGTTCATCGTTTGCCAAATGGAATTGGCCGAAAGGAGAGGTCATTTGCTATCTCTTAAGGCCCAGTTTGCTTTGATAGTGTAAAATTTAAAATTTATAATTAAGTACTTATTAAATAAAAATTTATTTTTTATTTCAAGTTCGAGGAAAGTTCGAACCCTAGAAAGAGATAAGAGACTGCGTAAGAGTGAGATAACACTATCCACCTACTTCAAGAATGTTATTTATGGGAAAACAAGTGTTCTTACCGTAATATCGAATATCAGCCTGAACACATCAGGCTGATATTCGACATTACGGTAACACATTTAGCGAATTACTGAAGTTATTAAAAGTTTTTTTTGGTATATTGCACACCGTTGGAAAGGGGACAAACTAGAGAACTTTTTAAAAGAATTCGAAGATCCCGATCGCTTTTAGTTTTTTTTTTACAGCAATTTAAAGTTGAGTGTTAAGTGTATTTTTCCTTTTTTCAAAAACTTTATGAGTTATTAAAAAGGAACTAGATGTTATTAGCAAGTAATTTTGAATTTCATAGAACCATACAAGAGTAAACATAAGAATTAAAATGAAATTTGAAGGCTATACTCATAACTTTAAAAAAAAATTAAGCTTAAATGCAGAGTTCTTGTATTTTTCTAAATAAAATTTAAAAAGTCGTAATAAAAAAACCGGTGTAACAAGGAATGAGTTACTGGGCCTTAAGAGATAGCAAACAACCTCTCCTTTCGACCAATTCCATTTGGCAAACGATGCACCAAACACCCTGTATAATCATTTTATAACATTTGAACTATTTTCAAAATAATTTTGTTTAAAAAAGTAATAAGTATCTACTTAATATTTTATAATTTTGCTAGTAGCCTTACAATATTCCTTTTTTGTTTTAGAGAAATTACCTACTGTGAGTCGGAGGGTCAAAAGATGTGGTTTTAACCAACCAGTTACCTACCAGATGAAGTTGCATTGCAAGGAAATATGAAGATATATGTTTAAACATTACAGGATCCATACGCCAGCGTTTACTTGATAGCATGGATAATAATGGGGGTTATACAACGTATTAAGTTATAAATTACAAATTGATTTTAGTAATATTAAAATATTATTGTGTCATATCCGTAATAAGGATTATTTTGATGTTTATAGTTTCAATCTTCTTTTCAAAATGAATTTTGAAAATGAATACTTAAGCTATATCCGCAATTAAAGCACAATATTATTTTATTACTAAGATAGTTCCAATATTTTAAGTCTAATGGTCGTAGCTCACTGATTACCTGCTTTACTTCAATAAATTGTTCTTTATGAGAAAATAAACTGTTTTAAAAGTTTATTTATCAAATTATAACGAATAAAATTTTTGAAATCACTTAATTTTTTTTTTATTTTTACCCCGCATATTTCAATAACAATATAATAATACAAATAAAACAAATATTACATTATTATTCTCGTGTATTAATTTATCGAATAATAAAAAAAAGATAAGATTATTGTTGAAAAGATAAATCAAAGTTCCATCTCGAGATTCGAACACAGGCCTGCGTGTTTACTAATCCTATACGCTACGTTATCCGCTAGCAGTACTTGTTATGAAGTTGTGAATTTTAGCAGTGGTATGAGCCAACCAAGGTCATACGTAATTACGCCGCGCGTGTGAAAAAGCGATGACAATGTTTTGTTTCGTTTGACGTTAGCAAGTGTACACACACAGATGTAAATACGGACCTGCGGCGTGGGCGCGGGGACGGCGCGAAGCATGTTCACAGAAATTTCAACCATAGCATGCCTAAGCAGTATTGGAGCATACTGTACTTTGGCTAATCTAAAAAATGGTTGATGTATTTTATCTTTATTTCTAGTATTACAATTATGTCTATCGCTTATTTTATTAAAAAGATGTAGATTTTTTCTTAGATACATAATATTTTCATAAATGAATTTAAAAAATAATAATAATAATGTGTTTATTATCTTAAATCTAGATACAATTAAGTTGCCGGAGCTTCCCAGAAAGTAATCCGAAGATACTTGTGATGGGATAAACCTCGCTCTTCCTCGATTAGTTCAATTGTTTCGTTGTGCTAATTAGGTGTAAGTTACACATTTTTTTTTATAAAACCAATAAAAATAAAAACCAATAAAAACAAAACCAATAAGAAGAAAGAAAAACAAAAATGAAAATCATGCTTATGGCAGAAAGGTGTAAATGTGTGTTTATGTGCGTGTGAAAGTATATTTTGTGTGTATGTGTGTGTGTTTGAGTGGGTGTGTGTGTGTGAGTTAGAGTGTATGTGAGTGAGTGAGATGGTGTGTATGTGAGTGTGTGTGTATGCATGACGTTCAACCCTGTGTAACCAAAATGTCTTCCACGGCATCATAATTAAGTGTGAAGAGCCATATGTGCGTGTGAAAGTATATTTTGTGTGTATGTGTGTGTGTTTGAGAGTGTATGTGAGTGTGTGTGAGTGAGTGAGATGGTGTGTATGTGAGTGTGTGTGTATGCATGACGTTCAACCCTGTGTAACCAAAATGTCTTCCACGGCATCATAATTAAGTGTGAAGAGCCATTCCTTCAATATCTTCTTACACTCGTACAGCTGCATAGGGTAAATGTTAAGTATGCGATTTACTTTATTATAAACGCGTGGGGCTTGAGCTACATTCTGGCGCCTAGCAAAAATTGAACGTGCTGAGTATGTTGTTGCTACTATATCACAGCGTCTTTTTAGGGTTCCGTATAAAAACGGAACCCTATTACTAAGACTTCGCTGTCTGTCCGTCTGTCTGTCTGTCTGTCACCAGGCTGTATCTCAAGAACCGCGATAGCTAGACAGTTGAAATTTTCACAAA
This sequence comes from Mesoligia furuncula, assembly GCA_916614155.1. NCBI lineage: Eukaryota > Metazoa > Arthropoda > Insecta > Lepidoptera > Noctuidae > Mesoligia > Mesoligia furuncula. The sequence goes on along the minus strand of OU744817.1, from coordinate 17,664,518 downwards.
TTATGTATTTCTGTTGCCGCTATAACAACAAATACTAAAAACAAAATAAAATTAATATTTAAGGGGGGCTCCCATACAACAAACGCGATTTTTTTGCCCTTTTTTGCTCGATATCAAAAATGGCAGCAGGTAGGCACTTGAAATATTCACGAAATACTCAGTTGTATTTTAACTTTAATAATAAATAATAATATCCGCTTCTATCGGGCTCTTCATGAGCCCGGTGTAGATTTCATAGCGTCCGTATCCTGGCTACGTTTTGGTGACCTTTTCGGGGAAACTGAAGGTTTTGTCTGTGCAATTATGGACGAAGTTATCTTAACGAATAACTACCGGAGACATATTATGAAGGACGGGACGGTTGACGTGTGTCGGGCATGCCACCGTCCGGGTGAGTCTATCAGACATATTATCTCTGGTTGTTCTCGTCTGGCTAACGGCGAGTACTTGCACAGGCATAACCAGGGGCGGGCATTCCATAGAGTGATAAAGACAGTGTCTACCTCGTAGAACTGATCTAATATTACATAAGTAAGTCAATAAACAAAACTTAACAAAATATAAAAATTCTTAAATCATAAATCAGCTCCACCTACCGAGCGTCGATAGTATTATTAAGATTTGACTAATTTCGCATCATTGATTCGCGCTGCAGTCGCGCCACCACACAATCTCAACGGCGAAGACACAAACTATTCGTCACTAAATGTTTAGATGTGTGCTCTCGCGGTCAGTCGTGCTCATACGATTTTATGAGTGTGTGCGCGCCTATAACTACGTGGCACACAATGAAAAAAATAACGCACACAACTGCGATAATAGGCAGTGTCTTTACTGTAGTTTTTCATAGAGCAGAACACGAAAACTGCCGAGGAACAGGCGAACTCGCACCGAACTTGCCCGAACGGAAGTTGGCTATGCAATGCAAGTACCTATTTTAGAAAGTAGCATTAGTTCATTTCAATAAACTTTTTTTTTGTGTGTTTGTTACGCAATTACTCCGCCAAATGTGGACCGATTTTCAAAATTATTTTTTGTTTGAAAGGGTATACTCTCGAGGTGGTCCCATTATCATCAAGTTGGAATCTGATGAGAGGATCCCATGGAAATCGAGGGAAATCCTCAAATTTTATAGGCAAAGCTATAACGATTTGGGTATTTTTTAAAATAACTTGAGCATTTGCTCTCGGAAATCATCATTTGGTAAAGTGGAGCTGATGAAGAAGACCTCAGATGGCCATTGGAACTACTCAATGACAAATATTTCACGGGTTGCGATTCGATTACTTTATTAAGGTTGCTAAGCAATTTATGCTCGTCACAAAGCGTATGGTGAGTGACTGTTGAGGAGTTCTCCTGGTTCTTACCAGGAGAACTCCTCAACAATTAACGTCCCAACATCGGGAAAAGCAATATTTTGTAACAAGTGATGAGCAGTTGACATTAGGCTATTGTAAGTTTGATAAATTACAAACGGATCCACTAAAAAGTGAAAAATAAAAACTTTTTACGAAAAAAAAAAAACAACCGACTTCCAAAAAAAACACTACAAATTGAAAAATAACTTTAATTTCGGAAGTCGGTGTCTTTGGTTCCGCATTTTCGTTTATTGACACCGACTTCCGAAATTAAAGTTATGTTGGAAGTCGAAGAATTTTTTGGAAGTCGGTTGTTTTTTTTTTTGTGAATAGTTTTTATTTGTCGTAAGTATAATATCCTTTTTTTTCGCGTCAACTCGGAACTATGAGCGACAGAGACGCCAATAAGCGTCAATCTATGGATATTTAAGCTGGCATTTGGCAATTACCTACATCACCGATCGACAAGACGACGAACCGAAACCAAAGTGCAGTATTTTTGGTGAGATTTTTTTTTTGCCTACCTTCTTTGAAAAATGTGTGCACGCCCCTGGGCATAACCAAGTGGCTAGGATTATTCACCAGCAACTTGCTTTGAAATATAAGCTTGTGTATTACAAGTATGTGCCCGACCCAGTTCTTGAAAATGACCATGTCACGTTGTACTGGGATCGGTCTATCATTACTGACAGGACTATTGTTGCCAATAAGCCTGATATAGTGGTGATAGATCGATTAGCGCGCCGCACAATGATTGTCGATGTTACCATTCCACATGACGGGAACCTCGTGAAAGCTGAGAAAGAAAAACAAATTAAGTATCTCGACTTAGCACACGCGGTTGTTGACATGTGGAATGTGAGCTCGGCTATCATTGTGCCGATTGTCGTATCAGCCAATGGACTGATGGCCGAAAGCCTCGATCAACATCTATCGAGGCTCTCGTTAGGTGGTTGGATCAAGGGCCTGATTCAGAAGGCAGTACTCCTCGATACGGCTCGCATTGTGAGGAGGTTCCTGTCTCTGGAGCCCTAACCACCGGTAGCTTGGACCCTGCTCCCGACACCGGCGGATCACTATTTTTTATATTTTTAAATGTTTTTTTTATAGTTATTTTTTTATATTGAAATATTTAAAAATGTAATTAATGAGGAATGTAAACGAATAAACGAAATAATAATAATAAAATAAAATAAATATTTAAGGGGGGCTCCCATACAACAAACATGTTTTTTTCGGCGTTTTTGCCTTGTGGTACGGAACCCTTCGTGTGCGAGTCCGACTCGCACTTGGCCAGTTTTTATTTTAAGTTTGGCATGGCTAAAGGGTAGAATTTTATGGTATCTGAGTACAAGGTGTAGGACGTAGAGTTTCCTGACGGAGAGCAGCTTAGAGCTTGAGTATAGAGATTCAGTAGGGAACCTGTAGGGCTTACAGTACATGACTTTAATATAGGATCTCTGTGCCCTCTCTAGATCTAAAAAATACGTCTTAGCTGCTCCACCCCATACCGAGACAATAAATTATTACAGACTGGGCCAGTGCGATATAAATTTTATTCTGTAATTCTGTACTCCTAACATGTCTCAGAGATTTAAAAACCCATATGAGTTTTCTTACCCTCCCTATAGTTAGTTCGAGGTGTGGGTACCAACTTAACCTTTGGTCTACTACAATACCTACGTACTTGATGGAATTTACCTTCTGAATAACCGGGCAACTACAGGTAGATTGGGTTGGGGTAGGACAAGAATGTATTCTAATATTAAAGTCAGGCGCCGGCTGAGAGTTTGTGTATTTAGTGAAGCAGACGTAGTTTGTTTTTTGGGTATTAAGCGTAAGTAGATTTTCATTAAGCCTATTACTAACTCTAGCTAATCCCTTCTCAGCCTGAAGCCGAATTGGCAGGGTACCGTCATAATCTAATCTTTTTAAAAAGTTCCCTGAGTGATTCGCGGCGACGTAGATTATAAATGGCTCTGACAGCTCTCTTTTGCAAAATAAAGGTGGATTCAATGTCAGCAGCTCGACCCCATAGCTGTGGAAGTAGCTAAAATAGACTAAAGGCGCGGTTTCTACATCAGTTAATTGTCTTATCTTTCTAACAGCATAAGCGGCCGAACTAAGCCGCCCCGCAAGAGATGTTATGTGAGGTCCCCATTGTAATTTCTCGTCTAGCGTGATTCGCAGAAAAACAGTTTGATTAACAAATTCCAGTTTTTCTCCATTAAGTATGATGTCACATTCGCTACTTCTAACATTAGGTAATTTAAATCTAATGCATTTGGTTTTCTTTTCATTCAGTACAGTACCAAATTATTTACCGTAAACCAATCTTGGACCTGAAGAATAGAGTTATTCACGTCGTCAAGATTTTGTGCCCGTCTGTCTATCTTAAAGATCAGTGATGTGTCATCTGCAAATAACACCATCTACGGTTGATTTTGAAGTAATTGGGGTAAATCATTAATGTAAACTAAAAAGAGGAATGGAGCCAATATCGAACCTTGAGGAACACCCATTGTCATTTCAGACCCTAATGAGTTTACGCCGTTTACTTGAACTTTAACCTTTCTATCTTTCAGGTATGATCATACCAAATCAAGTGCTGTTTTTCTAATTCCATAGTGCTCCAGTTTCATCAGAAGTGTCTCATGGTTTATGATACTTTTCTGTCTTATTTGTTATCACTGCCACGACATTAGAAAAAAAATATCAGCGCTCTAGGATCAATGTCCATTTTATATTAAATCTGGACCAGTGTGCGCGCCCTCGCTTCCTCGCGCCACCAATACAATGACGCTTTTACTTTCGCAGTTTCGCCTAGTGGTCGCGGAGCGGGCATCCGGCCAGTACAGAAGCCGCCTCGAACTACGATGGTCCTAGTTTATCATCAGTGACTTCGAGTTACAGTCCTATGTATAGAATGTAACATGCGCATGTAAGCGGGTATGCTCTTTAGGTAATGCTAGGCACTTCCTATCAGGTGAACCATTGGCCTGTTTGCTTACCTATAGATTAACAAACTAATGCTTACTTTTCGTTTGACTGGCTCTTCGTTCCTTCTTAGATACTTCTTGTTCTTCTACCACTTCAGTTTTAAACTCCATTAAAGGTACATCATCTTCTAAATCTGTCTCAGAATGATGTGGTGGTGCATCTGCTACATCTAGACAGCTATTCTCTGAACTTTCCGGTTCAAGCTCTGTAATTGAACAAAAACAGTCAAGAGTATTACTTGTTTATTATTAACTAGCTGCGCCTCGTGGTTTCATCTGCATAAGCCTCGATCCCGTGGGAATATCGGGATAAAAAGTATCCTATGGCCTCATCCAGGTCAAGGTTTACTTATATGGCACATTTCATTCAATTCCGTTCAGCCATTTTAGCGTGAAAGCGTAATCAACAAACATACAAAAAATCAATTCTCGTTATATTATAATACTAGCTTCTGCCCACGACATCGACCGCGTGAAATGGACGATCACCTTCCTCGATAAATGGACTATCCAACACAAAAATAATGTTTCAATTCGAACCAGTAGTTCAGCTTTATAATATTAATAAAGTATAGATTAGTTTACATGAGTTTTTGTTTTATTTCACAACAAAATGTGGTTACCATTAAGTTGAATGTAACTAAACCCTGACAAGACATTGTGGTTGTTCAAAAAATCTTTATGATATTTTTTTTTAATAAAATATCTTACATATCATTATATTTAAAACTACTACTATTAGATTTATTGATAATATTATTTTTGTTCTCAAAAACATACCTTCACTTTGATATTCCTCCATTGGCTCAATAATATCATCTAGTATCTCTGAAACAGCTGGTAATTCTTCTTCTTTGATAGCAATGTCTTCTGTTTTACATTCATCAACTATACTTATGTGCTCTGTTGGAGATATAATAAATTTAATTTATTAATTTAATAAATAAACATAAAAAATAAATAGATAATAAATAATAATAATAATAGATATAATATACATTTTTTTTTAATTTGAACCAATAGTTCAGCTTTATAATATTAATAAAGTATAGATTAGTTTAGATGAGTTTTTGTTTTATTTCACAACTAGCTGCGCCCTGCGGTTTCACTCGCGTAATTGTCGATCCCGTGGAAATATCGGGATAAAAAGTGGGCTATATGTAAATCCAGGGTATCAGCTACCTCCATACCAAATTTTATCAAAATTAGTCCAGCCGTTTGAGCGTGAAGAAGTAACAAACATATAAAAACACACACACACTCACACACACACTCACAAACTTTCGCCTTTATAATATTAATCAACAAACATACAAAAAATCAATTCTCGTTATATTATAATACTAGCTTCTGCCCGCGACATCGACCGCGTGAAATGGACGATCACCTTCCTCGATAAATGGACTATCCAACACAAAAACAATGTTTCAATTCGAACCAGTAGTTCAGCTTTAGGCTGGTTTTAGAGTCGCGCTGACCGCACGCTGACCGTCGGCGCTGACAGCTTGAAACGTATGAACTTCTAGGAAGCGTTTTAGAATAACGCGTAGCTATCAGCGCGTGCCTTTCATACGTTTCGGCTGTCAGCGCCGACGGTCAGCGTGCGGTCAGCGCGACTCTAAAACCAGCCTTATAATATTAATAAAGTATAGATTAGTTTAGATGAGTTTTTGTTTTATTTCACAACAAAATGTGGTTACCATTAAGTTGACTGTAACTAAACCCTGACAAGACTTTGTAGTTGTTCAAAACATTTTTATGATTTTTTTTTTTTTAATAAAATATCTTAGACATACCTATATTTAAAATATTATTAGATTTATTGTTAATATTATTTTTGTTCTTAAAAACATACCTTCACTTTGATATTCCTCCATTGGCTCAAGAATATCATCTAGTATCTCTGAAACAGCTGGTAATTCTTCTTCTTTGATAGCAATGTCTTCTGTTTTACATTCATCAACTATACTTATGTGCTCTGTTGGAGATATAATGAAGCCACTGAAAAATCCTAAGCGGTCTTGGTTTATCAAAGAATTAGGCTGTAAGAAAACAAATTATGAATTATACTAAAGTCACTCAAAAGAGCCGCCACAAGTTAGGATACTTAAAGTAGGTCCAATGTTTGTACACTGGAGTCGGCCATGCTACCAACATCAGCGACCTCTGCACAAGCTATTGTTGCATGGCTCGTGCCCAAACGAGAGAGGACCGTTATCAAACTGCCACAAGTTCATACAGAAGTTGTAACAGTATTATGTGGAGTGTTTAACATGAAATGTTTTTTTTTTGTCAATTGTCAATGACTACATTTGACTAAAGTGTACATCATTCAACACTTGATGGTATAGTGTGAAATCCAGACACAATAGGTATGAGCTTGAGAGTATTCACTTCCACATTATACAGAAACAAGAAATTATGAGAATAAATGGCTGTATAAGAATAGGTATCTACCTCATAATCCTCATTCATCCTCTGAGCAAACAATTCTTCAGCTTCCAGACATTGTCTCAGTAATCGGTAGCATTGCTTTAGTTTAGTGCAGCAGAAGAAACAAGCAAGAATCGGTCTTCTGTCTTCAGTTACAAACTGGAACAAATTTGTCTGACACTATTTTGCTACTTCTAATGTTACAAATATACAGTGGTAAAAAATTAACTTGACAAACTCACGAACTGAACCATTTTCACTAAGGGACCAACTATGAAATCACGAAAAAAAATCAGCTGTTTCATACATTTTGGTCAAGTCGGTATTGAACTTTTGTATGAAACAGCTGATTTTCTGACATTAATAAATATATTATACAAATGACATAAATAATACAATTGAATCAATAATAACATGGCTTAACAAAAATAATCTGAGTAAACCTAACAAAAACTAATTTTATTCAAATCAGTACATATGGACGGGATAATAAGACTTTAGACAACAACTATAGAAGAATCCTTAACTATCCTATGGGTACGTTTTGCCTGCCATTAATGCGCCCCCGGTCCTTGATATGCAATGGTTACTGTAGCACCATTAACATGAGGCTACAGGAGCTAGTGCGAATCTTGGGGTTCATTCGATTAATCGAGTCTGGTTTAACCACACTGGGATCGGTGCAATTCATTCATTCATAAATGAATGATTTGATTTGATTTTGACTCATAAATGAATGAATGATAACAATTCTAGAGGAATTAAATTAAATGAAGCAAATGAAACTACCTTTCTCGGTATCATGATTGATAAACACTGAAACTGGAAGGCCCACATCTCAAAGACAACAGCATTCAAAACAGAATTATCTGCACACTATGGGTATGTTGATTCTGTGTTGAGATATGCTCCTATTACATGGGGTTACTCAACAGAAAGTCAGTGTTAATCGCACAGAAAAAATGCATCCGCACCATAGTGGGGATATGCCCATGGGAATCTTGCAAATCCTTTTTCAAAAAGATCGAGATTAGTATTCTGAACTTTTTGAAAACCCTTCCATGCCTGTACATCTTTGAATGCACTAAATTCGTTAAAATGCACCCGGAGTTAATTAAAAAAGCTCATGAAATATATATACCCATAATCCTGAGGACAGCATACAGTAAAAATAGCTAAGCAATGTGTGTTTGCATGTTTAAAGCTACTATACCAGACAAGGTCAGTGGGTCGTCTTAGGGGCGGATATAATAACAGGTTTTAATAATAATTATTGGAACAATATTGCTTTATTTTTTTTTGCAACTCAATTATAATAATTGTAACTTTAGTTGAACAATAATACAGTAATTCTTATTACTTACTGTATTACTGTTTGCACATCACATTATTATGACCAAGTGTTATGGATCTGTTTAAGTTATTAAACAGATCCATAACATATCTAAGTCAATATAATATGACTGAAATTGTACCAACACCAAACGCAAATGAATTTATTTGATTTGATAAGTATTTTTAACCGACTTCAAAAAAAGGAGGAGGTTTCTTAATTCGACCGTATATATATATATATTTTTTTTTTTTTTTATGTGTGTTCGCGGATAACTTCGTCGTTTATGAACCGATTTTGATTATTCTTTTTTTGTTGGAAAGGATATATGCCAAGGGTGGTCCCATGATAAGGAAACCAGGATCTGATGATGGCATCCCAGTGAAATCGAGGGGAACTTTCGAAAATCGTAGGAGCGACTAGTGCGTTTGTTAATTTTTTCATTAAGTATTTTAAAGCACTACAATTTGATGAAGGCCTGGAGTCGATCTGATGATGGAGCCGAAAGACAGTTGAGGGGACTCCTCAACGATTTACAGCAGTTACCTTGTGTTTGGGCTTTTGGTTTTGCTATTCATGTTATTTAACATTTCTCGCGTTGGAGAAAAATCCACACAACACCCATAGCGCTTAATATGTTGTTTGGCTAAAAGTGTGCCATTTAATGTTTCGTTGCTCAGCCTGTTTCGAATCTTTGTTTTTATTAGATTGACTGAACTGAAGCAGATTAAAAACTTTCACACTTTAACTTCAAATAACTAAATATTGAATGAAAAACTTCCGACTTCCGAGTAACGTAACGTATATAAGCCCCGCACGTTGATATTGCGATGGAACCTTGTCTCAATAACAGCTGCGTAACGTCATTTTGACGTCATACACCGCACATACACGTAAGCGCTGAACGGTACAGACAGTTCGACTACGTCACTAAGATGGCCGCCAGTCGCAATATCAACGTGCGGGGCTTATAACATTGGGATGTAAGGGAAATCCCCTAACCATAGACAAATCTAACTAACTAGTGATGTGAAAGGGTTGGTACTTAGTAAATAAAATAATAAATAGTGACGTGCTATATTAATATTAGTACTTTGGTTGTATGAAATCTAAAAAGTCGTATGTTTACGTACGATTTCTGCCCCTTGATCGTACATGCAAAATAAATGTAAAAAATCGTATGAATACGATTTAAATCGTACATCTGGCAACACTGACTGACGCCTCTATAGTTACTTTACTCTTTGACTGACGCTTCCTTTGTGGACCATAGACTAATATATATGTTGTGGACCGCAGCAAGACTGCTAGTTGCTATAGCCGGAAAGAGCTAAACTTATTATATCTTCCGTAAGTAGTCCAGACAGTCCAGGTAATTTATAGGAATTTACATATTTTACATCGCCGGTAGTTTGTTTGTTTTTTACTTTTTTCTATGTCAATGGTTTTTTATTACTTCACAAACAATCAAACAACAGACAGATACAAAATATTTTTAATATACCCCTAAACCACAGAGTACAATAATTTAACCATAAATAAACGCTCCCGGCTCCACCAAAGAGTAAAGTGGGCTCCAAAGAGTAAAGTAACTATAGAGGAAGTGGGCTCCACTCACTGACCTCTATAATACAAGTACGCGTACTTGTATTATAGAGGTCAGTGGCTCCACTCCACAAAGTGTCACTACCAAAGAGTAAAGGCTACCACCAAAGAGTTTAATGTCTTTGGCTACCACAGACTAACTAAACTACGCAGGACTAAGTGACTACGCTCCTTAGAGTAAGAAAGCTATAGAGCATCGGGTAGCGTGGCCACACATGAAACAAAAAACTAAATTAACTAACATGAGCTACATAAGTAGCTGCCTTGAAAAAACTGGCACGCACTGAGAGACGGAAATAGTATAGCTTTATCCTTTTCTGTTACTTATAATAACTCAATACTTTATCCCTTTCTTGTGGAAATGAAATGCAGATACCCGCCGTCTATACTTGTCTTTGTCTAAGCTACGCTCTATGTGTAGGGATGAGTAAAAATAAACGATTACAGAAAAATCGATTTTTATAACGATTTACATATTACATAACATCGATTAATAAAAATCGATATCTTATTCACTGCCGATTTTTGAAGTGAAAACTTCTTTAGGCGCGTTGGGCCGAGTTTTTGAGGTGGGAAAAAACCATTGAACTCGCGACAATGTTTCCGTAACCGACACCTCTGTTTTAAGTTTTGTCCAAAAGACATCAACGCGCGGTACATTTTCTTTGGGAAGAATGACCTTCAAACATTTATAAAATTACTATGATTTTTCAAGTTTTTACTTCTGTCGCGACTCTTGGAGTGCCACTGGTTTTTTTTTTCACCAGAAACGGCCGGAACACAGCTTTTTAGTCAGAAGCGCGAAGCAAAGTGCCGCGAAGCGAACCAATAACTATTATAACCGTATGAATCTGATATCCCTCTAAGTTAAATTTGTTATTTTTTGACCGAAGAAAATTTGAATTTCGCGGGCTACTACTACACTACATTCATATCTTCCTGCGGATGGAGAAATGAAAAATAGTAGATTGAACAACTAGTGCATAAAAGAAGCCATTTTACTCGGTGTATACTTATAAATGGGGTCCGTCTTTAAATTTCGTGCCACAGCCCACAGACCATGAGCACTAAGGTAGCCCGCGAAATTCATTTTTCTTTACGTTTATGCAATTTGCTGGTCAGCATTAAATTGTACGTTGATTAAAATATGATTCGCGACCGTAACAAATAATATGTATTTACAGAATTATAATCATTAAAGTCATCAACACAACTCTCTAAGACCAAGTAACCCCACTGAATGACTATTTTATGAAATCTTGACATTTTAATAATAATAATAATAACCCCGCCGCCGTATCTTGCGCGCTCCGTCTCTAGGCCTATGCCGGAAGAGTTTACTTTGCTGGAACAGGTCTAAGGTTTGGAGCCAGACCAAGAGAGATACAGAAATCTCAGGACCCCACGGATCCTATCTTCAGGGAGAAGTCTTGTTCCTCACCTCTGGCTTGCCTTTATTGGCCAGCTGGAGTGGACAATGACGAGGAACAGAGCTCCCACCTTATTCTTGCCTTTATTGGCCACCTTGAGTGGAGATTCGCAAGAGCAAACGTGCTCGGAGGAAGTAAGTATTCCAGTAAGATGCTGGTAGGGATCTTGACCGTACTTCCGGGATTGTCCTGATAGCCGTGGAATACCTCTCCACTTCTCATAAGCACTTCAGGACATGTTGTCCCCTTGTTGCTACGTCACTATGTGCTAGCGACCGTTTCCGGGGGCCCATTATTGAGTGTGCAAGTCACCCCCTGCCATTTTGTCCGTGTATATATAAAACATTGATCAGGCAGGGGTCATAGTTATTCCATAGTTCTTGGTAACCAGTCCACTTTAGCCACCCAAACCAATAGTCCAACTTTTTATTTTTCCATATCCTGCAATAGTAGGACTATTGCAGGATATGGAAAAATAAAAAGTTATCCTTGGGTACACTTGCATAGCGCATACAGGGATAATCGTCGGTTGGTGCCGCATTTCATTAAAATTTCCTAAGGGGCCTCTGCGAGTTGGCTTCGGCCCCTCGTACGCCTTCCAAAGGACCGGGACCCCATGGTTCCGAGATATAAAAGAAAAAAAAATAGTTTATTTCCAAAAAACGTAGTACTATTACTTTACAATGGCAATGTGGCAACAATTACAATGAAGGTGATGAGATTAGCGTCTGTAGCCGAACTAGGCATAGCCTGTATTTCGGCTATCAGCACCGTTCCCCTCGAGTATTATAATACAAGAATAGGTGCCAAGCAAAAGAGGCATAATATATGTTATTAAATTAGTACTACGGAAATACAGAAAAATTGTTGAAAAGTAATCTAGATAAGTAATTTGCAAATAGGTAAGTAAATAATTTAAATCCAATAAACTAAATGGATTGGGTGTATGCATGTGTGTGTGTGTGTGTGTGTGTGTGTGTGTGTGTGTGTGTGTGCGCGTGTGTGTGTGTGGTGTGGTGTTTGTATATGAGAATGTGTGGGTGTGAGTGCGGTGTATATGTATGATATGTGTGCGGTGTATATGTGAAAATAATTATGAGGTGAGTGGGTGGGTGTGAGTATGCATGAGTGTATATGTGTGTAGGTGAGCTATGTTGCGAGTGTATCTTTGTTTTCTGTGCTCTTAGCCTCATTCTTAGAGTGGTAAGTACATTAGTTGTTCCGTCTCCTCGTAGCTTAATTTCTGCAAATATTGGCATACTTTTAGTTTTCATTGTTTTCTAGTCAAGGTGTTTATATTTATTGATTTGTTAGGCTTATTATAAAGGTAAGGGCCCAAAAAACTTACAAATCTTTTACCTTAAGCTGTTTTAAATGTGGTTAAATTGTCACATACGTGATGCTTTCGACGTCTCTGTAATAACATTGGATTGAAGGGCTGTTTTTTATGTTCTTGCAAGGTAACTTTTAGTACCTATATATAACTGTCTTACTACCCAAAACCCCGCACAACTGGAATAGTGTACTATTAGGAAAACGCATCGGTTTAAACGTGCTAATCTTCAATATAGCTCTCTGGGCAACCTCAACTGCCTTTAGCGTAGTTTTGCAGATACCTCCCCAGGATGAAAGGCAGTAGGTAAGAAGCGACTGACACAGGGCCTGATATATTCGCTTCAGCAGAGCAGGGTCCGCGACATGACGTAGGTTTTTAAATACATAAATTAATTTTCGAACTCTGTTACAAAGAATTTTGGCATGTTCTTTAAAGTTGTTGTCATAGTCAGCAGAGCAGCAGTTCATCGATATCGATGAAATGCATACTATGCAGATAATAACGAGACTGAATTTATTTTATTATACAAATTAGTAAAATAAAATACTGATTTATATGATTTCAGCATTTAGGTATTAATTTATATCAATTACTAGCGACTTGCCCCGGCTTCGCACGGGTAGCTTTCACAGGATCACCCGCTGGGCTCCAGCCTTTGCTGCCCATGCAGTTTTTCTATTGGTAGATGTTTGCTGACGCTCGTCGAATGCTTCTACGCTATGATGCGAAAAAGGTGCGCCTCTCTGGTGCGCCGGGGGCGGGCCAACCCCGACATTATACTGCAGTGTATCGCAGGCAGACTGTTCTGACTATGTGTGAATTGCTGCTGCAAGCTTTCTACATCGGTGTTGACTTGTTGAGCTTGTAGCAGGGAGGCCGCGCGTTTGGATAATAATTATCATCCCGTAAACTCTTATTGGAGGGCAGTTATAAAAATTAATATTATCAAACTTTTAAATTAAATAATCCATTTTAAGGTTGTAAAGAAAGCAAATACTGTATAGCTTTAAAATCACTTTAATATCAATACCACACTTAGATAATACTTTTAATTATTACACAAAATACGTATTTGCTCGGCGAGTGCTCAAGCTCGACTGCCACGTTCCCAGGTGAGATTATACACGTAGGCTACGGTTTGACAGCTAGTCGCTGTCAACCGGCAACAGCCAGTTTAACAACTATTATTCTATGTCACTTGGGCACATGGTTACACCTTTACAAAATAAAATATTAAAACTGCAGATGTATGAATATAAAAATAAATTAGAGCATTGCTTTACATAATTTAATATATTAACAGTAACAATAGCTAACACTTAGGTCGTGTTCGATTTATAATATTAGATAGACAGTATGGAAACCACATAAATATGCAATAAATTATACCACCCATTTGTTATCGCCTTTACTGACGATATACAAAAAATCAACTGTTCCCTACGTTTATGTTCGTGTAACTCGTCAAAATGTAGGGAACAGAAATGCAAGACGCCGCGGACGTTTCTATACTTTTGCAGTGGACAACCCTTTAGTACCCCTTATTTCCAATGATAATAATTATCGGGTAAATTATTTATTTTTATAATAAGTAGAAAAGGTCTTTGAAAGAAAATGGGTAAATAAATTGGATAGATCCGTCAAAACTGGAAAAACGAGCAATGGAAACAACTATCAAGAAAAATGGAAGGAGTGTTCGTCATATACATCCTTACATTTTGATCGTTTTAATCCTTAAAAGGGGTCATTGTACTCATCATTATGAACAACTTTTACTATGGGACACACCCTCGTCGTTTCAGCCGATAGACGTCCACTGCTGGACATAGGCCTCCCCCAATTTTGGGGGGGAGGGGGGGGGGGGGGTTTGCCATAATCGCCACGCTTGGCAGACGGGTTGGCGATCGCAGTATGGTATGATGGTGGAAATAGAGAACGCTGCTGCCCTTTCTCCGGTAAGACCCTTAGTCGCCTTTTACGACACCCACGGGAAGTAAGGGGTGGTGCAATGGGACACACCCTGAAATCGTGAAAAAAAAATCAGCTGATCCCTACATTTATGTTCGTATAACTCGTCAAAATGTAGGGAACAGCTGACTTTTTTTTCACGTTTTCAGGTTTGGTCCCATAGTAAAAGTTGTTCATAATGATGAGTACAATGACCCCTTTTAAGGATTAAAACGATTAAAATGTAGGGGTGTATAACACAACATCACGCCAGCGATCCCGGAAGGATTTGGGAGTGGTGAACCAGTAGTACACCCCACATTTCGCTAGTTATAATAATAATAATAATCTTTATTGACATAAAAATATTACAACCATACATACATGTGAAACCCCTGACTCCTGTGCTAGGCGAACCTGTGTTACAGGAATCAGTGTCTTCCGCCTTAGATCAATACACATTATCAATACATATTAGTAACAATAGTAGGTATTGAGACAGTAAAATTAAACAATGATAAAAAGAAACAAAGCGAGTGTGTGATGGGGTGTGTGTGTGTGTATGTGAGTGTGTGTGTGTGTGTGAGTGAGTGGGTGTGAGTGTGTGCGATGGTGAGCGAACGCACATGAGTCTACATAAGTATCTATGTGAGTATCTTAATGTTTTTGCAAATTATACTCGTCTTTTATGTTACTGATAAAATTAACTTTTCAGTGTCGTCATAACTTAAGGACTGAAGCCAAGGTTTTAAAATCTGTTTTACCTTATATAACGTAAGATTATAAGTAAATCGAGATAGATTTGTTAACACGGTTGTAGATCTTTGAACTTAACGCACAAAAGTGTCTGGACGCGAGAGAAGTGCGACATTTAGTAACTTTGCAGACTGGAAAACCAGTGCGTCTACTTATTGCATCTGAACTTATTGGTAACATACCTAGTGTGTCTACGTAGGACAGTACGAAGGATATATAATTGGCGAACTGTAAGGACTTGAGCTTCCGAGTACAACTGTCTTGTGGGATAGATTTGTTTTTTGAAGGACATCACTTTAAGTAGGTACTGCCCGTTGTGCCCGTTCCGCTCTAAGCAAAGCTGTTTTAAAAGTAGTTATGTCATGCCATGTAATAAAATGTAATAATATTTTCAGGATATAGCAACAATATATGCATGTCAAGCCTGTTAGGTTCGAGCGAATCGACGCCTGATTCATGATTCATCAAGGGACTTACAAGAGGATGTTGTTCCAACTGTGGAACATGGATCACCAACACCGCCGCCACCACAGTATCTTCCACCAACACCACTACAACCACGGGCCGTCCCACCATCACCGCCGCCGCTACCACTACCACCTCCATTATCACCAGTAGCACAACGAGGTGCTCGTACAACGTTAGCTGTAAGCCTACCGAATTACAAGCGAGCCAGAAATACTTCAAGCCGCTGTAAAAAATGTTTTGGTGTCTCTAGAAGACGTTTATTATTTTTATCATTTTATTTATGTATTATAAAAGAATTTGTTTGGCAAAAATACATACATATGTCGGAGACATCATTATTACGGGAGCTGACTTGACAACGAGGCGGAAGCAGTGTGACGACAACGACTATTCGGAACGCCAGCGCCATCTGGTGGCGCTTGACAGAGTCTAGCCTGTGTTCGTGGGGGGGTCGACGCTCGAAGACAGCTCGACAAGAACGGTGTGGAGGCTCTCTTGGACATTGGACATCGTACGAACAACATGTGCTCAGAAACTGTCCCGCGATCCGTATCTGGTTGTGTCGTCGTGTAGGTACCTACCTAGTGTGTAATTTGCTAGCGTGATTAAATTGTTTGTGAAATTATAATCTCATTTGAACTGCAAACCGTTTTTCTATTGCGCATTATCCAACACTTACCCACAGACAGTTAGCCCACACATAGTTTAATTATGGCTGATAATAACGAGACACACCATACCTTCTCCGACACATAGTTTTATTTAATATAATCCCAATTCAGTACCAACAAGTAGCTAAATATAAATAATATTATGGGTATTGAAGATAGAAATTAAAGCTGATACCTACCAATATCATAATATGTGCATTTATGTGTACAATAAAGAATAAGATCGCTTTGTGATGAAATGAAAAAAATGTAAGTATTTAATAGATAAACAATAGGAGCTTTACATTTTTGTTACAAAAATAGAAATATCAAAAAAAACTGCAGAATATGATTCAGACCAACAAAATATTAAATGTTTCATTAAGTGTGAGTCTATCTGGCAGGCCCCAACGAGATTTATCAACAGGTGATAGCTTTTCATAAAGACATTATTTTGTACCTAAAGAAAATAAATAAGATATATTTTGTACCTCGACAGTTTTTGATTGAACGACGTTTTTATGAAGTGTCTAGCTAGCGGGCCCCTTATGATTATTTTTGTTGTTATTATACTTTTAGATCGCCCAATAGTGCTCGGAGTAAGAAACTATTTTGTACGGTACGCAACAGAACTCCTTAAGCACGATAAGAGCGTTTTTGCTGTAAAGACCACCGCGCGCCACAGGCCCGAACCTACATCTGTGGGTGTAAGTGATCGAACGAAACAAAAATATACTGTCGCTTTTACATACAGGGTACGTAATCATATGACCTTGGTGGGTTCATACGATTGCTAAATTGACTTCTTCACATCGAGCACATATAGCTAGTAACGTAATGTATTGGATTAGCAAACGCGAAAGTCTGGGTTCCAATCTCGAGATGAGACTATTATTTTTCTTTTCTACAATTATCTTTCTCGTTTTTTTTTTATTATTCGATAGATCAATAAACGAGAATAATAATGTAATAATTATTATATTTTTATTATTATATTGATAAGTTTAAGTTTATGGGATTAAAAATAAAAAAATACAAAATGTTTTATACGTAGGTACCTAAGTGATTTCAAAATGTTTATTCGTTATAATTTTAGAAATAAATGTTTAGTTAAAACAGTTTATTTTCTCATAAAGAACAATTAATTGAAGTAAAGCAGGTAATCAGTGAACTACGACCATTAGACTTCAAATATTGTATCTTAGTAATATAATAATATTGTGCTATAATTACTACCGTTAGGTACTCCAACAAACCACGACTAGCAAATCTGCGCACGTGAATAAAAAAAAGTGCGGACTCCTTCACAATATATCACAATACAATTAAATTACTCAGTGGTACTACTTTTTTTATAGTACTGCCAGTGCACTATCTCAAACATCAAAGTTAACAAATCGTACTTATTAGGACTTATTGCGGTTATAGCTTAAGTATTCATTTTCATTATGAAAAGAAGATTGAAACTAAACCTCAAAATAATCCTTATTACGGATATGACACAATATTATTTTAATATTACTAAAATCAATTTGTAATTTATAACTTAATACTTTGTATAACCCCCATTATTATCAATGCTATCAAGTAAACCCTGGCGCAGGGATCCTCTATTATTTCAACATAATATTATATCTGCATATTTCCATGAATGCAACTTCAACTGTTCATCAGATCTCTCATTCCGTGCTTCCCATCACTGTATCTATCATCGCTGTATCTTATCGCAAAATGTAAACGTTCTTGTTTATGATTTCCAATCAAATATGGTTTTTGAGCTGGTTTTCGTTTGCACGGCGAACGCTTTGTGAAGACGTGTCGAATAATTTGGCATCATATCTCGTTGCACTTGTTTTATGTTCACTGACGAGCTGGGGCCTTCCACTACGCTTTCGACTGGCAAGTGAAGGCTTACCCTCTTCCCTCTTCCTTTGACCCTCCGACTCACAGTAGATAATTTCTCTAAAACAAAAAAGGAATCCTACTTAAGTTAGGCTACTAGCAAAATTATAAAATAATAGTACCTACTATTTGGAAACAAAATTATTTTGAAAATAAAAATGTTAAAAATAATTATATTATAATTATACTTAATGTTTCATCATTCCAAAAGTAAATAAATAAACTTATGGAAATATATTTTTTTACCTTGACCTTGTGGTAAATACGATTAAAAAATAACTACTAGGATCAGCAGTTATACCTACTTTAATTAGCTAAATGTTAGATAAAATAATTAAATCATAATACTCACAGTCAGTCCGGTTTCATCAAATATTTGTGATATCATATTAAGTCCACTTTTACGCTGCGCGATAATATCTGCTTTCATGTCAAAGCTTACATTTCAAAATGAACTATTACACCGCTAATAGATTAAACACACGTCACTAACCCACAATATCAAAAACCAACCAAGAACGAACAACATTCTATTAGTCGCGTTAATGAGCCGTAAGTTACCTGCATCTGTCTACCATACCTAATTTATTTATTTAGATTTCTGTGGGTATACTCATAAAGTTTTACGAATTATGTGAACAAGACGAACATGACACGGAACTATATTCAAAAGCGTGATTATTCGAGTAATATGCGGGTGTGTGTGTCAAATTACTCATTAAAAGAAGGTCGTAAGTCAAACTAGACGTTAAGCAACTAATTTGTAAATTGTTTAAGGACTTTTGGCGTCGACCGTACCTTAGAAATCCAAAATTTCGACTTTCTGTGAGCTATACTTCAAAAGATATTCGCTATCTAAACAAACGTCCAGCCAGCTGGCCCTTTTTTAAATACTACTCTTTTATATCATACAATTGTGTTAGGAGCTTGATACTATTTTGTACCTTACAGATCCAAAATTTCGACTTTCTGTGAGCTATACTTCAAAAGATATTCGCTATCTAAACAAACGTCCAGCCAGCTGGCCCTTTTTTAAATACTACTCTTTTATATCATATAATTGTGTTAGGAGCTTGATACCATTTTGTACCTTACAGATCCAAAATTTCGACTTTCTGTGAGCTATACTTCAAAAGATATTCGCTATCTAAACAAACGTCCAGCCAGCTGGCCCTTTTTTAAATACTACTCTTTTATATCATACAATTGTGTTAGGAGCTTGATACTATTTTGTACCTTACAAATTAATCCAAAATTTCGACTTTCTGTGAGCTATACTTCAAAAGATATTCGCTATCTAATCAAACGTTCAGCCAGCGGGCCCTTTTTTAAATACTACTCTTTTATATCATACAAGTATATAAGTATCAAGTATCTTAGTATACAAGTATCTTTTATATCTTAAGTATTGTGTAGGAATGATTCTAACTATTTAAAGACCTAAAAATGTTTTTAATTGTATCGACTATAACCACAGATATAGATATACCTAGATAACGCAAGAGTAACTACTTCGCGTGCCAAAAATTGCACCAACTTATGATTACAAATCATAAGCCGCCCCTATCGCGCTCAGTCCTTTGTACTGCTGGCTGGGTAAGTGTGAGCGAGAGCGCGAGCTTGTGACGTCATAGTAGGTAGTCAAAAAAATGGCACGCTTGGTTTTCATACAGTTCGTGATACTTGCGTTATCTAGGTATATCTATATCTGTGACTATAACGCATCCATATAAAATGCTTCATTGTATAGTTCGCTATTGAGATAGACTCATGATAGCACAAGTTTAAACCTTAGTGGTTTTTGGTTGTTATTTTAATATGAGTAATCCTGTATTCTTTTGTATAAATTATAAAAACAAACACTATTGTATGATATAAAAGAGTAGTATTTAAAAAAGGGCCCGCTGGCTGAACGTTTGATTAGATAGCGAATATCTTTTGAAGTATAGCTCACAGAAAGTCGAAATTTTGGATCTGTAAGGTACAAAATAGTATCAAGCTCCTAACACAATTGTATGATATAAAAGAGTAGTATTTAAAAAAGGGCCAGCTGGCTGGACGTTTGTTTAGATAGCGAATATCTTTTGAAGTATAGCTCACAGAAAGTCGAAATTTTGGATCTGTAAGGTACAAAATAGTATCAAGCTCCTAACACAATTGTATGATATAAAAGAGTAGTATTTAAAAAAGGGCCAGCTGGCTGGACGTTTGTTTAGATAGCGAATATCTTTTGAAGTATAGCTCACAGAAAGTCGAAATTTTGGATCTGTAAGGTACAAAATAGTATCAAGCTCCTAACACAATTGTATGATATAAAAGAGTAGTATTTAAAAAAGGGCCAGCTGGCTGGACGTTTGTTTAGATAGCGAATATCTTTTGAAGTATAGCTCACAGAAAGTCGAAATTTTGGATCTGTAAGGTACAAAATAGTATCAAGCTCCTAACACAATTGTATGATATAAAAGAGTAGTATTTAAAAAAGGGCCAGCTGGCTGGACGTTTGTTTAGATAGCGAATATCTTTTGAAGTATAGCTCACAGAAAGTCGAAATTTTGGATTTCTAAGGTACAAAATAGTTTCTTACTCCGAGCACTATTGGGCGATCTAAAAGTATAATAACAACAAAAATAATCATAAGGGGCCCGCTAGCTGGACACTTCATAAAAACGTCGTTCAATCAAAAACTGTCGAGGTACAAAATATATCTTATTTATTTTCTTTAGGTACAAAATAATGTCTTTAAGAAAAGCTATCACCTGTTGATAAATCTCGTTGGGGCCTGCCAGATAGACTCACACTTTCATTAATCTCACAAAGGCATACCACCAATTAGTATCTGTATTCGCTCACAGATGGCGTTATACTAAAAAAAAAAAACAAAGAAAAATACCCAGCATATAAATCTGATTTTCACCAGTTTGCGCAAGATCCTGACTTCTGAAACTGATTAATTGATAAACTATAAAACGCGACGATTATAATAATATAACAATCATTACTGAACATTTTCTTTGACTACCTAGACAATCGCCCATTGCTCCACCAGACATGTCATTTTTCCTCTTTATAATATAGTGTAGAAGTCTCAGACCAACAAAAAAATATATACAGCGCGCCGCGAACATTAAAACTGAAGCCACCTTTTTATCTATGTGTGTATCGAAGAGTTGCCATTTGTTAATTTTTTTTCCCTATAATTTGGGGATATTTGTGTGAGTAGGAACTAGTATAATATTGTACGAGTAAGTTATTGTTGAGTATGGTATTGGTATTAATTGGAAACCTAAAATATTAAATACATGAAAAAGAAAATAGGAATATAATTCGAAGTAAGAAATCGTATTTATATGTATAATATTAATCGAATGGGGAAATTTTAAATCGTATTATGGCAACCCCCGCATTTTATGTCACAGCTTTCGTTCGTTGAGGTTTTTAGTTCCAAGTAACCTAAAATTGAATAATAAAGAAACGATGTCATTTCAAGTGAAGAGTGATTCCGTGAGACTTTTTATAAGATTTGCTGTTGTTTTTGTAACTTTTCACTACACAGGAAGGCATAATTATATTTTTTTAATCTATGTTTACATGACGACGACTCGTGACGTACTAAGAACGATGAGCATAGTTTTAGTGTAGGTGTGTGCGTGAGCGTGTATGTTTACTTGCAGGAGCAGAGTTTTATGGCTTCACTTTTGATGTTCGCGACGCGCCGTCTTTCTTTTTTGTTGGTCTATGGTAGAAGTGTAGATTAATGCTAAGGATTTTGTATTAGGTACAAAATTATGCAACACCCAAGTTCAACGACTATTACTGCTAAACTAATAAAGTTATCTTAAATAGATTAAATTAAATTTCCTTTAAAGTTCCTGAATGCACTATCATCGTGAATTTTTCCAGATTTTTCTAGCCAGCAGTTTAGCTTTTAGAGGGGGCGGGGTTGACGAGTTATGCGAACATAAATGTAGGAAACAGCTTTTTTTTTATTTTTGCTGAAGATCACTTCAATTCACTTCACTGACGCAACAAGTTCAAATTTAAAAGCCGCCCGTAAATCACTATCAAATCGGAATCCACAGTCCAATGCCAGGGTCAGTAAAATTTGAGACAAAATCAAAATAATCAACACAAACTATTAAAGGAATATCGGAATCCAAAGTTCAAGCCAGGGGTCAATGTAATACGCCCGGGTGTCACCATTGCCAGGATCGCCCAGAGGACACGGTGGAGCACACGGTGGAGGTCTGCCCCGCTTGGGCGGAGCACCGCCGTGTCCTCGTAGAGGCGATTGGCAGCGACGGCGACCTCTCGCGTCCGGCCCTGGTGCAAGCCATGGTCCGGGGCGAGAGGGAGTGGGAGGCAGTCACCTCCTTCTGCGAAGCAGTCATGCTAGCGAAGGAGGTGGCGGAACGGCTCAGGGAGAGAGCCTCCCGTCCCAGCCGCCGCGGGAGACGCTCCGGGCGTCGGGAGCCGCGTGACGACTCCCGGCCACCGTAGGCGCGGGCCTGCGGGCGGAGAGTAATGGGTAGCTCACCGCCCGATCAGGACCAGGCCCGTGCCGGACGGCGCGTACGTGTTCCACGCGCGCCTCAAAGAGATGTCAGCATCGAGGAGGGGCCCCTTAGGGCCGAAGCCTGCCGGGTCAGCGGGATTGTCCGAAAGGGTTACCGCTGGCCCGGAACATAAAGGGCTAAGGAAGGAACACGGGTGGGTTTTAGTCAGTAAGAGTCTGACACTCCCTTCCGCTCCACCCAGAGCGGGAGGAGTCATTTGATGATTTCCCATCCACAAAAAAAAAAAAAAAAAAGGGGTCAATGTAATGTTGTAAAATAATATACGAATACGATAGCACAATATCAGGGGGCCTAAAAAGGTCATAAAGGGTAACATAATGGACAGTTAACTGTTTAGTTAATCGTATAAAATTCCGTTGGTGAACCATTTTTTAGTAGGTAAGTACTTCATGTTTTTTGTCTGTGCTAAAATACCAATCAATCCGATCCAAATCCAATCCCAATCTCTTTGATTATACCTACGTAGTGCAGTGAAAAAAGAAAAACACGGACTGTCTTCGCCATATTACGATTCATAATGTTATCCTTTTATGATTCTCCAAAGTGGCCTTTTTAGGATCCCAATTACCACAGCACGCGCGTAATTACGGTGACGTATGTAGCAGCCGACTGCGGGCTTGCGGCAGTGTTGCCAACTGTACTATCATCTCTGTAGCTAGATCTTTTGTAAAAAGTTGCCAGATTCCCACATTATCTTACCCCAAAAAGTAGCTAGAAGTTGCCAAAGTTAAAAAAATCTTAACTAATCGTTAAAATCGTTTTTCTACATTAAAACAACGAAACGAACGTAAACAGCTAAAAGCTCTTATTGTTTACGAAAAGAAGAGCTAAAGGTAATCTCGCGGAGCTACTTAAAACGACAAGGCTGTTTTCGCAGCTTTAAGTTTATCTCCAGGAGTCCTTCAAGAGTTGTGAGTCGCGAAAAAAACCTCTACGCACAATTATTTGCTTTTAAGTTTTGGTTGTAGGAGGACGTGCGCTCGACGGTTCGACAAGAGTGCTGAAACTTCCACTCCGTTTTTTTGATAACACTCTGTGTCGGTTCATTTTGCAAGACAAGGTAATGCTTTGAAGTCGCGGACACCACTAATATTTTTAGAGGATGCCTCTAAAGCTTTAAAATATTCTTGTAGGAATTTAAGCATGCCTTCAGCTCATAAAAATTTGTTTGGGTTTTCAACACACAGTCCTAATTTGTTTACCTAGACAACTCTAATACAGCCTAAAAGTTTAAAGTAGGTTTTAGAAATTACTAATAAGCGATTTCAACATTCCATAACTTTATGGTTATATCAAAGTTAAAAATTAAACCTTTACATCTCACTTTAGAATAATGCTAGCCTTTCCAGAACTTAATCAGGAGTCTACGACAACTATAAGATCCTAGGATTATATGCTCTTGAAACCTAAGTCAAAATAACGTTAATTTAAACTCTTGTCATCGGCTCCTAGGTTGTAATAATAAACAATTACTTTTAGGACTTATTAATCATTCTCAAGTACTTAATATGACCAGATAGCAAAGCATTAACCTTTTTACGACCCTTGTAAAATCTAAAGGCATTTTTTACAACCTAGGCCCGAATTAAATGTTACTTGGGCGTTGACATAGATCACACGTATAGCGTTTTTCAGCAGTGTGCATACGCAATAAACCTTATAAAATGTCCGTTTTCACTAAAACTACGTTGACATACATCACACTTATAAGGTTTTTCACCAGTGTGTATACGCATATGTTTTGTTAAACTTCCCTTTTTACGAAAACTTCGTTGACATACTTCACACTTATAAGGTTTTGCTCCAATGTGTTTAAGAGTATGTATTGTTAAACTACTCTTTTCACTAAAAGTCCTTTGACATACTTCAAGGTTTTTCACCAGTGTGTATACGCATATGCCTTGTAAAATTTCCGATTAGACTAAAACTACGTTGACATAAATCACACTTATAAGGTTTTTCACCAGTGTGTATACGCATATGTTTTGTTAAACTTTCCTTTGTACTAAAACTACGTTGACATACATCACACTTATAAGGTTTTTCACCAGTGTGTATACGCATATGATTTGTTAAATGTTGCTTTGTACTAAAACTATATTGACATACATCACACTTATAAGGTTTTGCACCAGTGTGTATAAGAGTATGCCTTGTAAAATTTCCGTTATGAGTAAAACTACGTTGACATATATCACACTTATAAGGTTTTTCACCAGTGTGCATACGCATATGATTTGTTAAAATTCCCTTTTTACTAAAAGTTCTCTGACAAACATCACACTTAAAAGGTTTTTCACCAGTGTGTAACCGCATATGTTTTGTTAAACCTCCCTTTTCACTAAAACTATGATGACATACATCACACTTATAAGGTTTTGCATCAGTGTGTATACGCATATGTCTTGTTAAAGTTTTCTTTTCACTATAACTCCTCTGACATACATCACACTTAAAAGGTTTTTCACCAGTGTGTAACCGCATATGTTTTGTTAAACTTCCTTTTTCACTAAAACTATGATGACATACATCACACTTATAAGGTTTTGCACCAGTGTGTATAAGAATATGTCTGTCTGAGTTTTCTTTGTTCGTTTTCTGGGCTGTTATTGCATCTTCTTGTTTTGTTCTTTGTGTGTCTAGTATTGGTTTCTTCGCAACGGTCGCACCTGTGATAACAAAACTGGTAAGTACAATGTTGGAAGAAGATTGACATGCACACGAATCAAAATAATAGCACATTGCATAATTCACACTAGGACCTAAAAAGAGGAATTTCTGGTGACATTGAATAAAACACTTATTCATCAGAGACCATTTCATTTTTTCCACTTAATCATCATCACTTAATAACGTCGACGTATGGTCTGTTCCAAAACTAGGTATTCGTCAAATTTAAATAATTTCTGATCAAGAGAATGATTAACACATTCCATCGACATTTAGAAGGTTCTAACTTTATATCACCATTTTTTCCAACAACAATTCTTCGAAAGTGGCAACTTAATTATGTTATTCACGTAATAATTATGATTTCGTAATATTATATAAGTAACATAAATAAATAGAAATAGAGAGTTATAAAATAACCTCAACTATCGCATGACACATCTTTAAGGTATTAATAATGTTACGAGCTTCGGGTTCGTGACAATTAAAACTGTCGATTAAATAACCAAAAAATCAACAACACTAATAACAACTCGACACACACTAATGAGCTTTTTATTTTGAGTATTAAAAAAAAAACATAGTTTCCAAGAACCCTGAAGATGGCGTTGAACTGACTACGTTACCAGGTGCCAAAGTCAAAACGCTTGGAAAAAAAACATTGCGTCACTCGTTGAGTGACAGTTTCGTTTGCTTTCGTTTTACGATCTCAAAATTACATCCAAGTGAATTAATAAAAAAATTATGTGACGTTCCGTTCCTTGCAGTAACTTACCAACTTCAGCGCAATCTATCCAGCGACTAGGTAAGCGTTCAAAAAAAAAAAGAAAAAGAAAATCCCTCATTACAAAACACAATTGCACTACTGATCGCTCTAAGTCGCACTTGAAGATCGTTTCGGATGTTTTCGCTTGTGTCGCTTATCTAACACTGTGTCGGTCGATCGGAGAGATCGCAACGCCCCCGATAGAGGGCGTGGCGAGCGGTACCGGGGCTGAGCCCCCCGGCCGCGGAGGCGATACGGTGGCCTGTAAACACAGGTTCCTCATTTTGATGCGATAGTAGCCTGTAGATTAACTTGGCGCGCGTGGGTGACGCGCGCCCATATGTGTGGTTGCATGTTGTCTGTGTAGGCGCGCCGCGACGCTGGTTCGCAGCGCCGTTTTCTTCACGACACCTTGGCGGTCAGTCCCCGCCAGGTGAGACCCCCAGTTACCTGGGGACACCCGGCGGGGGACGACCAGCGACAAAGGTGCCGACTCGACGCTCCTACAGAGTATGGGTGAGTTGCTCCCGCCCGCCCTGCTTCCAGAGCTAGCCCGTTACGGTCCGGGCTAAGTAGCAGTCGTGTGTGTGTGGGCGGCATTGTACTGTGTAACACCGCCCAGTGTCTACGCGTATCGCGTCCCGCGTTCGCGTACGCGTGTGAGTGTAGGCGTTTGTTTAGTGGTGAGTGTCTGAGTTCGCCGCGCAACGCGCCTATATTAACCTAGCACGCGCCGCGCGACGAGCGTATGTAGTTGGTAGAGTTCAGTTGATTCGGGTGAGCCGCGTGTAACCTGGATGCGGCTCACTCGAGGCGTCAGTCCGGTGCGATGGGGTCGTCGTCCGCTACCAGGTCGCGGGGCAAGGGTCTCGCGTCAGGGGGGCGCGCATGCCAGGGCGCAATGTCCTGGACATGGGGCCAGGCCGATGCGTCGGCACGCGCGAACATTCCCGTCGCGAGGCGCCGAACAAACTCAACCAGGCTCTCAATCCCGAGATCCCTCCGGATGACATCGTTCTTCACGAAACGAGGCGCGTCTACTATGGTCCGCAGCGCAAGACTTTCCTGCGCGCGGAGTAGCTTTCGGCTCGGCTCGCTCGTGAAGGCGGACCATGCCGGAGCGGCGTACGACATGATTGTGCGCACGTACAGCTTGTACACACCCAATTTGACGCGCGCCGGGATGCGGGACGAGAGCACTGGTTTGAGCAGGGTGCGGGCGACCCTACCCCGTGCGGCGACCGAACGGACGTGTGGCCCCATCGTGAGCCGACGATCGATGGTGACCCAAAGGTACTTGGCCCGGGGCGACCACGCGATGTCGGCTCCTTGTAGCTTCAAGGGTGGTGGGAGGAGCGCGGACCCGGTGACCATCGCCTGCGTCTTACCCACGTTCACCGACAGCCACTCGGGAAGCATGTCGAGCGCGCGCTGCATCATGACGGCCGCGTACTTCGCATTGAGCGATGAAGTAATGTACGCGGCGTCGTCTGCGTACATTGCCGAAAGATACACATACGTTTGTTTGTCAAGCAAGCGGCTCGCGTCGTTGGTTAGATCATTGTTTTATAACAAGTGCAGCCAAAAACTTAATTTACTAAGGGAGCAGTCTTATATGGTGTTTTTTACCAGTCTGATCATTATCCTGTTTTGTTTGAGTGTAACTTAAATAAAATTAATCAGAAATTACCAGCTCAGAATTCTCTTAGTAATAAAGTGCGCTGGGGTGAAAGAAACAGTGATCAAATTAATAATTATTATGAGTATTGCAATGATAAACTAAAATTGATCGATTTTCCCAATCAATGTATCGCGTGTTCTCATAAAATGTGTAATAATAAGGATCGTAACTTATTAATAAATAATTTGTATTTGGAAATTGTATCTACTCTCCAAGAGGGTGCACAGTATACATATGTTGGCAGTAATCGCATTAAGAGACATAAATATGTCACAGGCTGGAACAAATATGTCAGCGACGCTCATAGGGAGGCTCGTACAATGCGATTCAAATAAGAATAGGAACGTCAATGACCTCTGTCTGTCAAATGTTGATTGAAAAGTACGGTTTGCAAAGAAAACTTATTTGCGTATCAATAACTTTTTTTTTTGTTTAACTCAGTCTTAGATAAATCAAAGTGAAAAAAAACATCAATAAATTAGTCATAATTACTTATTTTGTAAATAATGCTACTTTTTTCTTATTTTCATTGTTGACAACAATTCACCAGAAAGTAAAGAAGATGTCAGCCGCCATCTTGTCGTTGTTGGGTGTTACATGCTCTGTGGTTGTTGTTGTGCTTCTTCGTGAGACTGAGTGCTTGTTACTGTTTCTTTCGTTAATTCCGTATGTTACCTGGTTGTTTCCTGTTAAATTTGTTATTGTTGTTATTTGTTGACGATCACCACTCAAATAGTGATGCAGACATAAGCGGAATTGAAAAAAAAATGTTTTCGTAAATAATTAATGTTATTAAAAAATATCTTGTTTTGCTCACCCTACCCAATTTATTCGATTTGACAGCTATGACGTCACAATATGGCGCTAAGTCGATCCTATTCTTAATTGAAACGCATTGTACGTATTACCAAACGTGGCTATTGCATGGTGCACCCACACAGGGGTCTATGTATGAGAAAATGCGCGAAACACGAAGAAATTTTAAAACTAAATAAATTTTTTTTCAAAATAATCAACAACAAATTAAATTAGATATTTTGGCTTAAAGTCATTCGAAAAAAGAGTTTTCTAAATTCTGGAAGTCCACTAACAAATTAAATACCAAGCCGAGTCTCCCTGCAAGTGTAGCGGGTCTCAGTGAACCGAACGATATTAACTACCAACTTTTTTCAAAGACATTTTAAGGTACAGTCTCTCTTGCAAATAAACCGGCGGGTGTTCGATGACGAGGGGAAATTGTCGGGGTCTGGTGAGCTTGCCATAATATTTTTACAGCTAAACAGGTGGCTACTGTTACTAAGAAAATGACAAGAGGTAAATCGCCTGGCCACGACGGCCTTAGCGTCGAGCACCTGAGGCATGCGGGACCACACCTGTATAGGGTTCTTGCTCTTCTTTTTAATTTATGTCTCAGTCGACGTTATTTGCCGCAGGACCTTATGCGTACAGTGGTGGTTCCGATTATTAAAGACAGTCCTGTCTTTGTCTAGGACGCCTCTGACGTGTCCAATTATAGGCCTATTTCGTTGGCCACGATAGTCGCCAAGGTCTTGGACAGTTTGCTTGATCAACAGTTGACTAAACACGTCGAACTCCATGACGCGCAATTTGGCTTTACATCTGGTTTAACCGCGGAAAGTGCCATTCTGTGCCTCAAGCAAACTGTTCAATATTATACTTCCCGAAAAATACCTGTTTTTGCTTGTTTTTTTGGATCTGTCAAAGGCGTTCGACCTGGTGTCGTACGAGGTACTATGGGATAAGTTGCGGAGTGATACAACACTACCGAATGAAGTTACATCCTTGTTTCATTATTGGTACTACCACCAGAGGAATTGTGTCAGATGGGCGAAGGCTCAATCGGATGTGTACGAGCTGGAGTGCGGGGTGAAGCACGCCTCTTCAACTTGTACATAAACCGGCTAGTCGGTGAGCTTAGCAGCACCAGAGTTGGATGTCACATTGATGACGTTTGTTTGAACAATATTAGTTATGCGGATGACATGGTGCTGCTAAGCCCATCGATCGGCGCTTTGAGAAAACTGGTGGCTATTTCTGAGTCCTATGCAGTGTCCAATGGGCTCAAGTACAATGTTAAAAAAACCGAACTTACGGCCTTATTACAAAACAAGGTTTATCTTTAGACCCAGGTTTAAACCATCGAGCCATTTTTAAATTTTGAACTTTATTCCGACAACTGTAAAGTTCTTAATGCAAAATTGACAACTTAGACTCGGGTTTGACGTCAGTTTTTGTAATAAGAACTTTAGCTTCGTCGGATTATAGTTCGAAATTTAAAAATAGCTGGATGGTTTAAACCTGGGTCTAAAGATAAATCTTGTTTTGTAATAAGGCCGATTATGTTTAAGGCGAGTGCCATAAACTATTCTGATATTCCCGGTGTTTCGCTCTGTGGCACTCCTTTAGCATGGGTGACTAAATTCAAGTACCTGGGTCATTGTGTCACTGATGATCTTAAGGACAATATGGATTTAGAGATGGAGCGCAGGTCGTTGGGTGTGAGTCTATCTGGCAGGCCCCAACGAGATTTATCAACAGGTGATAGCTTTTCATAAAGACATTATTTTGTACCTAAAGAAAATAAATAAGATATATTTTGTACCTCGACAGTTTTTGATTGAACGACGTTTTTATGAAGTGTCTAGCTAGCGGGCCCCTTATTATTATTTTTGTTGTTATTATACTTTTAGATTGCCCAATAGTGCTCGGAGTAAGAAACTATTTTGTACCTTATAAATCCAATATTTCGACTTTCTGTGAGCTTTACTTCAAAAGATATTCGCTATCTAAACAAACGTCCAGCCAGCTGGCCCTTTTTTAAATACTACTCTTTTATATCATACAATTGTGTTAGGAGCTTGATACTATTATGTACCTTACAAATCCAAAATTTCGACTTCCTGTGAGCTATACTTCAAAAGATATTCGC
The DNA here is from genome assembly GCA_916614155.1 of Mesoligia furuncula. NCBI lineage: Eukaryota > Metazoa > Arthropoda > Insecta > Lepidoptera > Noctuidae > Mesoligia > Mesoligia furuncula. The sequence continues at coordinate 17,633,660 of OU744817.1, read as the reverse complement.
TATCTAAACAAACGTCCAGCCAGCTGGCCCTTTTTTAAATACTACTCTTTTATATCATACAATTGTGTTAGGAGCTTGATACTATTTTGTACCTTACAAATTAATCCAAAATTTCGACTTTCTGTGAGCTATACTTCAAAAGATATTCGCTATCTAATATATACGTTCAGCCAGCGGGCCCTTTTTTAAATACTCCTCTTTTATATCATATAAGTATCAAGTATCTTAGTATTCAAGTATCTTTTATATCTTAAGTATTGTGTAGGAATGATCATACAAGTATATAAGTATCAAGTATCTTAGTATTCAAGTATCTTTTATATCTTAAGTATTGTGTAGGAATGATTGTAACTATTTAAAGACCTAAAGATGTTTTTAATTGTATCGACTATAACGCATCCATATAAAATGCTTCATTGTATAGTTCGCTATTGAGATAGACTCACGATAGCACAAGTTTAAACCTTAGTGGTTTTTGGTTGTTAATTTAATATGAGTAATCCTGTATTCTTTTGTATAAATTATAAAAACAAACACTATTGTATTTAAAAGAGTAGTAAACAAACACTATAAAAGAGTAGTATTTAAAAAATTGCCCGCTGGCTGGACGTTTTTTAGATAACGAATATCTTTAAAAGTATAGCTCACAGAAAGTCGAAATTTTGGATTTGTAAGGTACAAAATAGTATCAAGCTCCTAACACAATTATTTGATATAAAAGAATAGTATTTAAAAAAGGGCCAGCTGGCTAGACGTTTGTTTAGATAGCGAATATCTTTTGAAGTAAAGCTCACAGAAAGGTGAAATTTTGGATTTATAAGGTACAAAATAGTATCTAGCTCCTAACATAATTGTATGATATAAAAGAGTAGTATTTAAAAAAGAGCCAGCTGACTGGACGTTTGTTTAGATAGCGAATATCTTTTGAAGTGAAGCTCACAGAAAGTCGAAATTTTGGATTTATAAGGTACAAAATAGTATCTAGCTCCTAACATAATTGTATGATATAAAAGAGTAGTATTTAAAAAAGGGCCAGCTGGCTGGACGTTTGTTTAGATAGCGAATATCTTTTGAAGTAAAGCTCACAGAAAGTCGAAATTTTGGATTTATAAGGTACAAAATAGTTTCTTACTCCGAGCACTATTGGGCGATCTAAAAGTATAATAACAACAAAAATAATCATAAGGGACCCGCTAGCTAGACACTTCATAAAAACGTCGTTCAATCAAAAACTGTCGAGGTACAAAATATATCTTATTTATTTTCTTTAGGTACAAAATAATGTCTTTATGAAAAGCTATAACCTGTTGATAAATCTCGTTGGGGCCCGCCAGATAGACTCACACGGTCGTTGGCTGTTCGATGTAACATGCTGGTTCGAAGACTTGCACGTTGTACAAATCAAGTTAAAGTCACTCTTTTCAAAGCTTTCTGTCAATCATTCTACACGTGCAGTCTTTGGACCCGCTTTAACCCGCTTTACGCGGCGGACATACAGCGATCTGCGTGTCCAATATAATAACGCTTTTAGGATACTGTTGGGGCTGTCGTGGCGTTGTAGTGCGTCCACTATGTTTGCGGAGGCGCGCACAGACGATTTCTACGCCATTATAAGAAAAAGGACCGCCTCCATAGCCGGCCGGCTACGCACCGCCACCAATAGTCTCCTGAGCGTATTCTCAGATAGGTGGGACTCCCCTCTGCTGCGCCACTGGGTGAAGACCCATACCAATTGATATCTATTCTATTCTATTATCTCCTCCTTATTACTAACACTAGTCATTAAGTTATTTTGTTGCTACTAACACTATGGACTTACGTCTGAAATAAAGAATTTGAATTTGAATTGCGTCCGGCGTGGTGGGGATATCGTCGGTGTAACGCGAGTCTGTGTCGGTCGTCGCGCATCCCGGCCTTATATAGTGCCGCAGATAGTTCTAGAACCTTCCATTGTAGAAACATCTAGAATGTTCGAGTACATACCTGCCCCGACTGACCAAATGTCGATAGTTCGAGAAAGTTCTAGAAAGTTCTCGCATCGAAATTTCTAGAAGGATCTTGACTACTAGCTACGCTACTCGATACTAGAAGGCGCTAGTGGTAACTAATGTCACCATGTACCAGGCATTAATTGTGGCGCGCAACAATCATTTTGGAAAGTGGGCAATAAAACAATACTACATTCGCGATTCAAACAGATTTACTATTTTGTTTAACACGTTAAGTGCGAAACGAGGCCTAAATCACCCCTCATGCAACTTCCTTGTGGTGCGGCAAGGAAAAACGTGAACATCTCTGTCGTGCGAAGGGCATAGCTTTGGTTTGGTCCAGTATAGAAAAGAGATAAATGTATATTTGAGACGCGCTAATGGTCCCGGACTCGGTGGTATACCTACCTTGGTACCGGATGTCTTAGGCCTCGTACCGCACTGAATTAATATAATTTTAATGCAGTGCGGAACGAGGCTAAAACGTCCCGTATCCCCCCGGACCTCGTACCGCACCCAACGCGAGCTTCCTGCGACTAGTGTTGTGCATCACGTCGATTGGAGAGCACGTCCTTTTACATCGCCGAACATGTCTAAACGATGTCGGAAGAAGTTAATTTAAAAAAATACAGAAACAGAACCAAAACAGGTAAGTTTTTAATTGATATTTTTGTAGATAGTGAAAAACTCCACAATATACATTAGATATCATTGTTATTCTCATCTACGATCTAACCTAGTAACAATGCCAGTTTTATTACGTTATCTTTACATTTTTGTTATTTTTCAGCACCTGAATGCAGCGCACGTCATTGCCTCGAAAAGAGTGAAAAACTGGCCAAGTGCGGGTCGGACTCGCACACGAAAGGTTCCGTACCACAAGGCAAAAACGCCGAAAAAATCACGTTTGTTGTATGGGAGCCCCCCTTAATTATTTATTTTATTTTAATTTTATTATTTATTATTAAAGTTAAAATACAACTGAGTATTTTGTGAATACTTCAAGTGCCTACCTGTTGCCATTTTTGATATCGAGCAAAAAAGGGCAAAAAAAATCGCGTTTGTTGTATGGGAGCCCCCGTTAAATATTTAATTTATTTTGTTTTTAGTATTTGTTGTTATAGCGGCAACAGAAATACATAATTTGTGAAAATTTCAACTGTCTAGCTATCGCGGTTCTTGAGATACAGCCTGGTGACAGACAGACAGACAGGCGGACAGACGGACAGACGGACAGACGGACAGACAGCGAAGTCTTAGTAATAGGGTTCCGTTTTGTACCCAATGGGTACAAAACGGAACCCTATTACTAAGACTTCGCTGTCTGTCCGTCTGTCCGTCTGTCTGTCTGTCTGTCACCAGGCTGTATCTCAAGAACCGCGATAGCTAGACATTTGAAATTTTCACAGATGATGTATTTCTGTTGCCGCTATAACAACAAATACTAAAAACAAAATAAAATAAATATTTAAGGGGGGCTCCCATACAACAAACGCGATTTTTTTGCCCTTTTTTGCTCGATATCAAAAATGGCAACAGGTAGGCACTTGAAATATTCACAAAATACTCACTTGTATTTTAACTTTAATAATAAATAATAAAATTAAAATAAAATAAATATTTAAGGGGGGCTCCCATACAACAAACATGTTTTTTTTTCGGCGTTTTTGCCTTGTGGTACGGAACCCTTCGTGTGCGAGTCCGACTCGCACTTGGCCAGTTTTTACCCTTTAGGTACGGAACCCTAAAAAAGAAGATGTGTTGGTTGTTATCAGAAACTACGCACATTTTTACCATCTCGTGAAGCTGACAAAAAATCCAAAAAGATTTTGACTCAGTGCTCTTAGTGCAAAAAATCTTATTGTCTACCCTGTTTCAATGAAAAACACTCATAAATAACTACAAAATATATATTGCGATTTTTTATAAAAAAGTATATTGTTACTGATTTTTTTATGTTAATTCAAGTTCTAATAAGTATATTTTTAAAGCCCGAGGCAGAATATATAGGATAGTTTCTTTTCTACTTCTGGTTTTCTTTTTTTTTCTCTTCTGTGAATCGCTTTAAGATTTTCACACAAAAATAGATAAACGTCGTTACGTCGATATTATTTTTCCCATCACTAATCTTAGCGAAAATTTGCCCTATTTCAGTGCGTTACGAGGTGTATAAGATCCCATATTTTGTTTTGCCAATAATTCCTAAACTAGCCATCAGATCCCGGGGCGACGGTAGATTAGGGTTCATCAATTCACTGTCTAATCGATAAGGACCAAAATTTTTCATTTATCTTTGATTTGGCGCCAGAAAATGGATTTTAGTCTGTTAAAGGAGGTGGGGTCTAATAGACCGCGTGTCGCCCTAACGTCTGGTCACGGTGCGGGCCGATAACACCTCGTGCCGCAGGAACGGAAAGTTTGCAAAAATTGGTGTCGCAGCTAACGTGTTAAAGCAGGCATAAAAATGGACCAGAACAAAAAGGCGTCTTTGAGAGAGAGTGAGTGAAACATCAAATAAATGACACTAACGGTTGTCGCGTCTTCGCTGTCAGTGTCAGATACCGTTTACAAAGAACAATTTAATTACTTATAACTTTTTGGTTAATATGGAATAATATTCATAATTCCAACATTTGCCCTTAAGCTAAAACGTTACATTTTATACATAAGGGGCATTTCACGTGAAGCGGTCAACGAAAAAAAAAGTGAGGGCGTGAAATTTGTTTATATTCCGGCCAGTTATACTTCTAGTAGACATAAATATGTATGTACACACATTTTTTTTTTCGTGTGAGGCTTTATTGGTCTGTGTGGTGCCGGACTTAAAGAATACCACCACCCCTTACTTCCCGTGGGTGTCGTAAAAGGCGACTAAAGGTCGTACCGGAGAATGGGCAGCAGCGTTCTCTATGTATTCCACCACCATACCATACTGCGATCGCCAACCCGCCTGCCAAGCGTGGCGATTATGGCAAACCCTCCCAAATTTGGGGGAAGCCTATGTCCAGCAGTGGACGTCTATCGGCTGAAACGACGACGACGACGAGGCTTTGAGTTTGAGGACTGTCATTTTTGAGCGTTGGTATCAGTGAATTTATTATAAAATTTGATTTATCTGGTCATAAATACACACATCAAAAGTGTCTAGGGATCAACATATATTTTTGCAATAACTTTTCTCCTGATTGATATTAATTAAAATTTTCTTTAAGGATTCATCAAATAAAGTGTTTTCGTTTGTCACAGTAACGATAAACCAAGTCACCTTTGCATCAATAAAGAAATTTGCCATTTTCCTAATAAAGGGATTTTTGACATTTGAACCACTAACACAAAAGTTCGAAAAAAAGACTGAAATAACAGTTTTCTTTAAAATTTTATTGGGTAACTTAAACAATTAATAATCCGTGTTTCTACCGCGTACACTAACAACACAAGAACATCGGTTTGGCATACTCAAAATGAGTTCATCCAAATCACGCTGTGGAATGGCCGCCCATGTTCGTTGCAACAACAAAAAAAGGTCTTCTTGCGACTGGATACCCTCCATATTCGGCAGAGCTCTTCTCTGTAGCATATCCCATGCATGCTCAATTGGGTTCAAGTCTGGCGACTGAGCAGGCCAGGGCAGGACATTGATGTTAGCTGCGGCGAGAGTCTGTCTTACAACTCTTGCGGTGTGCGGTCGTGCATTATCATGCATTAACTGAAATAAGGGACCGATTTGCACTTGTAGAGGAACGATGACGTCTGATACAATCGTCTCAGCATAAATTTGAGCGTTGAGGTTGCCTCTGATCCAAATCAACTCAGTTCTTCCGCCGATCCAAATACCCACCCATACCATGATGGTTCCACCACTATAAGGATGGACTTCCTGGCAGGATTTTAATCGCTGTTGGCGTCCAGGGGTTCTCCAGTGTCGTATACGTCTTGTATCCGGTCTCATACCAAAACGAGACTCATCAGAAAAGCACACGAAACGCCATTGTTCTTCTGCCCAATTTCTGTGTTCAAGAGCCCATTGATATCGAATCCTACGATTGTGCATTGCTATAGGTGGTACCCGTAGCGGTCTTCGGGAATGAAGGTTCACTTCATGCAAGCGGTTTCTGACTGTTTGGTCGCTAATTAAGTTCCCTGAAGAGTGATGAAGCCTCACGGCTAACATCATGGCGGTTATTGTTGGAGCTCTTCGAGTTAAGATTTGAATGTATCGGTCTTGTCTCCGTGTGGTGCAGCGATACCGTCCTCCATGGCGCTCAGCCACGGTACCAGTGCTTCGGTAACGTGTCCAAAGTCGACTGATAACACTCTGACTTGTATTCAGAGCTAAAGCCACAGTACGTTGCCGGGAACCAGCTTCTATCATTCCCACGGCTCTGAGCATTTCTTCCCTGCTTAAATGACGTCGCCGCTCCATAATAACGTTGGTTTTAATCAGTAGTAGGGAAACAGTAGCACTAATAATGTCTTCAATGCGTTGTATGTTTTTATAGGGAAAATATTGACAGCTGATTTTCATCTTTTACTCGCATTTGATTCACAGTTCCTGATTCAAATTATGAAATGCACCAAAAAGGATCCATATAAATTTATAAAATCATAAATTTATTACAAAGCCACATCTCAATCTCAAGAAATCCGCATAAAAATGCTTGATCCCTAGACACTTTTGATGTGTGTAGTAAAAAGGATGCTCTTTTTAATTTTTAAGTCGAATTAGAATTTTTAATATTTTTTTGTATGGAAAACCGGAAGTAAATATTTCAAATCAGATTTTCAGACACTTCGACATTTTTATTTTTTTTATTATAACTTCAAATTCAATTCCTCACAAGAACTGGTCCTTAGCAGCTTTCAACAGAGAGAAGTGGAAAGAGAGTAGGGAGGCCTTTGCCCTGCAGTGGGACATCACAGGCTAATAATAATAATAACAGCCAATGGACTAATAGCCAAGAGCCTCGACCAACACCTGAGGAGGTTCTCGTTGGGCAGCTGGATCAAGGGCTTGATCCAGAAAGCGGTACTTCTGGACACGGCCCGCATTGTTAGAAGATTCCTTTCTCTTGAGCCCTGACCGCCGGTAGCTTGGGCCCTGTTACCGGTACCGGTGGGCTACTATTTTTTATATTTTTAAATGTTTTTATACTAATATTTAAAAATATCATTTATATGTATTCAGTTTAATAAAGGAGATAATAATAATAACTTCAAATTAAAGCGTCAAGTTTATTAATAATTCACCAAAAAAATTATAACGTGATCGTCATTAGTTTAGGAGTTACATTAAATAGAGTACCAAGGCGTCACACGGAGCGCTTTCTAAGTTTTCCGGTTTATAAAATACAACAATATTTAAATTTTATTCATAAATATTAGTACACTAGAACTACAAAAATAAATCCAACTACACACATCAAAAGTGTCTAGGGATCAAGCATTTTTATGCGGATTTCTTGAGATTGAGATGTGGCTTTGTAATAAATTTATGATTTTATAAATTTATATGGATCCTTTTTGGTGCATTTCATAATTTGAATCAGGAACTGTGAATCAAATTCGAGTAAAAGATGAAAATCAGCTGTCAATATTTTCCCTATAAAAACATACAACGCATTGAAGACATTATTAGTGCTACTGTTTCCCTACTACTGATTAAAACCAACGTTATTATGGAGCGGCGACGTCATTTAAGCAGGGAAGAAATGCTCAGAGCCGTGGGAATGATAGAAGCTGCTTCCCGGCAATGTACTGTGGCTTTAGCTCTGAATACAAGTCAGAGTGTTATCAGTCGACTTTGGACACGTTACCGAAGCACTGGTACCGTGGCTGAGCGCCATGGAGGACGGTCTCGCTGCACCACACGGAGACAAGACCGATACATTCAAATCTTAACTCGAAGAGCTCCAACAATAACCGCCATGATGTTAGCCGTGAGGCTTCATCACTCTTCAGGGAACTTAATTAGCGACCAATCAGTCAGAAACCGCTTGCATGAAGTGAACCTTCATTCCCGAAGACCGCTACGGGTACCACCTATAGCAATGCACAATCGTAGGATTCGATATCAATGGGCTCTTGAACACAGAAATTGGGCAGAAGAACAATGGCGTTTCGTGTGCTTTTCTGATGAGTCTCGTTTTGGTATGAGACCGGATACAAGACATATACGACACTGGAGAACCCCTGGACGCCAACAGCGATTAAAATCCTGCCAGGAAGTCCATCCTTATTGTGGTGGAACCATCATGGTATGGGCGGGTATTTGGATCGGCGGAAGAACTGAGTTGATTTGGATCAGAGGCAACCTCAACGCTCAAATTTATGCTGAGACGATTGTATCAGACGTCATCGTTCCTCTACAAGTGCAAATCGGTCCCTTATTTCAGTTAATGCATGATAATGCACGACCGCACACCGCAAGAGTTGTAAGACAGACTCTCGCCGCAGCTAACATCAATGTCCTGCCCTGGCCTGCTCAGTCGCCAGACTTGAACCCGATTGAGCATGCATGGGATATGCTACAGAGAAGAGCTCTGCCGAATATGGAGGGTATCCAGTCGCAAGAAGACCTTTTTTTTGTTGTTGCAACGAACATGGGCGGCCATTCCACAGCGTGATTTGGATGAACTCATTTTGAGTATGCCAAACCGATGTTCTTGTGTTGTTACTGTTCGCGCTAGAAACACGGATTATTAATTGTTTAAGTTACCCAATAAAATTTTAAAGAAAACTGTTATTTCAGTCTTTTTTTCGAACTTTTGTGTTAGTGGTTCAAATGTCAAAAATCCCTTTATTAGGAAAATGGCAAATTTCTTTATTAATGCAAAGGTGACTTGGTTTATCGTTACTGTGACAAACGAAAACACTTTATTTGATGAATCCTTAAAGAAAATTTTAATTAATATCAATCAGGAGAAAAGTTATTGCAAAAATATATGTTGATCCCTAGACACTTTTGATGTGTGTATTTAATTTTTAAAACAAAACAATAACAATACATAATAATTATGTGACTATACTAAAAAGAATTAACTCCAAATCTCTATTGCTGACATACTGTAATAATTAATTAAGTATGTACCCATACAAGAGTATTTTTAAAACAAAATAAGATTGTAAATCACGACTATTAGCGCAATCTCGTAAAAGTAGAATGTATCAATTACTCGTAAAATAAAATCGTCGTTGTTTCCTAGAACGAGATAGCCATATGATGCCAAACAGTCACGCGCATATTTTCGAATTATTTGGTATTTTTGATTGTGGCTCTGATCGATTAGTATAACTAGACCCGTCCGTATTTCTTATTTGTTTTTGATATATATGCTGAGCGGGAGTGAAAGAAAACAACCGTCTTGCTTGAACACTAGTTTAATACTGTTGCAACACACACACATGCGCCGCGCGGCGCGCGCGCGGGCTCCATACATGTCACTCCTTCACTCTTAAATTTTGAACCCTGGTGACAATATATAATAATTTTAAAACTATATATATAACTAATTATGTTACCATAAATGAGTCGAACCCAAAACAAAACCGTTAAAAGTATTTCTTATAATCTACCTCCTTCCTATTGCGCTTTGGGCGCAAGAGTTTGGGTGATGGAGCGCGCGGTACGTCAACATTACACTCTTCCGTACTTCGAGACTGATTACCCTCGGACACGAGTACCTCGGGCTGCGCTGCCGATGACGGCGGCGATGCTAAATTATCAGCGTTCCCTCCCTCACTCTCAATCACCTCACAATCACGCCATTCATCCCCATCACCATCATCTGCGACACATTCCGCATTTGGTGCAACAGGTGCGACATTAGTTTCAGTTGCCACGGGTGAGCTCATAGCCTATTACTCGCTAGATACTGTAGGTAATGCTGTATTTTGACTGGAACTAGTGGTACTGGAAATGTCGGGCGACTGTTGCTGATGTGGCACCTTAATATCTGTTATTTCTGTGGGCTGATTGCTACCAGTATATTTCAGTAACTGATCTACATGCCTTATACAGTTTCCTTTTTGAAGAAAACCTTCTGGCTGTTCCATGACAACATCTTCACAAAGATCCGAATTTAAAAAAGCTGTAGTGACATCTAGCTGATCAATATCTAAATCTTTCACAGCAGCTATAGCAAATAAAATTCTGATAGTCGAATGGCGAACCACCGGAGCAAAAGTTTCCTGGTAATCAATCTCGTATTTCTGAGTGAATCCTTTTGCAATTAATAGAGCTTGGTATTTTAGTATCTTTCCATTCAGACCCCTTTTAATTTTAAATACCCGTTTGGATTTCACAGGCTTTTGCACTTCTTTTAAATCAACTTATGTCCAACAATTGTTTTTGACATACGAGTCATACTCTTCTTGCATTGCTGCTTGCCATTGATCCGCATTGGTTCATCACTACACTGACGGACTGACATACTGCTTTTTCACAATTTTTGACAGGCGAGGTAAAAGAAGACTTACTGGTCTGAGGTCTTTTAACTCATTAGGGTTACTTATTTTTGGGATTGGTGGGACAATTGCTACTTTCCAGATGTCAGGAAACGTTGAAGACACAATTGAGTAGTTAACCATGTCCGTGATGGCTTTTAGTGTTTGGGGAAGGGTTAACATAAGCATATTCAAAGTAATGTTATCGCAGCCTTCAGCATTGGTTTTTTTTTAAAGTACAATGAACAATAATAATCACTTTTATCAAAAACTGCCGAAACGGAGGTGACATCTGTCATGTCACCTTCGACAAAACAACAAATATGTAATAACAGAATATTCAGAATACTAAAATGTTGACAAGATCAGCCGCACGATGTGCACACCCACCACCTCCGGACTCTTCGCTCAGTTCCGCCTCGCCGCCGCCGGTAGCCAGCCCCACTGTGAGCGCTGTAACGACACCGGCCGCGGCAGTTGCATCGAGCTCGAACGACGAGTATTTCTCTTCGCCCACGACGCCACCAACTGCTCGTCGACGGGGAGGACACCGGCCACCGGATGGCTTCGGACCTCGAGGCCCACCGGCCTCTGATAGGGTCCCAGCTCCCGGCGGAAGTGTCCAGCACATGAGATGGACACGATCCATCAATGAGAATGTCATGCGCTCATAATATGGGGCTACAGAGTGGGGAAACAATCTGACCTTGGACCGTGTTCGGATGCTCTCTCTTTTTCAGGTGCTTGAGACAGCTGTCAACGTTTCGGCACAACGACTATCTTATAACGAACGCCGAACGTGCTCATGTGAATACTGAACATGGCTTATAAACCAGTGAAGTGATAAATATGTTAGAATAAGAGTGTCAAAGTGACAGTGAGAATAGGATAGTTAAGACCCTATCCGCGCTCCGGGCGCAAGTAGCGTGGGAGTTTGAATAATGCTGTTTTTCTGAGTAAGATTTTGATTTTCTAACTAGATTTTAAGTGTTTGTATTGTTCTAATTAGCTTTATAACTTGTTCTTATTATTAGTTTTCGTATTAGAATCTGATAGGAATATTTAACGTAGAATTTTTTAAATATTTTAATGTATGAAGAAAAAAAAACCGGGCAAGAGAGCGAGTCGGACTCACGCACCGTGGGTTCCACGTGGTACCATTATGTTTTTAAATTTTCACCGGTGAGGCCTATATTCGTTAGAGGATTTTAAGAAATTATGATTATGATAGAATTTTATGTAGAATATTGCAGTTTTAGTACAGCGTCGTCTCTTGACCGATAGTGGAACTAGTGTAACTTTTGTTGAAGATTTCTGAAAAAGTGTGCTATTTAGAGACATCGTTATATTTTTCCTGTAATCTTTACGTAAACTTCTATCACATAGAATTATTTCAGATTTTTCTCTTTGCAAACTTCGGAGATAAGGAGGGGAACGGTATTTTTTTTACATTTTTCATCAAAAGTCGAAAACTATGCAGCATAAAAAAAGAAGAAAAAATGTTCGAGAATGTGCAAACTGTGCTCTTTCATATAATGTGGAGATGACAATATGACTTTAAATGAAAACACGGGCAATACTGGTTTATAGAAACATTTGTAAACTATCAAATATATCCGAACATCGAAATAAAAAACAACTATTTTTTCAAACAAACTAAATAGCATAAAACTGCAAACAAAATAAAACACCATTTAGAAAATTGGTACACTGACCTGCGGTAAGAATGGCAACGCAGCGTGGTTTCATTCATGATAAAGCGCGAGGCCGCGCGCGGCCGCTCGCGGGTTTGCGCGGCGACGACGGCGACAACTGCCGAAGCAGCGACGTAATGTTTTGGCGCCATTATTAATAATGCTCAATTACACAAATCAAATCACAGATTATTAACCAAATAGTCGGGCATCAACCACCCGCGTGTTATTCACTAATCAATTTATTATTCACAATCACTTTTCGATCACTTAGTTATGTCGCCACTCATAATTTATTTTTATTTTTAATATGTCCGCCGTGTTCTTGAATACACAAACTACACCGACGTATAATGTTATTTCTCACTCTTGATAATACTCGTAGGTCACCATTAGCAGCCATTTCTTTCAATGTATTAAAAGATATTATTATTCTATTTTTTAATTCCTCAACGGTATTAACTTCTGTTGAGTATACCTCATTCTTTATGTGACCCCACAGGAAGAAATCCAGGGGCGTGAGATCTGGTGACCTCGCTGGCCACCGCAATGGTCCATAACGGCCAATCCATTGCTTTCCGAACATTTGAGTCAAACACTCTCTTGCAGACTGGTACTGGTAACTACCACATCTGCCTGTACACGTCCAGCGAAAGTTCGTCCGTGTACTCGGAAACGGATCCGTCGAGGAGTTCATTGAACTTTACAGCATTTAAATTGCCATCAATAAATACCGGACCAACAATGGTATTTCTGTGTATGCCAGCCCACACATTGACAGCAAATCTGTACTGGTGCGAAGTCTCCCGTACTAGATGCGGATTCACGCGGCTCAAGTACCGAAGGTTCTGTCGGTTCCATAAACCATTCCTTGTGAATGTACTCTCGTCAGTCCACATCACATTGTACAGGAAGTCAGGATTCTCGAAATGTTTGGTTTCCAACCAGCGACAGAAAGTTTCTCTTATTGGCTTATCTCGCGATAACAATGCTTGTACTTTCTTGTACTTATAAGGTCTGCGTTTGTCACGTTTCAAAACTTTTTGAATAGTTTGGAATTTACTCGAAAATACGCAGACTGGACGTCGGATTGCGATCATAATAATCAATAACTCTTTCGTCTGGAATCACATTTTGATAAGTATGCGGATGTTGCGGAGGGCGGAGGCCTAGGATTAGAAAAGAGAAATTAATTCACGGATAGCAAGTAGCGCACTGACGTTTATTTTTACAAGTCAAGGTGACATAAACAAAAACCATAGATTAAACATAAACTATACAACATTCCTTCCCCTAGCTTGACAAAATAAACATAAAACAAAAACTCTAATAAAAACGCTTATAGTCTACTCTAGGCACAGCTCGCAGTATTTTTCCATCAACCGTTTCTCTTGATTCCACAGGAGTATCACCAGTAGGGTAGAATTGGGGGCTACCAGCATCTGCTGCATCATAGAATACTTCGTCTTCTCTATTTCCCTCCCCTCCAGTGTCCGACGCACTACCATCACGTGGAGGTGCCGGGTTCGGTTCCGACTGTTCCGAAGTTCCTTGTAGATCTTCAAATTCAATAGGACATTCACTCGGCCCGTGAATATTTCTTGCTGTGCCATGGAATGCTAATAATTGATTCTTGTGTTTTTTAACCTTCAATAAAGTATTGCAATCCTGTACAATATAAACAACTTTCCTATTTTTTTAATTATTACGCCTCTATTCCAAGTCCCTTGTTTATTAGTGCTGTTTTTTTATACAATACATTGTCTCCTTGTTTAAAGTATTTAATAATTTTGTCACTTTTCTCTTTAGACTGCAAACACTGTTTGTTTTTGTCGTTTTGGATGAGAGTGATAGACGCCGGTGAAATTAAATCTAACCGTGATCTCAGCTTATGACCGAATACCAACTGGGCAGGTGAACAGCCCGTTGCAGAATGTATGGAATTTCTATAATCAAATAGATATTTTAGCAAGTTATTGTTATACATGATTTGATTCCTTTTTTAACCACCTTCACGTAGCTTTCCGCCTACCAGTTACTAGCGGGATGATAAGCCGGCGACGTCACATGCGAAATACCATTTGAAACACAAAACGTCCTAAATTCTGAGGAAGTAAACTGTGTGCCATTGTCACTGACTATAGTATGCGGTAAGCCAAATCGCGCCATGTATTCATACATTTTATTAATCACCGATAAGGATGACGTACTCGTTCCCATATCGTAAGCTTCTACCCACTTCGAGTACGCATCAACAATCACCAAATAGGAACGGTTATGTATGGGGCCGAGAAAATCTATGTGAATACGATAGAAAGCTTGCGGTGGTTGTGGCCACAGCGCTGGCGGCGCACGCGCTGGTAGCTGTCTCAACTGTAAACAAACCTTACAGTCTGCAATCATTTTCTCTACAGCGTTATCAATTCCTGGAAACCAAAATCTACTTCGCGCTTCCGCTTTCGTTTTCACTACACCCAAATGTGACTTATGTAGCTCAAATAATAATTTTGTCCGAAGAGTCTCTGGAATAACCACCTTGTGCCCTCGCATAATAAAAGACGACAACTGATTTTGACATAAAAAATAAGGCTTAATTAATATATCTGATAGTCGCTTAGGCCAGCCTTTTACAATATATTTTAAAACTTTAATTAAGACCGGATCTTTCTGAGTTTCATCACGAATTTCACTAAGTGTAACGGGAAAACTACCATCGGTAACAAAATTAACATATTAAGATGCGCGATCTTCTACAGGGACTAAACTATCGTCGGCCCTGTAGCCACACCCCCCACTAGCCGCCGTTGACTCACTGTCAGGCAGACTGGCGCGCGATAAAAAATCTGCGCTGTTGTCGGCGCTGCGTATGTATTCGATGGTGTAATTGTAACCACTCAGGAACATTGCGTAACGCTGCAACCTATTTGCCGAGACCTCTGGAATACCCCTATATGGACCAAATATAGATAAAAGGGGCTTATGGTCGGTACGGAGCACAAACGGAACTGATCTTCCATATAAATACTGGTGAAAACGACGCACTCCGTAAATAATAGCTGTGGCCTCTTTTTGTAACTGAGAATACCGCTTCTCTGCTGCATTCAGTGTACGTGAAGCGAACGATACAGGGCGCTCCACTCTGTCTGACCCTATCTGTGACAAGATAGCTCCTAAGCCGCTGGGCGAAGCGTCCACCGTCAAAATTATTTGAGCATTTTGATCAAAATGAGCAAGAACCTGATTTGAGGCTAAACATTTCTTAATTGCTTTGAATGCATTATCTTGTATCACGCCCCATTTCCGTGATTTCCTTAATCCATTCTTATCTATAGTATAACCTAAATATTCTATTTGGTTCTCGAAGAACACGCACTTATCTTTACGAAGTGTTAATCCTGCGTCTTGTAGTCGTTGCAAAACCGCACATAATCTGTCTAAGTGTTGCTCTTTAGTTGCCCCTGTAATACAGATGTCGTCAAGGAAACACATAACAGCGTCCAATCCCGACAGTAAACACTCCATAGCCCGCTGAAAAATAGCAGGAGCACTAGCAAGACCAAAAACTAATCTTGTATAAACAAATAAACCGCGGTGAGTATTGATACAAGTTATGTTCTGAGACGTCTCATCTAACACAAATTGTGAGTAAGCTTGCGTTAAATCCAACTTGCTAAACTGTTGACCCCCGTGTAATTTTGTAAAAAAGTTCTTGAGCAGTCGGTAACGGATACTGTTCCGACGACCAGCTGTTTGTTTACGCTTACAGAGTAATCAACACACAACCTGATTGAACCATCGCGCTTTAATATAGGGACAATTGGTGAGGCGTATTCTGAAAATTGAACCGCTTTTAACACACCTATACCTACCAAACGATCAATCTCACCGTTTATTTGATCTCTAAGTGCAAAAGCTATAGGACGAGCTTTAAAAAAAATTGGCTTTGCGTTTTCTTTCAACTGTAACGATACTTTATATTTTGTAAATAAGCCTAATTTATCTGAGTAAACAGATGGAAACTGTAATTTTAACTGTTCAGTAATTTGAGTTGTTTTACAATAATTGATTTGCAAGATTTGTAATCCAAACAAACTAATAAAATCTCGCCCTAAAATTGGGGGACCACCATCGCGAATCACTCTAACATTAACATCCTGTGTCTTGTCCAAATAACTAGTAGGCAAATTGCACTATTCCTAAACACTGAATAACACACCCCGTATATGTAAACAATTGATCCGTCGTTGGTGATAATGGCAACAATTTAAAATATTTTTTGTATACTTTTTCTGAAATCGCTGTGACTGCCGATCCGGTATCTACTTCGAACTTTAGCTTAATACTTTGAATCGATACTACTAAAGTCATAGGTTCACCTCTTGATGAACATATTTTTTTTATCTTACCGTCATCGTCACTCTCACCCGACCCGCCAGTTCCTACGTAATTCATCTTTTTGCACATTCGGCGTAGGTGGCCTTTTACATTACATTTCTTGCATGTATAGCTTGCAAACCGACATTGAGATGTTTTGTGGTTCTTGTAGCCGCAAACTGAACACTTTTCAATGTGAACACTCGATTCCTTTGAAATGGTTTCGATCTTGAACAACGGCTCACTCGACGGCGGCGCCTGTACCGCTGCCGACGACGAAGCTGCTGCTCCCTTGCGTGCGCTGTGCACGCTCTCCGCCAACTCCACTGCTTTAGCCAGTGTGGTATCTTGAAGTTCACGCGCGAAAAGCTTATCTTTCTCAGGTCCCGGCCGCATACCCATAACAAATCGGTCGCGCAGCGCCTCTTCTACATTCAGAAATCCGCAATGCGTGGTCAGACCGCGAAGCCTAGCAGCCCACTGCGAAAATGTTTTATTCCAGACCTTGAGTAGCAGCATTAAAATTATACCGCTCGCCAAAACCGCATTTTTTGGCGTGAAGTGATTATCCAGAAGAGTGAGAATATCTTCGAAAGGCACCTGCGAAATTTCCTTTGGCAAAGCCAAATCGGCCGCAAGCTTGAATGTGCCGTCGGCGAGTGCGCTCAGCAATATTGCCCGTCGTTTAATACCTATTGGGTCCTTCGCACTGTCTACATCGTTTGCGATGTACCATTGCAAAATCCTCTGCTTCAAATTTTCCCATGTCTGGTTGACATGGTCAAAACTTGACAAAATACCGAAATGAGCCATTTTTTTATTATTTTGTCGTGGGTCCTCGTCGCCAATGATAAGTATGCGGATATTGCGGAGGGCGAAGGCCCAGGATTAGAAAAGAGAAATGAATTCACGGATAGCTAGTAGCGCACTGACGTTTATTTTTACAAGTCAAGATGACATAAATAAAAACCATAGATTAAACATAAACTATACAACACATTTGCACGTGGAGGAGCAAATTGACTAGCGCTACATCGAAGTGTTGAGATGTTTGTATGACGCTGCAACGATGACTGTCCAGATTAGAGATGTGCCGTTGCCGGCAGTATTGCCTGAAGTGGGAATATCGGTGGCAATATTGCCGGGAGTGGAAATATTTGGGAATATTGCTTAATTATAAGTCAAATTAACTACGGAAACTATGTACTTACACGAATTTATGTTTTTTTTTTATTTACTATGTTTGCGAATAGATCCTTCTAAGCCCAAGGTGCCTCAGTGAGTGACTCGTTCTTTTGTCAGCCGGGCATTTAGACGGGTTGTTAAATGTTATTGCTAAAACTAAACATGTTAAATGCAGCAAAACAAACAGCATAAATGTTTAATTTTACTGATAACAACCCGACGACGTGTTTTGGCACTGTCTTTGTAATTCAATAAGCCGCCTTTATCAATGTCGCCGCTCGCCATTCAGCGCGGCGGGCGGCGCGGGCGCTGGGCGGCCGGCTCGCTCGACTTCGTGAACTCTCGGAGACGCTCGGCCGGCATCGTGCGCATTGAGTTTGGGCAATACTACTACGAGTAGCGATACGAGTAGCGAGCGAAATAAAGGCTCCAAGGTCTTTGCTAGAGATCTGTCTATTGGGCAGAGCCAGCTTACGAGACTGAAGACCGATGATGGCAGGATCGTATCCGACAAACCTGAGCTGTTGAGAGAGATCGAGAGGTTCTATGGACAGTTATACACGTCAACAAATAACCCCGCTATGAATCTGGCAAACGACCCAAGAGCTAGATTGACCCGGCACTATACCGAAGACATCCCGGACGTCAGCCTGTACGAGATTAGGATGGCTCTGAAGCAGCTCAAAAACAACAAGGCACCGGGTGATGACGGAATTACGGCCGAGTTGCTGAAGGCCGGCGGAAAACCCGTTCTGAAGGCCCTTCAGAAGCTGTTTGGTTCCGTCATACTCGAGGGCAAAACACCACAGGCATGGAACAGGGGTGTGGTGATACTTTCCTTTAAGAAGGGCGATAATGCCCTCCTTAAGAATTATAGGCCCATCTCACTCCTGAGCCATGTCTACAAGCTGTTTTCGAGAGTCATCACGAACCGTCTCGCGCGCAGGTTTGACGACTTCCAGCCTCCCGAACAAGCCGGATTCCGTAAAGGCTTTAGCACCGTAGACCACATACATACGCTGCGACAGGTTATACAGAAGACCGAAGAGTATAACCTGCCTCTCTGCTTAGCGTTTGTGGACTACGAGAAAGCCTTTGATTCGATCGAGACATGGGCTGTGCTGCAGTCTCTTCAACGGTGCCAGATCGACTATCGGTACATCGAAGTGCTGAAGTGTCTGTACGAAAACGCCACTATGTCAGTCAGACTCCAGGATCAGGCCTCGAAACCTATCCTTCTGCAGCGAGGTGTGAGACAGGGAGACGTTATCTCTCCGAAACTGTTCACCGCTGCACTGGAGGATGTCTTCCAAGGTTCTGGACTGGAAAGGGGCTGGCATCAACATCAATGGCGAGTACATAACTCACCTTCGGTTTGCCGACGACATCGTAGTCATGGCTGAGACTATGGAGGACCTCAGTACAATGCTCGATGACCTCAGTAGAGCCTCCGAAAGAGTGGGTCTTAAAATGAACATGGACAAAACGAAGGTCATGTCAAATGCCCATGTAACACCCACTCTCATAAAAATCGGAGACGCTACACTCGAAGTCGTGGACGAGTACGTTTACCTAGGACTAACAGTCCAGTTAGGTAGGTCTAACTTCGAGAAAGAGGTAAATCGACGAATCCGACTCGGCTGGGCAGCGTTCGGGAAGCTACGCAATATCTTCTCGTCCCACATACCGCAGTGTCTCAAGACGAAAGTCTTTGACCAGTGTGTGTCGCCAGTGATGACTTATGGAATGGAAACGTGGTCGCTCACAATGGGCCTTATAAGAAGGCTAAAAGTCACCCAAAGGGCAATGGAGAGGGCTATGCTTGGAGTCTCCCTGCGTGATCGAATCAGGAATGAGGAGATCCGCAGGAGAACCAAGGTAACCGACATAGCCCGAAGAATTGCCAAACTTAAGTGGCAGTGGGCAGGGCACATTGCTCGCAGAACAGATGGCCGATGGGGCCGAAAGGTTCTGGAGTGGCGACCGCGTACCGCAAGACGTAGCGTTGGAAGGCCTCCCACAAGGTGGACCGATGACCTTGTGAAGGCCGCAAGAACCCGTTGGATGCGGGAAGCACAGGACCGGTCGAAGTGGAGGTGCTTGGGGGAGGCCTATGTCCAGCAGTGGACGTCTTTCGGCTGAAATGATGATGATGATGACTACGAGTACTATTCCGCGCTACTATTTTGATTTTAAACAGGTTTCGAATTTATTGTCAATTAATTTTTTTTTTAATTCGGATTATTTTATGCTTATTTTTCTATGCTGATATTTTTATTTTAATCTATTAATGATATAGATTAACGAGTTTAAGGGAACGCCCTCTGTTATTTAACATACTGTATGTTAATGCCATTCAGGTGTATACCAAGTTATCAAACTCAACTAAGGAACTTCCCATCCAAGAAAAAGCTGACAAGATGGTTATTGGATAATTGTTTTTATGACATTGGTGAATATATGGAATATTGTAAAAATCCAAGTTGACATGTACTTAATTTTGACATTGATTTTAAAGTAACGATTATCTAAAAAAATATTACCATTCGAAATCAAAATGTTTTTATTTTTTTTTATCTTAAAATATTCACTAAAATGTTAAATTGATACGACTACCTAAAAAAAAAAAAAATTCATATTGGACATATTTTTAATCATTAAATCTTATAATTAATTGTAGGTACTTAGTTATATAAAATGACATTTGAATATTTGCTCACCATATGTTACGGTAGAGTATAGAACTTAAAAAATATAGAACTTTAAAAATATTAACACTGTAAAACTACATTCTTACAAATAAATAAATTCTATTATATTCTAAGAGAACGTATTGTTAAATTACCCTTTCGACTAAAACTCCTCTGACATACATTACCTTATTCACCAGTGTATATTCGTAAATGATTAATAAATCAAACTTTTGATTAAAACTATGCTGACATACATCATACATTTATGGTTTTTCATCAGTGTGTATACTCATATGTTTAGTTAAACTTCCCTTTTTACTTAACTCTTTGCGGGACACTTAACGCCTATAGACGTAATAACAATAAAACTTCTATTGTGTCTCGTTCAGTGTCCTTCAATGCGTTAAACTCCTCCGACATACATCACACTTAGAAGGTTTGCACCAGTGTGTATACGCATGTGTTTTGTTAAACTTCCCTTTTCACTAAAACTATGATGACATACATCACACTTGTAAGGTTTTTCACCAGTGTGTATACGCATATGTTTTGTTAATACGTCCTTTCGATTAAAACTATGTTGACATATATCACACTTAAAAGGTTTTTCACCAGTGTGTATACTCATATGTTTTGTTAATGTGGTCTTTTTATTAAAACTATTTTGACATACATCACACTTATAAGGTTTTGCACCAGTGTGTATAAGAGTATGCCTTGTAAAATTTCCGTTATGAGTAAAACTACGTTGACATATATCACACTTATAAGGTTTTTCACCAGTGTGTATACGCATATGATTTGTTAAAATTCCCTTTAAACTAAAAGTCCTCTGACAAACATCACACTTAAAAGGTTTTTCACCAGTGTGTATACGCATATGTATTGTAACATTTCCGCTATCAACAAAACTACGTTGACATACATCACATTTGTAAGGTTTTTCACCAGTGTGTATACGCATATGCCTTGTTACATGTCCATTTTCACTAAAACTACGTTGACATACATTACACTTAAAAGGGTTTTCACCAGTGTGTATACGCATATGTTTTGTTAAGCTTCTCTTTTCACTATAACTCCTCTGACATACATCACACTCATAAGGTTTTTCGCCAGTGTGTATACGAATATGTTTTGTTAAAGTACTGTTTCGACTAAAACTACATGGATCTACATCACACTTACGCTTGGACGTACGTTTTTGAGTTGTCTGGATAACTTTCAAGTCTGAGTTTTCTTTGTTCGTTTTCTGGGCTGTTATTGCATCTTCTTGTTTTGTTCTTTGTGTGTCTAGTATTGGTTTCTTCGCAACGGTCGCACCTGTGATAACAAAACTGGTAAGTACAATGTTGGAAGAAGATTGACATGCACACGAATCAAAATAATAGCACTTTGCATAATTCACACTAGGACCTAAAAAGAGGAATTTCTGGTGACATTGAATAAAACACTTAATCATCAGAGACCATTTAATTTTTTCCACTTAATCATCATCACTTAATCACGTCGACGTATGGTCTGTTCCAAAACTAGGTATTCGTCAAATTTAAATAATTTCTGATCAAGAGAATGATTAACACATTCCATCAACATTTAGAATTTCCAACTTTATATCACCATTTTTTACAACAACAATTCTTCGAAAATGGCATTTTAATTATGTTATTCAAGTAATAATTATGATTTCGTAATATTATACAACGTGGCGCTTGAATGGTGACATTAATTTAACATACATATACGTTTTCACATTTTAATTTCATGAAGCAATTATACAGGGTGTTTGGTGCATCGTTTGCCAAATGGAATTGGCCGAAAGGAGAGGTCATTTGCTATCTCTTAAGGCCCAGTAACTCATTCCTCCCTTCCCTCCGGATCTCTGAGCTGTTCAGACGTGTTTTAAGCAGTAGCACAGTGATATTTTGATTTAAATAATAGTAAATTTAAAGAAAATAAAATCAAATAATTAGCCGCACAGTACTAGGCTCGCATTAAAACGAGGAGGTCTGTTCATCGCTCCGCACGGTCATCGGCCATTTGTCAGAGACGTTCACGCCCACAACTGTTATCTCGCCTTTCTTTGAGGCGGGGTCAACGACCTACCAATAACGGCGCGCGCGCACACGACGCTGTCAACCATCCTGCGCTTACGCGTACAAGAAGCTTCTGTGTGTGTTAACGAGGCGCTCGCGCTGCTCTAATATCTGGTGCGTATTGTTGTGTTTATTTACCGTAACCGAAATTTAGACTTGCGTTATGATGCCACTGCCAAGAACTCCCCCAAAGTCTGATACTAACCAAAGTTCAGCGCCCGTCACGGACACCGACAATGAGAGTTCCAGTAATGTCACCAGCAGACCCCGTGCCCGTAAGCGCCAGTATGATGATGAAGTAACTGTTGTCATGTCAGAAATGAAGCTTTCCCTTGAAGCTTTCAAATTGCAACAGAACACTATACAGGCATCTATAAATGGCATTCTGCAGCAGAATTGTGAAATTAAAAAATCCATGGAGTTCATGGAGAAACACTATGAGGAAATGAAAGATAAATTAATTGCAATGGAGACTGAAAGACGAACACACTTAGCCTATATACAAGGACTAGAAGCAAAAGTGGAGAATCTTGAGAGAGCTCAAAAACAAGCCACCATTGAGATAAGAAACGTTCCTGTCCAAAAAAGTGAGACAAAAGACGATTTACTGAAGATAGTGACAAAAGTGGGGCTAACAGCGAAAGTTAGTGTTAATGAAACCCAAATAAGAGATGTTTTCCGCCTAAGTTTGGACAAGGGTGGGTCTGGACCTATTATTGTAGATTTTTCCTCGGTTCTACTGAAAGAGAAAATTCTAACTTCGGTGAAGAATCACAATCGGGCAAACCTAAACAATAAATTAAATACGGCACACTTAGAACTCGACGGTCAACCTCAACCAATTTATATTGCCGAATGCCTAACTCAAAAAGCAAGAAAATTGTTCTATGTAGCTCGTGAGTTCGGTAAAAAAAACAGCTACGAGTTCTGCTGGGTGGCTCATGGTAAGATTTTCCTTCGTCAACGAGCAGGTGCACCGTCACATCGAATCGATAAAGACAGTGATTTGCACACACTGCGCCCTCAAGCTGAGCCGTGACTAGGCATTGTTGTATGGCTTTTCTGTTTTATTTTATTTTTAATTTTTTATTATTTGTTGTTAGTTTTGCTTAGTTTCAATTCCAGTTACTATTTTGTACTTAAGTTAAAAAATAATATTTTAGTCGTACCACATTTTCAAGTACCTTATTCTAATTGTCTCTCAATTGCTTACACTTCACATAATTTATACACACACACAAAACTTATAAAAAAACAAATACAAACATATCTACAAACAACACATCTCTTATCTTTCTCTATTGGTAAACATGTACTAATTGTTATTATACTTAGCCTAATTATTAGAAATAATCTTTTGCATAAATATCAGATACGCGTTTTAGAATCCTCACGTAAAAATGTTATTTTTGGATAATATTTCAAGCGATATTGACTCAGCTCAGGTATCTGAGTCTAGGATCTGCTCTCCTGAAAGCCTAGTAAACAATATTGATTTGTCTCGGACAGCCTTAACTTTAATGCACACTAACATCCGTAGCGTAGCTTGTAACTATGATAATCTTATCATTTTACTGGAAAGAATTTGCATACAATGTGACATTCTCGTGCTCACAGAGTGTTGGCTGAGTAAATGTACCGCTGTGCCTGAAATTGACGGCTACACGTCATACACTTCAGACCACCTCAATCAGAATGACGGCGTAATTTTATATATTAAATCTGAAATAAAACACCGCGTAACAAAACCATCCATGTTAGATGCCAACTGTCTTATTTTACAATCGGAAAACGAGTATGCTGTCGTGGCTGTGTACCGCTCCCCATCTAACCGAAATATTAATAATTTCTGTGACAGCCTTGACTTGTGTCTTTCATCACTAGAGTCTGTGAAGTCGGTGGTCCTGATAGGTGACATTAATATAAATATATCCCCAAGTGGTCATGATCCAAATTGTAGTATTTACTTGGATCAAATGGCTTATCATGGTCTTCTACCAGCTCATGTCTTCCCTACTCGTAAAACCAGTTGTTTAGACCACGTTATGTTAAGATCTGATAAATACTCAGCTACATTATGTACTTGACTCGTTTATAACAGACCATGCGCCCCTGGTTTTTTGTCTTGATTGTAAAATAAAAAGACACACTTCTAAGACCACTTTTCTTAAAATTGATTATCCTTCTTTAGTCCAAAAACTTTCAGGTACAGATTTTAGTCCTGTTTATGATACCGCCGATGCGAATGTTTCCGCTGTCAACTTAATAAACTTAATTTCGCAAGCAATAACTTCACACTCAATATCTGTAACTATCCCTCATCGTAGGCGAACCATTAAGCCATGGTCAACGCCGGGCTTAGTACGGTGCATTAGGCATAGAGACGAACTGCACAGAAAAGCAACGCTTGATCCAGACAATGCCATTACTCGAGTCACATATACAAGGTACCGGAATTTTTGCAACAACCTTTTAAAAAAACTTAGAATTGCTTACGAAAAAAACGAGCTTCAGAAGAATAAAAATAATCCAAAGGGTATGTGGAATACCATCAATAAAATTGCTAGCCTTAAGAAAATGTCACCTCCTCCCAGTGAGTTACTTACTCTCGCTCAAGAACCATGCGAGTCAGTTGGTGTAGTTAATGATTATTTTGCAGGAATCGGGGAAACACTTGCAAATACAATACTAAATAATCAGAGTGCCAATCGATCGATTTATGAGTTAAATAAATGTAACTTATCGCAGTCATCTAGAGATTCTATGGTACTACTTGACACTGACTTTGTAGAGATGGAGTCCATCATCCTTAACTTAAAAAGTGACTCAGCAACTGGTATTGACAACATTCCTACACTAGTGATTAAAAGTGCAAAGTGCAGTCTTATTTCTCCCCTTACACACATGTGTAACCTATGCCTGACTACTGGTGTTTTCCCGAACATTTTGAAGAGGGCGTTAGTGCATCCTATCTATAAGAGTGGTGACAGAGACATTGTCGGAAACTACCGGCCCATATCTGTGCTGACAGTTATTTCTAAAATCTTGGAGAAACTCTTAAATTCTAGATTAACAAACTTCCTTCGACACAATAATGTTATTGCTGACAACCAATTTGGCTTCATGAAGGGTCGGTCTACAGAAGATGCAACTCTACTTCTGTCAGAGGTCATAGCTCAAAACCTAGATGCTAAAAAGAAAGTTATAGGTGTGTTTTTGGATATGTCAAAGGCTTTCGACACTGTCTCTGTTCCCTTGTTACTTTCGAAGATGGAATCGCTTGGCATTCGTGGGATTGCACTAGAGATTTTTCGATCTTACCTCTCCAGCCGAACCCAGTGCGTTAGAATAGGAAGCTACACAAGCTCAGAAACGTCTCTCTCTTTCGGTGTTCCGCAAGGGAGTGTTCTTGGACCCACCCTCTTTCTTTTGTACATTAACAGCTTGTGTTTAAAAGTTCTTCCAAACTGTAATATTATTACGTATGCCGATGACACGGCTTTAATTGTGCAAGGTAATGACTGGAAAGAGGCTCAGCATTACACAGAGCATGCGATTAGGGAAACAATGACCTGGCTTAATGATAACCTTTTGACACTGAATGTTGACAAGACCAGATATATCACTTTTACTCACCGTGACAATACCCAGCCTCCACCAGAATTTTATGTTAAGGTACATTCTTGTGACTTAAAAGAAAATTGTGATTGCCCTAAACTGACTCGTACTACCAATATAAAATATCTTGGTCTCATTATAGACAACTCCCTAAAATGGACTGCACATATAACCCAGTTAATTGGCCGAATAAGAAAGTTGATGCCAGTCTTTAAAAAACTCAGGAACTCAGCTGATCGCGAAACTTTATTATGTGTGTATTATGCCCTTGCTCAAAGTTTACTGCAATACTGTGTCGTTGTATGGGGAGGGGTTGGCAAGACTATCCTACTTCCCCTAGAGCGTGCACAAAGAGCTATATTGAAGGTCATGCTTGGACGACCACGAAGGTACAGCACTGATCTTTTGTATAGTGAGTGCTCTGTTTTAACTGTTAGACAGCTTTATTTATTATCTACAATACTCCGTAAGCATAAAAACATTGAATATATCCCGATTTCAAAGCGAGACAAAACAAGAGTCTGCTCAGGGACACCTCACAGAACTGTATTTGCTAGACAACAATATTATGTTGCAAGTAATATTTTATACAACGTAGCAAACCGTTTTAACAACATTTACGCACTTCCGAATAATAAATGTAAGGATGTAATACGAGACTGGCTCCTACGATTAGACTATAATAAAACTGAAGAAATTACTAAAAGTTAAACATGTTTAAAGAAAGACACCAACTTCTTTACACCTACTTTACATTACACTTACACCCTCACATCCTCACACACATTACACACCTCACTCCTTATCACACTACACACACATTCTTCACCCATCATTGTGGTAACGTACTTATTCTAAATAGTTTGTTTTCCCTGTAAATTTTGTCTTTATTTTATTAGTTTCATTTTACAATCGTTCCATTTCATCAATATTACAGATATTGTGCTTAAAACAATGAATTGTGGTTTTAATAAATAAGTGTGGAAGACGCTGACGACTGTGACACAGTTTATACTAGTATAGTCGTCAACGTAATCTCTTATAAATATGTATTCATTGCCATGATTTTGTACATAGATTAAGAGAAATTTGTAATTTCAGGAGTGATAAATAAACTATTATTATTATTATTATTCCTTATTACACCGGTTTTTTTATTATGACTTTTTAATTTTTATTTAGAAAAATACAAGAACTCTGCATCTAAATTTAAATTAAAAAAAAAGTTATGAGTATAGCCTTCAAATTTCATTTCAATTCTTATGTTTATTTTTTTATGGTTCTATGAAATACAAAATTACTTGCTAATAACATCTAGTTCCTTTTTAATAACTCACAAAGTTTTTGAAAAAAGGAAAAATATACTTAACACTCAACTTTAAATTGCAGTAAAAAAAAACTAAAAGCGATCGGGATCTTCGAATTCTTTTAAAAAGTTATCTAGTTTGTCCCCTTTCCAACGGTGTGCAATATACCAAAAACACTTTTGATAACTTCAGTAATTCGCTAAATGTGTAATCGAGACACATCAGGCTGATATTCGATATTACGGTAAGAACACTAGTTTTCACATAAATAACATTCTTTAAGTAGGTGGATAGTGTTATCTCACTCTTACGCAGTCTCTTATCTCTTTCTGGGGTTCTAACTTTCCTCGAACTTGAAATAAAAAATAAACTTTTATTTAATAAGTACCTAATTAAAAATTTTATTCAAATTGTCCTCCACTATTGCATACACACGCGTGAAATATTCGTCTTATCTCGACTGTAGTAGTGTGTAAACGTATTTCTGCTTTGATAGTGATGAAAGCCGCCTCAATGCGTTGGACTAAATCATCCCTAGTCTTAACTTCCGTGGCGTTAACAAGTTCTTTGGGCCGTCCCCAGACTCAAAAATCTAACGGAGGCAGGTCTGGGGAACGTGGAGGCCAAGGAATAGGGCCATCCCTCCCAATCCATGAGTCTGGGAATGCAACATGCAAGTACTCCCTGAGGGGTAATCTCCAATGAGCGGGACAACCGTCTTGATGAAAAACAGAAGGCAGGTCTTCACTGAAAATTGGTAGTCGAGCTAATATTAGGGTAAGTCTGTTTGTAGAAATTCTTTAAAAAAAGTTCGGATCATCCACGTCCGAGTGTAATAAAAAACGACAAAACTGGACACGGTTATCATAGTCTTGATTCTCGAGACCTACAACAAACAAAATACGCGTAAGAATGCATTACTTTCTCCCAAGGGGCATTTAAAAAAAAATATTTGTATAAAGTACAGACGCCAGCACATCAACGTAAACTGTATACATATCTATAACTACGACGCGGCGTATAGTGTTAGAAAGGCATTCATTTGGCAGTCGGGGGACCTGTTAGCATAGAGAAGGTGTTCCACAGAACGGTCCCCCGACTTCCAAATGAATTTATCTGTTTTAGACTCGTTACCTAGATTCTTTAAGTTGGGGGTTTTTAAATTATTTGATCCTTTTCCAATTACTTACATTTAATTTTATTTTTTTGTGTCGGGGGTTTTTTTAAATTTTTATTTAATTTTTTATTTTATGTTTTTTGTAGGGACTCCTTAATTTTTGTATTTCATTTCTTTTATTTTCTTGCGTTTTAAAATTCAGGTAATTTGGTGTTTAATCAGGTTTTTTATCCGTCAAAAAATAATTATTAATTTATAGTTGAAGAATAATTTTGACTAAACAGACTTTTTTGTTTTATTATATCCTTTTTCTAGTTCTTCCTTTAGTTATTCAACTTTCGTATAAGTATTAGCTATTAGATAATCTTAGGTATTTCAGATCTAGTTTATAAAATGGGACTGCAACACTATCTGATGTAGAAATACCTACGCTTTTTAAGTAGGATAATTCCATTCCTAATAAAAATAGTCAAACTCAGTGGTTGTATCACTTATTATATTACTCTATTAGATAAAAATATCTTCAGTCCTTTACAACCCACCTCAACAAAGGTGGAAGTTCTCAATTCGACAGATTATTTGTGTATGTTTGTTTATATTTGGAAGAATATTTTTTAACCGTTCCATACTCATTTAAAGTTTATTCAAACTTCTTTCAAATTAATATTATTTCAAGTTAAACAAATATCAACTTTATTGTAATGGCAATTAAGTTGATTTCAGAGTGACTAGCACTATTGAAAAAGTTGAAAGTTGTAGCGTAAACTGAACTTTCTTGTGTACGATTCAAAGTTATTTTTCTGTAAAGTCATTTTTGTTTACGATTTTTGACAAATTAATCGCGAATGCAGATTAGTTAAGTTAGCCCCTAATTTCTCATAACAAAGAATCCTATGTAAGTATTGTAAATGACAAAATTTTCTATGTTTTAGATATCAATGGACACAGTCAGGAGACGCCGGATTGCCGGATTGAAATGCCGCCGCCCTGCTAAGAAGATTCAAATGGGATTATTTGAATCTTCTAAGGTGCATAAGGAGGCAAGAGTAAGTTTTTGCCTAGAGTTTTATAATTTTGACTGGGCAAACAATATCGTAATTTTTGTGGATGAAAAAAGCTTTCGTTCGGATATGGACGGAAGAAAAATATTATGGCGCAATAGCAATGAGCGCTATAATCCATAACGTAATTATTTTATTTACTTATTAAAGTAAAGGTTCCAACCACTATTTCTCAAACGCTTATTCTTCCATTGCTCGATTTGGAAAAGACGCCAGACATGTCGTTCGTTGATGTTGTGTCATAATAAACTATATTCCTCGCATGTCCTTCCCCAGGCTTCAAACTATCTCCATATTTTTCATCACAATTGTCCACCGGCTTGGCCGCGAAGGCATAACACACAAAGTTCTTTCGCATTTATAATATTAGTATGGATCATTCTTCTAATATCGTGATAATTAATACAGTAAATTGAAATTTTATATTTATTTTCGCACTACTGTTATATTCTTGAGAATTTTTCTTTACTATTGTTGGTGACAATTTAAGATAGGGCCGTAACCCACTGGCGGCATGGCATGACAAGGGATTTTTAACCGACTTCTAAAAAAGGAGGAGGTTTCTCAATTCGACCGTATATATGTTTTTTTTTTTTTTTTTTTTTATGTGTGTTCGCGGATAACTTCGTCGTTTATGAACCGATTTTGATTATTCTTTTTTTGTTGGAAAGGAGATATGCCAAGGGTGGTCCCATGATAAGGAAACCAGGATCTGATGATGGCATCCCAGTGAAATCGAGGGGAACATTCGAAAATCGTAGGAGCGACTAGTGCGTTTGTTATGTTTTTCATTAAGTATTTTAAAGCACTACAATTTAATGAAGGTCTGAAGTCGATCTGATGATGGAGCCGAAAGACAGTCGAGGGGACTCCTCAACGATTTACAGCAGTTACCTTGTGTTTGGGCTTGATTAATTTGTATTGATGTGAACTTTACACCTAGATAGGTTGTGACTGTCATTAAGGGTCTGATGATGAAGACGAAGGACAGTTAAGGGAACTACTCAACAGTTTACAGTAGCTACCTTGTGTATGTTCACCGATTACTCGAAGACGGCTGGACCGATTCCAAAAGTTCTTTTTTTATTTGAAAGGGTATAATAGGTACTCTCGAGGTGGTCTCATCATCATTAAGTTGGAATCTCATGAGAGGATCCCATGGAAATCGAGGGAAACCCTCATATTTTATAGGCAAACCTATAGCGATTTGGGTATTTTTTAAAGTAACTTGAGCATTTGCTCTCGGAAATCATCATTTGGTAAAGTGGAGTTGATAATGAAGACCACAGATGGCCATCGGAACAACTCAATGACAAATATTTCATGGGTTGCGATTCGATTACTTTAATATGGTTGCTAAGCAATTTATGCTCGTCACAATGCGTATGATGAGTGATTGTTGAGGAGTTCTCCTGGTTCTTACCGGGAGAACTCCTCGACAATTAACGTCCCAGGATCGGGAAAAGCAATACCTATTTTGTAAAACGTGATGAACAGTTGGCATTAGGCTATTATAACTTAGATAAATTACAAAGTGACCCACTAAAAAGTGAAAAATAAAAACATTTTTACAAAAAAAAAAAACAACCGACTTCCAAATAAAACACTACAAATTGAAAAATAACTTTAATTTCGGAAGTCGGTGTCAATAAACGAAAATGCGGAACCAAAGACACCGACTTCCGAAATTAAAGTTATTTTTCAATTTGTAGTGTTTTATAAAAGCTTACTTTTGTTTGGCGGCAGTATTTGATTTTTCTTAGCAGCCATTGGTAGTTGTAACTGTATAATTAATCTGTTACAAATATCAATAAAAATAAAAGCTTGTAAAAATAAATATTATTTACTTGTTTTTAATCAGTTTGTTGTGTGAAATGTTTGTGTTAACAGTGTTAAATTAGATTCGAAATCATCTGTAAGTATTACAAAAATCCCTTGTCGTGCCGTGCCTCCAGTGTGTGCCGGACCTTATACAGCCCAGACAAATTATACTAATCTAGGTAAAAGCTTATTTTTGTTTGGCAATCAAATGCTACCGCATTTGATTTTGCTTGGCAGCCATTGGTGATCTGTTACAAATAAAATTCTAATCTATATACCTAATAATAATAACGCCTTCGAAAGGTCCGCGAGGTGTGTCAGACATTTTAAAAATAAAAATTCGACATAGGTAATGGTTACAGATACTTTTATGTAAGTATGAAGCATGTAGGACTGTAGGTATATTATAAATTACCTAATGTATAAAAATATTAAATTGTAGGTTATTCAAAACTAAACTATATAGATGGCTGAATGA
Organism: Mesoligia furuncula; assembly: GCA_916614155.1. Lineage (NCBI taxonomy): Eukaryota > Metazoa > Arthropoda > Insecta > Lepidoptera > Noctuidae > Mesoligia > Mesoligia furuncula. The sequence continues at coordinate 17,601,786 of OU744817.1, read as the reverse complement.
AAATAATTTCTATAATATTAAGGATTTTTTTGAACATAAATTATAATGTTTTTAAATTCAATTTTGTTTATTTGTGCATTTTTTTTTTCATTTATTGCAAAACTGTATGATCTCATATGCTTTAATAACACCTGTGTATACCATGTTTTACGCAAATAAATTATCTTAATCTATGGTATAGTTTGGTTTTATACCTTTTGTTGTAAGTATATTTTAATTTAAAGTAGGTAGTTGTTATAATGTTTTCAATTATATTAATGTTTAAAAATAAAAAGATTTGATTGGTATTCCGCATTTTATTTTGATATTTATCCCGCGGTTTCATACGCGTTCCTGTAGGAACCTATCCTATGTCCTTTTCTGATTGGTAGGTATGCATAATTTCATGATGATCGCAATATTTTGATCGCAATATTTATCAAGATGACATAAATAATACACTATCGGACATAATTAATTGGCTTAATAATAATAATTTAGTTATAAACTTAAAGAAAACCAATATAATGCACTTTCACCAAAGAACTGTAGTACCAAAAGTTAATATCAGACATAGTAACTGTGACATTGAAGAAGTTAAAGTAGCAAAATTCTTAGGTTTATTCCTTGATAACCAGCTTAACTGGAAGGCCCACATAGATGACCTAAGTAAGAAAATAAATAAATCAGCATACGCACTTTTCCAAATTGCTAGAAAAATAAATATGGATGCGCTACTAGTTGCATATCACGGCTTAGTAGCCTCAATTTTGCGATATGGCATTATTTTCTGGGGAAATTCTACTGACAAAGATATCGTTTTTAAGGCACAAAAAAGATGCATAAGATCAATGTGTGGTCTGAAAACTGATGTTAGCTGTGTACCATTCTTTAAATCGCTGAAAATACTTACCTTACCCTCATTATATATTTTAGAAATTAGTGTTTTCGTCAAAACAAGCATGAGGTTATTCGAAAAAGTGTCAACGTTGCGAGATGTTGCGATTCGTAGCCAATACGCAAACTCTTTAAGCAATCAGCGCTGTAAGACTGCCTTAGTGAGAAAGAGCGTTCTAGGTATGGCACCGCGCATTTACAATAAATTACCCGATGTCATAAAAAATTTGAATGTTACACAATTTAAAAAAAAATTAAAACTGTTATTAATTGAAAAATGTTATTATACGACTGATGAAATTCTGAATGATAAATTAATGTAGACTTATTTATTTATTTGACTGGAGAAACAAAGGAGATCGGACATTTTTGTATGGGCTCTGGCCCAAGTGGCGTCGGAGCATTACGCTTATTCCATTTGAAAGTTCACTAACTAAGCTTACTTTTTTTGTATGGGTAAAAAAAAATCTATCCTGGGAGAAAAAAGTTACAGCGTATATTACTTAATCTTAATATATCGGGTTATTTTGAACTATTTATCAATTAAATCTATTTATTTTAACCCGATATGGTGTGTTTGATGTTGCCTAACACTTATGATGCGATGACTGAGATGCGTGGTATATCGTGGTCAGCGGGATTCTCCGAAAGGGTTACAGCTGGCCCGGAACATAAAGGGCTAATGAAGGAACACGGGTGGGTTTTAGTCAGTAAGAGTCTGACACTCCCTTCCGCTCCACCCAGAGCGGAAGGGGTCATTTGATGATTTCCCATCCGCAAAAAAAAAAAAGGTGCGTGACACCAAATATACACGTGGTATTTATTGCGTTAACATTAGAAAAGAAACAAAAATGTTATGGCCGTCGCTGCGCGGTTTGGTAGGAAGGAAGAGAAGACGCAACGCGGGCGCAGCACAGTAGTTCGTTCCCCTTCTCTCTGCTCCATGATTGAGTCAGAATGACTGCCAATGACAGTGACTAACACTGTCATTGGCCGTCATTCACTGTCATTGACAGTCATTCTCTTCGCTCGCTGCTGTTTGATGCGATTGTATTTGAACTGCGTTACCTATTCTGTTATTTATCCACTGTTTACCGGCTGTGTTTGATTGCTTTCTGACGACCTTGGCGTGTTTACTTGAACTGTCAGATTTCTTCTCGATTACCCTGGTGTGTTAAATGGACTAATTCTTCTTACCTGTTTTGAATTGATTACCTTTGCAACATGATACGACCAAGTGCTGGTGTGACGTGCCTACTTTGCAATCGTTCTGTGCTAAGAAGAGAGAGACATACCGTGACCCAAGCTCTATTTGAAGCAAATCAAGGCATTGCAGCATATGTACAGGCAGTGATCGGTCAACGAGAGGTACGTCAAATACGTCTACCTATATTATTGTTATATATATAAAAGATATACCAAACTAGCTGGAACTATTTATTTTAGCCGATAGTTAGTTTATATTTAGATATTGTCACGGTAATATTATCTATATAGTATTCTATCTTCATACAAACGGTCGGAACGCGAGTCATGCCTACGCGCCTCGAGTTCGGTTTACACTCGGTAAACAAACAGCCTCGAATGCTCCGCAGTGACGAACGGACGCCGGACGGTGTGATGGATTTTGACAACTTAGAAACTATGCATACAGACGAACTTTTTTTCTGGACAGGACGAACCCATCAAGAGTTTAACTTAATACTGAACGAAACGCCATCTCTACAACAAAGGTGTAAAAAGCCAAATAAAGTATTAGGGATGTATCTAACCAAACTGAGAAGTGGGGAGTCTGACGATAGGCTCTCAGTTTTATTTGGGGTTAGTAGAAGACATTTTGAAAGACAAATACATCTGGCTGAAGAATGCCTTTTAGAAGATTTTGTACCTAACCATAAATGGTTTCTGGTTTCTGGAAACCTAAAGGTTTCGACCATATGAGCAGACAGCAGGTTGTGGACCGAAACCTTTTAATACCAACCGCACAGTTTGGAGATCCTGACGCTCCCGAAAGTGAAAGACGCGCTATAGCAATAGCTGATGGAACATATCAAAATATTCAAAAAAGTTCTAATTTTTCTTTTCAAAGGCAAACATACAGTCCTCATAAGTTTAGGAACTTGTTGAAGCCCTTATTATTAGTATGCAGCGATGGATACATCATAAATGTCTACGGGCCTTATCCTGCCACCAAATCAGATGCTGTCATAACACAAGAAATAATGAATGACGAAGATGGAGTTTTTCATTGGTTTTTCAGGGAGGGTGATATGTTTACATTAAGATCGGGGATTTCGGGACGCATTGCCTGACTTACACACTTTTGGGTATAGAACAGCAATTCCAGAATCGAAGAGTCACAACGAAACCCAACTGACGACACTGCAGGCAAACAAATCAAGAAAAGTCACTATTTGCCGTTGGGTTGTCGAAGCTGTCATTGGCCGTTTCAAACGTGACTATAAACTTTTGAGACAAGATTATGTCAATATAACCCTAAAGCACTTGATGCCAAACTTTAAAATAGCAGCAGCGCTTATAAATGCTTTCCACCCTCCAGTACAAAACAGTATATATGCCGAGAGCTTCATCGCAATCATTAACCAGCGAACAAACACTCATAATAACTTAGCAGAATACGTTACCGCCAAAAACCTGAATAGGCAACGTGTACTTTTTCAGAGCATTTCAGGAAATATTCCGGAATTGGCTCGCTTTCCGCGGTTGACACAGGATGACCTGATTTTATTTGCCATTGGCACATACCAAATCAAACTGGCTCGGAGCTATTATAGCGAGCATGCGAGAAGTGGTATTTACCACATTGAAGTCTTTAGAGACCGACAACCACCCGCAGATCTTGAGCGTTTTGGTATGGAGCAAAATGGCTTGATACTACTGCGAAGTCGCATTCAGTCACGTCATGTGAGGTTAAAGAAATATTATACATATATAATGTATAAGGAGGAGGAAGGACTACAGGGCATTCAACATTATTACTGTAGTTGTATCATAGGGAAAAGGACAGTCGGATGTTGCGCCCACATCATGAGCGTAGTGTGGTATCTCGGGTGGGCTGGTTACGAAGACATAGAACATCCTACAGCGTTTCTGGACAATATATTTTTAGTTTAGTTCAGTTTTCAGTTGTAGTACTTACGATAAAATATATTGTACAGGTACTCGGTTATTTTATGACGTGTTTTCTTGTTCAATGTTTGGTTTTTGTAATCCTTTCTTAGAAACAGAGTTTTATTCAAACACTTTTAAATACTTTTACAAAATCAAAGTATTATTCAAACATGATTATTAAGTTATAATTACCAAAAATAAACCGACTTCCAAAAAAAAACACTATAAAGTGAAAAATAACTTTCATTTCGGAAGTCGGTGTCTTTTGATCTGTATTATAGTTTTTTATAACGGTATGAGAAAGTTTATAGTGGATAAGACAAAGATTAAAACAGAAGACGATCCAGGAGGGGATCGAGGTGGGGGGGGGGGTGGAGGGGTTCAGGGGATCAGAACGGAATTACTCAAAAAATATCCAAATCGCTGTAGGTGTGCCTATAATATTTGAGGAGTTCCCTCAATTCCCATCATCAGAACTGGATTTTGATAAAAATGGGACCAAACTGGAAGTATATATCCTTTTAAATAAAAAAATTTTTTTTTCAAAGAATTGAAAAATTCTTTTTTGCGTACTGAGGTAACAAACATAAAACAAAAATACAACCGAGTTGAGAACCTCCTCCTTTTTTTGAAGTCGGTTAAAAAGAAATAGATTTAAGTAATTGAATAAACAGTTGAAACTAGCTCGATATATGATTATTTTAATACACAAGCTTTTTTCTCCCAGGATAGATTTTTTTGTACCCATACAAAAAAAGTAGGCTTATTGAATGACCTTTCAAACAAAATAAGCGTCATGCTCCGACGCCACTTGGGCCACCCCCGTCCGATCTCCTTTTAATTGAATATTGTGACTAATTGTACTTTATGATTATTTATTTATGCACTGACTTTAGAAATTATGCCATATTGTTTTTATTTAGCATGTAACTATATTTGTACGCCTCTTGGCATAACATAGCGAGCTATGAACTTTAATTTAAGAACTGTATTCACTACCTATGTTACACAAATAAAAAATGATTATGATTATGATTATGATCGGTTGTGTAGTTATAGTGCCAAAAGCAGGGGGTTAGCTACCGCCGTATCTGTTATACAGTGGGCCCCGACGGCATATTTATTTACTTAAAAAACGTCACCGTCCTTTTTGCAAAAGACCCCGCCAAGATATTTTGATATGGGGCCCCTGGGGTTAGATCACACAGCCCTTTCGACTGCAGTCACTGCGTCTTCAGGTCATGACCGGCCGCCTTGCGGAGTTGTTTTAAAACTATGATATTTCCTAAGATATTCATTGAAATCAAATTTGTCAAGGGCAATTTTGTTCAAAATTAAATACTTGTGATGAGTAACGTGTTTATTTGGATAAGGATTAATATCATGTTTATAAAAACACCTTTGCAAATAATGCATTATTTTAGAACTTTGATTACGATAAAAAACAGGCCAAGTGCGAGTCGGACTCGCATACGAAGGGTTCCGTACCACAAGGCAAAAACGCCTATAAAAACACGTTTGTTGTATGGGAAAATTAAATATTTATTTTATTTTAATTTTATTATTAAAGTAAAAATACAACTGAGTATTTTGTGAATTTTTCAAGTGCCTACCTGTTGCCTTTTTGATATCGAGCAAAACAGGGAAAAAAATCGCGTTTGTTCTAAGGGAGCCCCCTTAAATATTTATTTTATTTTGTTTTTAGTATTTGTTGTTATAGCGGCAACAGAAATACATAATTTGTGAAAATTTCAACTGTCTAGCTATCGCGGTTCTTGAGATACAACCTGGTGACAGACAGGCGGACGGACGGACGGACAGACAGCGAAGTCTTAGTAATAGGTAGGGTTCAGTTTTTACCCTTTGGGTACGGAACCCTAAAAACGTTATAGTGAATCAAGTAGAGAAGAATTTTTCAATTCGAACCAGCAGTTCCTGAGATTAGCGCGTTCAAACAAACTTATCAGCTTTATAATACACACATCAAAAGTGTCTAGGGATCAACATATATTTTTGCAATAACTTTTCTCCTAATTGATATTAATTAAAATTTTCTTTAAGGATTCATCAAATAAAGTGTTTTCGTTTGTCACAGTAACGATAAACCAAGTCACCTTTGCATTAATAAAGAAATTTGCCATTTTCCTAATAAAGGGATTTTTGACATTTGAACCACTAACACAAAAGTTCGAAAAAAAGACTGAAATAACAGTTTTCTTTAAAATTTTGTTGGGTAACTTAAACAATTAATAATCCGTGTTTCTACCGCGAACACTAACAACACAAGAACATCGGTTTGGCATACTCAAAATGAGTTCATCCAAATCACGCTGTGGAATGGCCGCCCATGTTCGTTGCAACAACAAAAAAAGGTCTTCTTGCGACTGGATACCCTTCATATTCGGCAGAGCTCTTCTCTGTAGCATATCCCATGCATGCTCAATCGGGTTCAAGTCTGGCGACTGAGCAGGCCAGGGCAGGACATTGATGTTAGCTGCGGCGAGAGTCTGTCTTACAACTCTTGCGGTGTGCGGTCGTGCATTATCATGCATTAACTGAAATAAGGGCCCGATTTGCACTTGTAGAGGAACGATGACGTCTGATACAATCGTCTCAGCATAAATTTGAGCGTTGAGGTTGCCTCTGATCCAAATCAACTCAGTTCTTCCGCCGATCCAAATACCCGCCCATACCATGATGGTTCCACCACTATAAGGATGGACTTCCTGGCAGGATTTTAATCGCTGTTGGCGTCCAGGGGTTCTCCAGTGTCGTATACGTCTTGTATCCGGTCTCATACCAAAACGAGACTCATCAGAAAAGCACACGAAACGCCATTGTTCTTCTGCCCAATTTCTGTGTTCAAGAGCCCATTGATATCGAATCCTACGATTGTGCATTGCTATAGGTGGTACCCGTAGCGGTCTTCGGGAATGAAGGTTCACTTCATGCAAGCGGTTTCTGACTGTTTGGTCGCTAATTAAGTTCCCTGAAGAGTGATGAAGCCTCACGGCTAACATCATGGCGGTTATTGTTGGAGCTCTTCGAGTTAAGATTTGAATGTATCGGTCTTGTCTCCGTGTGGTGCAGCGATACCGTCCTCCATGGCGCTCAGCCACGGTACCAGTGCTTCGGTAACGTGTCCAAAGTCGACTGATAACACTCTGACTTGTATTCAGAGCTAAAGCCACAGTACGTTGCCGGGAACCAGCTTCTATCATTCCCACGGCTCTGAGCATTTCTTCCCTGCTTAAATGACGTCGCCGCTCCATAATAACGTTGGTTTTAATCAGTAGTAGGGAAACAGTAGCACTAATAATGTCTTCAATGCGTTGTATGTTTTTATAGGGAAAATATTGACAGCTGATTTTCATCTTTTACTCGAATTTGATTCACAGTTCCTGATTCAAATTATGAAATGCACCAAAAAGGATCCATATAAATTTATAAAATCATAAATTACAAAGCCACATCTCAATCTCAAGAAATCCGCATAAAAATGCTTGATCCCTAGACACTTTTGATGTGTGTAAATAAATAAATAATTTTAGAAATAATTTTTTAGTTGAAACAGTTTATTTTCTCATAAAGAACAATTAATTGAAGTAAAGCAGGTAATCAGTGAACTACGACCATTAGACTTTAAATATTGTATCTTAGTAATATAATAATATTGTGCTATAATTACTACCGTTACTCCAACAAACCACGACTAGCAAATCTACGCACGTAAATAAAAAAAAGTGCGGACTCCTTCACAATATATCACAATACAATTAAATTACTCATTGGTTCTACTTTTTTATACTGCCAGTGCACTATCTCAAACATCAAAGTTAACAAATCGTACTTATTAGGTAGGACTTATTGCGGTTATAGGTTAAGTATTCATTTTCATTATGAAAAGAAGATTGAAACTAAACCTCAAAATAATCCTTATTACGGATCTGACACAATGGGGGCCCCCCTTAGGGCCGAAGCCTGCCGGGTCAGCGGGATTGTCCGAAAGGGTTACCGCTGGCCCGGAACATAAAGGGCTAAGGAAGGAACACGGGTGGGTTTTAGTCAGTAAGAGTCTGACACTCCCTTCCGCTCCACCCAGACCGGGAGGAGTCATTTGATGATTTCCCATACAAAAAAAAAAAAAGCGTGAAACCGCAACCAACAAACATACAAAAAATACTAGCTTCTGCCCACGACTTCGTCCGCGTGAATTTTTTTGCTCCCCCGACCCAGCACATCGCGTCGCATCGTCTGCTCGCGCTATTACTTCGTTTTCGCTTAGCGAAAACTTCAGACTTTTTTTTCTGCTCAACTCCTCATTCTCCTAGCGTGATGTTTAATAGCCTATAGCCTTCCTCAAGAATTAGGCTATCAAATGCAAAAATATTTTTATAAATCCGACCGATACTTCCAGAGATTAGGGCTTTCAAACAAACAAACCTTTCAGCTTTATCATTATTATTATTTTTCAGTATAGATTTAAATGATGATATCTCCTAAGATTTTCATTGAAATGAAATGATGTCAGGGCAATTTTCTTTAAAATTAAATACTTGTGATGAATAACGTATTTATATGGATAAGGATATCATGTTTATAAAAACACCTTCGCAAATAATGCATTATTTTAGAACATATTTGATTACCATCAAAGAAGTTATAGCAAAGACATTCAATTATTTACAATAGACGGGACATAGCGAACAAAACCGTGATCCGATACTTGTTACCTAGGAGTAACAAGTCTCTCAGTCTAGTATGGTACGCCTGCGCGTCAAGTCGCATTCGTGTCCACGAGTCTCCACCAAAAGAAAAATATTTTCTAAGGATATATGCCGAGTTGCGCATTACGATTTTGCAAATATCGTTATAGTAAAACGACTGGACCTAACTTCGGTTTATTTTTATCGTATGAATTATTTACATTTACTCAGTAATTAGAATTAAATAGTTTTCATGAAATAGATCTAGAAAATTTTCTAGTTTTGTAATAAACGCCCTCTATGGTTGAGTAGCTTTATTACTGCTGCGCAGAGATGTGAATATGTGATATTGTTTATCGATTTTGTTATCGATAATATTTATCACTACCTGTTCCCCGCGGTTTCAACCGCGTTAATTTGAGGAAAAAACCTAAAATAAATATATTCCGTAACTGTAACACTATGCATATATATACATATGGATATTACTTATACCCTCATGACCAGCCGCCTTGCGGAGTTATTATAAAACTATGATATCTCCTAAGATATTCATCTTTCTCCTAAGATAATCATTCATTGAATATAAAACAGTCAGAACGACAATTATTAAACAAATAATTGTGTTTTATTTCAAGGACAATAAATATTTTCAATTTACTACTTATCGATGTATTTGACCATTTTACCTTTTAAACTAATCGGACTTTGGTCCATTACATGATAAAAGATTTTAATTATTACATTCTACAAACATCGACATTAAATTATCGATACCTTGTCCACACACACACACACATCTCTAGGTGGTAGAAAAATAGATAACAGACATTTCTTTGCATAGCCCCTCTATTGTACCTATATTAAATCTCTTTGGGTTATAGTGAGTCAACCACAGAAGATAGACATATGCTGTCGTAGACTTTGCTTTAGAACTTTTAAAGGGGAACAATTCCGTCATACATGATTTTTGCGTAACCTTAACCGTTTACGCAGCGTACGCAACGGAAGCTCTAAAAAGGAATAATTTTCCCGTTTTTGCAACATTTTTCGTTGATGTTCCACTCCTATTGATCGTGTTGCCTTCCTCGATAAATGGACTATCCAACACAAAAATAATGTTTCAATTCGAACCAGTAGTTCAGCTATATAATATTAATAAATTATAGATTAGTTTCGATAAGTTTTTGTTTTATTTCACAACATACAACAACAACAATGTGGTTACCATTAAGTGTAATTAAACTAAACACTGACAACAACATTTTTTATGACAATTTTTTTTTAAATAAAATAACTTAAATATTAAAATTTTATTTTACATATCTCGGGACCATGGGGTCTCGGTCCATTAGAAGACGAACGAAGGGCCGAAGCCAATTCACAGAGGCCCCTTAGGAAAATTTAATGAAATGCGGCACCAACAGACGATTATCCCTGTATGCACTATGCAAGTGCACCCAAGGATAACCCCCGGTTGGTGTAGGGCTTTTGCAGAATATGGAAAAATAAAAACTTGGTCTATGGGTTTGGGTGGCTAAAGTGGACTGGTTTCCAAGATCTATGGAAGAACTATGACCCCTGCCTGATCAATGTTTTATATATACTTAGATAAAATGGCAGGGGGTGACTTGCACACTCAATAATGGGCCCCCGGAAACGGTCGCTAGCACATAGTGACGTAGCGACAAGGGGGCAACATGTCCTGAATGACTGTATTATGTAGTAAATATATTTAAATTATTATTAGATTTGATTTATTGATAATATTATTTTTGTTTTTAAAAACATACCTTCACTTTGATGTTCCTCCATTGAGTCAATAATATCATCTAGTATCTCTGAAACAGCTGGTAATTCTTCTTCTTTGATAGCAATGTCTTCTGTTTCACATTCATCAGTTATACTTATGTGCACTGTTGGAGATATAATAAAGCCACTGAAAAATCCTGAGCGGTCCTGGATTATCAAAGAATTAGGCTGTAAGAAAACAAATTATATGTTATACTAAAGTCACTAAAAAGAGCCCCCACATATGAGGATACTTAAAGTAGAACCAATGTTTGTACACTGGCGTCGGCCATGCTACCAACATCAGTGACCTCTGCACAAGCTATTGTTGCATGGCTCGTGCCAACACGAGAGAGGACTGTTATCAAACTGCCACATACAAGTTATAATTTTATTACAGAAGTTGTAGCAGTATTATGTGGAGTGTTTAACATGAAATAATTGTCAATGCCTACATTTTAATAAAGTGTACATCATTCAACACTTGATGGTGTAGTGTGAAATACAGATTACAATAGGTATGAGCTTGAGAGGATTCACTTCCACTTTATACAGAAACAAGAAATTATGAGAATAAATGGCTGTATAAGAATAGGTATCTACCTCATAATCCTTATTCATCCTCTGAGCAAACAATTCTTCAGCTTCCAGACATTGTCTCAGTAATCGGTAGCATTGCTTTAGTTTAGTGCAGCAGAAGAAACAAGCAAGAATCGGTCTTCTGTCTTCAGTTACAAACTGGAACAAATTTGTCTGACACTATTTTGCTACTTCTAATGTTACAAATATACAAAGTGTTAAAAAATTAACTTGACAAACTCACAAAGTGAACTATTTTCACTAAAGGACCAACTATGAAATCATCAAAAAAAAATCAGCTGTTTCATACATTTTGGTCAAGTTGGTATTGAACTTTTGTATGAAACAGCTGATCTTCTGACATTCATAAATATATTATACAACTGACATAAATAATACAATTGAATCAATAATAACATGGCTTAACAAAAATAATCTGAGTAAACCTAACAAAAACTAATTTTATTCAATTCAGTACATATGGATGGGATAATAAGACTTTAGACAACAATTATAGAAGAATCCTTAACTATACTACAGGTACGTTTTCCCTACCATTACTGGGCCCCCGGTCCTTGATATGCAATGGTTGCTGTAGCACCATGAACATGAGGCTACAGAAGCTAGTGCGAATCTTGGGGTTCATTCGATTAATCGAGTCTGGTTTAACCACGAGGGATAGGAGCAAAACATTCAATCTAAATGAATGGTTTGATTTGATTTTGACTCATAAATGAATGAATGATAACAATTATATAGGAATTAAATTAAGCAAATGAAACTACTTTCCTCGGTATCATGATTGATAAAAACTGAAACTGGAAGGCCCACATCTCAACGACAACAGCATTAAAAACAGTATATCTGTACCCTATGGGTATGTTGATTCAGTGTTGAAATATGGTCCTATTACATGGGGTTACTCAACAGAAAGTCAAGAGTGTTAGTCGCACAGAAATAATGCATCCGCACCATAGTGGGGATATGCCCATGGGAATCTTACAAATCCTTTTTCAAAAAGTTCAAGATACTAACCCTTCCGTGTCTGTACATCTTTGATTGCACTAAATTTGTTAAAATGCACCCGGAGTTAATTAAAAAAGTTCATGAAATGTATCCAAAAAGTAATAGGTAGAATGGTTTTGGTCATAATCCTGAGGACAGCATTATACAGTAAAAATAGCTAAGCAATGTGTGGTTGCATGTTTAATGCTACTATACCAGACAGTATTAAAATCTTAGGAGCTAATCAATTTAAAAAGTGTCTCAAAGTATGGTTAGGGGAAAAAAATCTACTAGGTAAACAACATTTATATAATAACAGGTTTTAATAATTATTATTATTATAACAACCGCCCCTACGACGACCCACTGACCCTCAGTTTTCCTTCATTGATGTCCGTGATTTCCGACGATTCCCTGACCGAAAGTTCATGTATTTGTGATTTTTATTAAATATAAAAACTTACTGGAATATTAGTCAGCTTCTCATACAGTTCATGTAAGTTCCTGTTGACTATTAAACACAAACGAACATCCTCCACCAAACATATCCGACACATTGGCAGCTTTTCCATCTTTTCACTCAATAACCAGTGTCACTTAAGTTATTTAGTTCAACTTTAAGTTTGTATTATAGAAAAACAGTGATGCGTTGCCTACAGAAAACGAGTAAGGCTTGTTTAATACGACTTCTTCTTGCTGATAAAAGTTATTTCGTGCACGCTTCCTTTGTGGACCGCGGCAAAAGACTGGTAGTTGCTACAGCCGGAAAGAGCTAAACTTATTATATCTTCCGCAAGTAGTCCAGACAGTCCAGGTAATTTATAGGAATTTACATCGCCGGTAGTTTGTTTGTTTTTTATTACTTCACAAACAACAGACAAAAGAGCACAAATACAAAATATTTTTAATATACCTACCCCTAACTAAACCACAGAGTACATAAATAAATGCTGCCGGCTCCACAGAGTGCCACTACCAGGGCTGCCAGGTGCAAAAAAGGTGTGAATCATATTTGGATCAAGATACAATCGCGACTACCAAAAAGTAAATGCTACCACCAAAGAGTTTAATGTCTTTGGCCACCACAGACTCACTAAACAGGACTAGTGACTAAGCTCTATCTGTAGAATGAGTAAAAATAAACGATTACTGAAAAAATCTTTAAATGGACTTTTTTTCAATAAAAATCGATTTTTATAATCGATATACATATTACATAACATCGATTAATAAAAAATCTATTTTTTATTCACTGCCGATTTTTGAAGTGAAAACTTCTCTAGGTGCGTTGGGCCGATTTTTTGAGGTGGGAAAAGCCATTGAACTCACGACAATGTTACCGTAACCGACACCTCTGTTTTAAGTTTTGTCCAAAAGACATCAACGCACGGTACATTTTCTTTGCGAAGCATGACCTTCAAAAATTTTATAAAATTACTATGATTTTTCAAGTTTTCACTTCTGTTGGCACCATTGACATAAAAAAGTATGGACTGGAAATACCTACAAAAAAAGGGTGCATACCTACAACTCGTTTTGTCGCATAAAATGGCTGCCACTGCTAGGGTTGTGTCAATCAAGGAACATAGGTGTTACTATTATCGAGTATCGATACTAAATATGAGTCTTACTAGTTATTACGTTTGGATCATAATAACTTACTAAATTAAAGTCAGTTGTAATTACGGTTGCCAACCATACTTTATAATAACGTTTGTTACTTTATTTTCGGTAACTTTATAGTTTTGCATAAAAATAAAGTGTGCAAAAATACTTTATTTATAATCTTTTGTCATGCGTGAAACGAAAGACTCATGGTTAATTACTGAACTATTTATCGGTAGGTATTATATACATGTCAAAAAAGAAAATCTTTTATTAGAGTTAGAATTTTCAGAGAAAATATTATAGTTATGTACATACAAACCTGTATTATGTACAAACAATGTGTATTATGTACAAACCAGTTGTGAAGACAAATGGCAATATAATAAGATACCTACTTATAAATGCATCTGATAGCGTAAGTACCAAATGTTAAAACTCTCTGTTACCGTCACTTCAGCTTTCACTAAGTTTTTTCGGTAATAAATCTGCAGTGGCGAGAAGAGAGAAACAGATAGTCCATAAATTTAATAAAAAACGAGTTATTTATTTATTAAAATCAGTACCAGGTACTTAACAAATTAGAAAACATTGTAAAAATTGTGGAGTTTCTTGCCAGTTCTTCCCCATAGGAAGCAACCAATTGGAACCGTGCACCTAACTACTGCACTGGCAAGAAACTCCACAGTATGTGTGGTGCCGGACTTAAAGAATAGCACTACCCCATACTTCCCGTGGGTGTCGTAAAAGGCGACTAAGGGTCGTACCGGAGAATGGGCAGCAGCGTTCTCTATGCATTTCACCACCAAACTATACTGCAATCACCAAACCGCCTGCCAAGCGTGGCGATTATGGCAACCCCCCCCCCCCCCTTTTGGGTGAGGCCTATGTCCAGCAGTGGACGTCTTTCGGCTGAAATGATGATGATGACCTAGCTACTGACGTTTCCTAAGTGGCCATGTAGGTTTATGTGAAATAAAATATTTTAATTTCGGTGCTGTGAACCAGAGGACGGACCTGGCAAGGTCACTCGGACCGAATAAGACACAGAATTATTTATGTTCACATCGCAGAATATGTCGATGACGTTTCAGCGGAGAAAACTATTACGGCAACGGTACAACCCTATTCCATTTGACATATTATTGTAAACAAACAAATGAATTAACAAAATATACTAAAAAGGTCTATTATACGGAAATGAACCCAAATATCAATACTTTAGCCATAAATTCATGATCGCGTCACAACTGTATCATCGAATGTGTATTATTAAATCTATTTTTGCATGAAAACCGGCTATTAACCTCTGCAAAGACATTAGAGGTTGATTTTCATTCTTTCTTGCACCACACTTCACAATACAACACACAGACATGTTGAATTGTTGTTTTCCAACATTTGCATGCAGTTTTAAAAGGTAAAATCCTTGTATATTTCTCGCAAATCTCAATAAATACAAAAAGTAAACAACCATTTGACAGCAAAACTACCACGAAACTTGTCGCAAAAGATGGCTGATACGGCACCTTACCTACAATTGGGTGGCCCAATTCATGAAATCACTAAGTCCTAAAAGTCATTTTTGAAATAACGGCATTTTACGGTGTTAATTGAGCGTTGAAATAACATGTGATGAAGTATAAAAAAAATAAAAAAGTACATTTTAGTTCAAAATGCGTAGTTTTATTTATCAAAAGAAAGAAAACAATATAGTTAACAGGAAACTCGTAACAAAATATCAAAAATTTTGGACTTATTTCTAATCCTTGGACTTAGTTATTTTTAAATGATAAATAATGGACTTAGATATATTATTGCTGTATCCAGTACAAAAATGTGAATGACATAATGTTATCATTCTACTTCTTCTTCAGAATCTGATTCTATAGTTATGGGATCGCGAGAATCATTGAACAAATCCTCATAAAAATACCTTTCCGATTCAGGAACAGATTCTAATAATCGCTTGATATCTTGCAGTTTAGCGGCTTTTATAGGCAAGGGTACAGCATAACAGTCATCGGGCACTTCATTAATACGCCTGCTGTAACCTACTTTATATAATGAAAACGGTCTCATATCCTGACCTCTCATAGACATTGAAAACTCTGGTTTACCGATTCTTTTAAATACAACTTTACGGCATTTAGATATTCCAGGCAAGTTAGCTTTAATTCGTTCATCATACAACTTTTTGTAGTCTTTTACTTTTAAAACATCTTCAGATCTATCTTCCTTCATCAAACTTTTCTCCAAAAATACTATTTGAAATTTATTGACATTCCTACTATTTTTTATCAGCTGAACATAATATTCTGGTGTATATATCTTCTCTTGTTTCCTTTTCTTCCTTTCTATTAGTGCGAAATCACGATCAATCGGCATCATAGAATGTCCTGGTACAGGATATGAGACTGTTATTTTCTCAAATATTTAATTTGTCGTCTGGATCCATTTTATACAAATATGTAATGAACAACACTGAACAAAATCACAACAAAAAGTTTTGATAGAAAAACCGTTAGGAAATATTTTTATAATCTGAGTTGCCATTAGGACTTACTGTAATACATCAACGGACTTAGTGATTTTTTACACTTAGGGTTTTTATGAATTGAATATTAAAAAAATTTTTTTTTTTCGTAATCTAGAAATGATACTTAGAGATTTTTGCCAAGAACCTCAAATATACCATTTTAAAGAGAATTAAAAAACAAACAAGACGGTGTTGCTAGCTCAAAACTGTAAAAATGGACTTAGTGATTTCATGAATTGGGCCACCCAATTGTACTACGTCACGTCAAAATGTTGTCAAAATGAGCAACAACTTAAAATATTGTTGTCTCTTTTATCAAATACGATTATCTTATTAGAAAGAACGAGACAAAACGATATTTCGTATTCTGAATCATAATTCACTCATATTTGTATAAGCAAATGTATGTATAGAATAACGCGGCCTCTCCATGTTTTTCCTATCTCAATGGTTGGCACTCTTGGAGTGCCACTGGTTTTTTTTTCACCAGGAACGGCCGCAACACACAGCTTTTTAGTCAGAAGCGCGAAGCAAAGTGCGCGAAGCGGACCACTAAAGTAGTCAAAAAATAAAAGGCCCGTTTTGACATTTGAGAAAGACCCTAGAATGTAACTTGGATCGAAACTGAAAGAAACAATAAAATAATAATTAATTACATAAAGTGTTTAAAAAAAATACATACATTTTTTGGCGCGTTAAATAATATGATGGAATATATTGCGAGTATTCTTTTAGCGCTTACTTTATAGTAGCATGCAATTTCTAATTATTACGAAACGTCTCAAAATTAGTTACGTTCTCAGTCTTTTTTTATATATACTGGTGTTGTAAGAATTTCCTCAGCTTCATTCGAATTTAATAGTAATTAAATATTGTGTAGTGATCTTTAATGAAAAGTAAAGATGGGGATGAAAGGGTTGTGGAGGTCAGATAGGCAGTCGCTCCATGTAATGGTGGATCCACACAGCCCGGCGGCATGCGCCGGCGAGGCCGCCGGCAGCGGGGGAACAGTTCGATCACGGCTTTCGATGAGAGTGGTGTCGTTTCATATGCGTTGTGGAATATATAGTGTATAAAATGATGTATAATAGTGTATGAAATTTCGAACGAACAGTTCTTCGGCTTATGTCATCCATTCTAAACTCTTGAAGCATTCTGGGAACATCACGCCTATTTCATAGACTTGGTCTCATCCAAAATCTTCTTTTGCTACTTTTTTTCTTTTGATAGAGAATTGCGGCAGCAATTGCGATGTTATCGCCCATTTTTGTCTCCAGTATCTGCGTACGCTTCTTACTTCACCGAAAGTCACAAGACAACTGAGAATATCGATTCACAGCCGCGCTTGCCGGCGGCGCTTACCAGCGGCTTTTTGGCGACTTTGCTTGCCGTCAATCCGCCGGCAGTGCCGCCGGCTGTGTGGATCCACCATAAAATACTGGTATTCAGCTGCATCCGGTTAGACTGGAAGCCGACCCCAACATAGTTGGGAACAGGCTAGGCAGATGATGATGATCTTTACTGAAAAGAATGAGCTTGGCACTCAAGGCCATAAACAAGATTTTGAATTGGCGACACTGGTTTCTGTAGAATGGCTTGTCTCTGACCAAGCGGCAGGGCTTTGATTTTGGACTATTTCTGTTTGTGTTAACCTTGGTTCTTCTATTTTGGACATTGATTTAAAGATAGTGATTTGGACTCGGAATAAAAAGTTTTATTTAGAATACATAATCAAAACGATCAAATACTAATACTACAAACTTGAATCGATTTATCGTGAGTATCGAGTACCAAGTCGTATATCGTACTTCACTAGTTACGTCGCGATGACAAATGTCAAAACGGGCCTCTTATTTTTTGACAACTGTAACTATTATAACCTTTGTCTAAGATTATAACCGTATGAATCTGTTAACCCTCTAAGTTAGATTTGTGTTATTTTTGATCGAAGAAAATTTGAATTTCGCGGGCTACCACTACATCTTTAATACATCTTTCTAAGTTAGATTTCTACCATTAACACTTTTCCATAATAGATTGGTGGTTGGTGGTAGAAATCTAACTTAGAAACTTAGATTAAAAAAAAATTAAATTTAAAATTTAAAAAACCCCCGACACAAAAAAATAATAAAATTAAATGTAAGTAATTGGAAAAGGATCAAATAATTTAAAAACCCCCAACTTAAAGAATCTAGGTAACGAGACTAAATCAGATAAATTCATATGGCAGTCGGGGGACCTCTTAGAATAGAAGGTGTTCCACAGAACGGTCCCCCGACTTCCATATGAATTTATCTGTTTTAGTCTCGTTACCTAGATTCTTTAAGTTGGGGGTTTTTAAATTATTTGATCCTTTTCCAATTACTTACATTTAATTTTATTATTTTTTTGTGTCGGGGGTTTTTAAATTTTTAATTTAATTTTTTATTTCATGCTTTTTGTAGGGAGTCCTTAATATTTGTATTTCTTTTCTTTTATTTTCTTGCGTTTTAAGATTCAGGTAATTTGGTGTTTAATCAGGTTTTTTATCCGTCAAAAAATAATTATTTATTTATAGTTGAAGAATAATTTTTAAGACTAAACAGATTTTTTTGTTTTATTGTATCCTTTTTCTAGTTCTTCCTTTAGTTATTCAACTTTCGTACAAGTATTTCATAGCGTTAGATATCTTAGGTATTTCAGATCTAGTTTATAAAATGGGACTACGACACTATCTGATGTAGAAATACCTACGCTTTTTAAGTGGGACTGTTCCATTCGTAATAAAAATAGTCAAACTCAGTGGTCGTAGGTACCAGTCATCACTCCACTTTCCTCATCATTCTAGAGCATTGATCAGACAAAAAAATATTTTGAAGTTTTTAGATTTCATTTCGTTAGTTAATATTCCTCATTGCCTTTCAATATAGTTTACATTATTCTACTTGTCAAGCCCTTGCATTTGATACCTATATTGAAGGAGTTGTGAAAAAAAAAAATGTAAATCGCCTCTTTGTGGTGGCGGCCATCTTGGATTTGAAATTTATTATAGTGCATAGTATTCTACTATTCAAGCCCTTTCATTTGATACCCATATTAAGGGATTTGTAAAAAAATATGTAGGTATTCCGCCATTTTGTGGCGGCGGCCATCTTGGACCGATTTTCATCAAACATAGCTAAGAACACTCTCGACTAATTCACCTTTCAAACAAAAAAAACAAAATCAAAATCGGTTCATCCGTTCGGGAGCTACGATGCCACAGACAGACACACACACACACACACACACACACACACACACACACACACACACAGACACGTCAAACTTATAACACCCCGTCGTTTTTGCGTCGGGGGTTAAAAATGTCCAGATGGATAGTAGGCCACTGAGAATTGAAGCCAAAAACACGGGGGACAAATGTCCCGCGTCGTACGATCCATACGTCAGTCGCCTAGTAACGCTCCCCGCGTAAATTACGCCACGAGTTCGTGTTTTGATATTTTAAAACGAAGGTTTGTGTTGTGAAATGGTGTATAAATCAAACTAAAAAAATGGAATGTGCCACTATATATCATTTCACAAGTAAGTATTCAATTTCACTTTGTATTTCTTTGTTACCGCATTCTAAAGGGAATTGCTCACTTTGTTAGGGTGATCTGGCTAAGCGTGGACAAGATCTTTATTAATAAATAACTTGCATTTCAAAAATTACTTATCTATAGGAAAGTAAATATTATAATAAAGTTGTAGCAAGATGCAAGAATATGCTTCAACTGGCATGTGAAAAATGGGACCTTGCCGGGTAACATCTTTATAATAAGCTTATTCTTTTCTATAATATATTATTTGCCAGTAGTATTTTGATATAATCTGATAAGAAAAACAAACGTTCGAAGCAGCGAGAAAACAGAACAACATCCACAGTGCACGAAAACAAAGCGAATGGTTTTTTCATTGTTACAGTTGTCAGCTGTCATTTCACTTGACGTTAGAGATGTTCGATATGAATCGATACTCAAGTGGGTCGGTAAAACAGAATTTGATTGATTTTCACATCGATGCAACTACGATACGATTCACAACAGTAAATTGATAAAGGTTATTGTGTGTGAAAGTTAAATGAGAAAAAATGAAAATCTCAGGAAAAATACTATTAACGCGGGCCGTTATTTTCCAAAAACACTCTTCTCAATCACAACTGACATTGGCAAAATAGTTCGGGCAAAATCGGGACTCTGCTTTGTTTGTCTGTCTGTCTGTTTGTAAGAAATTGAATGGAATTAAAGGCGAACATATTCAAAAATATTAATTAAAAGCGATTTTATATCGATACTCGGATCAAAATGAGCCATTGCGAAGCAGAATATCGATACAAAGCAACAGGATCGATCATCTCTAAAAGCGATACAGTAGGAGTTGCTAGGAAAAAAATCTGACAATAATCGATTTATAGAACCGTTATTCTAATCTAAAAAAAAATGTCACAATACTAATAACGTTTTCGATTGTTTTATTTTAAAACAATGTAAATGAGTATAATATTCTCATACAATATTGACCGGTACTCGTTTTGCAGACAAACACTTTTTTTTGCCATAATTATTGATTATCTAATCGATTACAATCTGAAATTGATGTTTTATTTCCGCGCTGGTAACACTGCGTCAAACAAATGGCTATGCTTTTTCACTGTAGGATACAATTTAAATACTCTTTATTTCGACTTTTTTTTCGTATACCTGGCTACTATGTGATGTGCAAAAATATTTCATTTAGAATAAATAATATTGTTTAGTAAAAATAATTTTTACCGGGCATCTTGTCCACGCTTAGCCAAAACTGGTGATTCCCTTTATGTAAACAAAAAGTATAACTTGACATTACTGTCACGCCATATTTGTTAAGTGTTGCCAGGGGCATTATTTTTTTTACCCATTATTTGTAAGTTTGTGCTATTTAACAGTTACCGTTTGTGCTATTTCTGCTTACTACCTATTTAAGTACACCAAAACAACAAACATTTAACTAACTTACAAGCAAATATCACAAAAAGTCGTAACATAATAATTTCTGATAAAGTCGCACATGACAAATTACACAAATTAAAGAAATAACGTTGAAACTCAACAACCGTAATAATAAAAAAATCATGTCATTACTGTTGATGATATATTTTACGCTAAACGTAAAATACTGAAAATCTCCCACATTTAAGGGTAAATCTCTGCCACTGGTATTACACGCACATTGCACACAAACGCAATTACGATACGTAATACACTCCCGACCGTGGCGCTCACTCACACATTTATAAAAAAGTGGCTTCACTTAAAACGTTGCGTTTTGTTTCGAACACGGAATCTGGACATATTTTAATCTAAGCTTAGAAAGATATATTAATGATTCTAATTCTCTAAATAGGTACATACCTAACTGTTATTGTCGCGAATCATATTTTGATCAAGATACAATCTGACACTGACCTGCAAATTGCAAAAAACGTAAGAAAATTTGAATTCCGCGGTCTATCACTATCAATTAACCTTAATTAATTTTAATCTTAATCAATTAATTAAGCTCCAACCAGCCCGCGAAATTCAAATTTTCTTATGTTTTTTGCAATTTGCAGGCCAGTGCTAGGTTGTATGTTGATTAAAATATTATTCGCGGCTGTAAGACATAATTATGTAGTTACAGACTTATAATCATCAAATTCATCAATAAAACGCTCTAAGGTCATAAAGCTGTAGGAATTACTTTTTCTGTTTTTTTTTTTGTTCTTACACCTTTATGAAGTTGGAGGGTTGTATTGGTGATTTTGATGATTATAATTCTGTAACTACATACGTCTTACAGCCGCGAATAATATTTTAATCAACATACAACCTAACACTGGCCTGCAAATTGCAAAAAACGCAAGAAATTTTGAATTTCGTGGGCTGGTTTGGAGCATTCCCCTTAAGGGGGAAGCGCTAAGGAAACCCGCGAAATTCAAAATATAATTCGCGGTGGTAACAAATATGTATTTACAGAATTATAATCATTACAATCAGTAATACAACTTGTTAAGTTAGTATAATCCCCAAATGTCAAGATTTCATGAAATAGTAATTCTTGGGGATTACTTGGTCTTAGAGAGTTGTGTTGATGACTTTGATGATTATAATTCTGTAAATACATATTTGTAACCCAAACATTATACTGCAGTGTATCGCAGGCAGACTGTTCTGACTATGTGTGAATCGCTGCTGCAAGCTTTCTACATCGGTGTTGACTTGTTGAGCTTGTAGCAGGGAGACCGCGCGTTTGGATAATTCCATGCAAACTTTAACATCCCATAAACTCTTATTGGAGGGCAGTTATAAAAAACTAATAATATCAAACTTTTAAATTAAATAATCCACTTTAAGGTTGTAAAGAAAGCAAATACTGTCTAGCTTTATTATTATTATTTTTATTATTATTTATTCATTAATCAAGTAACATAGACTCATACAATTATTAGGCATACAATGTCAAAAGCAACAATTACACTTAAAAACAAAAACAAAATAAAAACATAAAATTTTATACATACATTATACATAGAAAAATTAAATCAAATTAAATGAATAAAAAATAAATTAAATTAAATTAAAATTAAATCACAATTGACAGGTCATAAAATAAAAACAAAATAAATAAGACAGAATATTTAGAATTTTCTGACCGGCATTCGAACAGCAACATGCCTGTCACAACCATGCCGGATATAAGGGCAGTCCAGCCTGTCGGCAATCGTTGCCAGGATGGTATTGGGGCTGGCCCGCACCCGGCGCACCAGGGACGCACACCTCTTGCGCATAGAAGCGTGGAAACAATCAGTGCGTGCAATCGCGAACATCCCTGATGCGCTACAGAAACGGAGCAGCCCCAACACCGCCCTGAATGCGTTATTGTACTGGACACGGAGGGCACTGTATGCCCTTTCAGTATAGTCAACCCACAGGCTGCACGTGTACAAGGATGTGCAGTACGCTCTGAAAAGCGTAACCTTAACACTAGCAGTACAACGCGAGAACCTGCGGGCTATCATATTGGCTCGTATCGACAGCACCCTCCGCTCCCGCTCCATATCAGCATGGTCTTTCAGGTCCTCGGTGAGCAGATGCCCTAGATATTTAAATTGGTCTACTCGGTCCATTGGGACACCATCAAGATGGACAGCCGGTACGTTCATAGGGCTCGACACACCGATGGCCTGAAAAACCATGTATTGGCTTTTCTTCCCATTATATTTTAAACCATGTACACGCGCGTATTCCGTACACGTACTGAGTAGACTCCTCAACCCACAGATCGACGCGCTCAGCAGCACCATGTCGTCCGCATAACTTATATTGTTGACACAAACGCCGTCAACATAGCATCCGACATGTTGACTGCTGAGCGAGCCTTATAATCACTTTAATATATTATCAATGCCACACTTAGATAATACTTTTTATTACTTAGGTATTACACAAAATACGTATTCGCTCGGCGAGTGCTCAAGCTCGACTATAGTTACTTTACTCTTTGAGCTCGACTGCCACGTTCCCAGGTGAGATTATACACGTAGGCTACGGTTTGACAGCTAGTTGCTGTCAATCAACCGGCAACAGTCAGTTTAACAACTATTATTCTATGTCACTTGGGAACATGGTTACACCTTTACAAAATAAAATATTAAAACTGCAGAGGCATGTACTCGTATATTATAAAAATAAATTAGAGCATTGCTTTACGTAGTGAGGGATTTTCTTTTTCTTTTTTTTTAACCCTTCCCTGGTCGCTGGATATGTGGCGCTGAACTTGGTAAGTTACTGCAAGGAACGGAACGTCACATAATTTTTTTATTAATTCACTTGGATGTAATTTTGAGATCGTAAAACGAAAGCAAACGAAACTGTAACTCAACGAGCGTATATGACGTGACGCAATGTTCTTTTTTCCAAGCGTTTTGACTTTGGCATCTAGTAACGTAGTCAATTCAACGCCATCTTCAGAGTTCTTGGAAACTATGTTTTTTTTTAAATACTCAAAAGAAAAACCTATCATTTAATATAACAGTAACAATAGCTAATACTTAGGTCGTATTCGATTTATAATATTAGATAGACAGTATGGAAACCACATAAATATGCAATACATTATACCACCCATTTGTTATTTATCACCTTTACTGACGATATACAAAAAAATCAACTGTTCCCTACGTTTATGTTCGTATAGCTCGTCAAAATATAGGGAACAGCAGATTTTTTTTTCGCGACCGATTTCGTTTATATTTTGTAGGTATACTTACTTATCGTCAGAAAAGGCGATAACAAGTATGTGGTATATTCATTGGATATATGTATGTGGTTTCCATAGATATATGAAAGAAGGAGATATGCCCGTTAGTTGAAAATACATCAAAATCCGATGAAGCTAGGTTGGCCCCACCACCGCGCCACTACTACAAATGCGATACAAAGTCATGTATAATAACATCCATTAAATAGTGGAGAAGTACTGTTATTTTTGAGGTTTCTAATGTGATGTCGTAAATAATTACATTTTTTCCGCTTACATTGCAAACGCAGGCTGAACCCTACGAGTTTTATCAAAATAATGTACTAAGTATTGTACACATTGAAAAGGTCTACAGAAAAGTCCGTGATGGTATATGTCTATCTCTTATGGATAACCCACAATAATTTTTTATTGTCATTTACTTTTTACGACAAATAATGGCTAATTTTCGAAGCGATTTTAACCAATACAGCATTAATCCTTAACCAATTAAATACCTTGAATACATTGTTAATTTAATATAGACCTATATGGCCCTTTACACTGTATGATTTAAGTAAATATTTTCGAAGATATTACAGATTTAAAAATTGCGGGACGTAGCGTTTGCGGCGGTACCGGCCGGCCGCCCGGTGCGGCAAGAGCGTGCCTATAAATAGCGCGTCTGAGGCCGCGGTTTTCCCTATAGCACTTTGAATTTAGCAGCGATCGGACGCGTTTATTATAAAAACGTGCTTTTCAGCGCGACAACGTATCAGTAATTATAAGTAAGTTACGATAAATAATTGTATGACAGTAGTTTTAAAATATAAATTATATTCTATTCTAAGGTTAATTTTTAAATCGCACTTATAGTAATTATAAGTACCTACATAAGGTGAGATAAGATTAGATTAAATAAAACCATAATTTATGGATTGCAATTTTCTATTAAGATCACAGTTAGATCAATTTAATATTAGGGAAATTTTTTCAAAAATCGTGATTTAAGGTGAGATATGTAAGTTCAGAAAAAGTACTTAATAGAATAGGTATCTTTTGTTGTTGATGATTGTTGATTATCTTTTGTTTTTAGTCGCACGAATAGCAAATTATTTTTAAGTACTTTTAATTTAATTAAAATCGTTGTTTAAGTTGAGGTATTTCAGTAAAAAAAAAAGAACTGAATAGAATAGGTATCTTTTGTTTTTTATGATTGTTGATTATCTTTTGTTTCTAAATGGTAAGAATTTAGATATTTTTTACTGCGGCACATACTAATAATATGGCAATTTGTGCATAGGTAATCAATCATACATATAGAACTGAGTAAATTTTGTACATTTTGTACAGAAATTATAAAGTCATGTCTGAAAGACGTCGTCGTTCGAACATAGGTCGTAGTACAGTGAATGCCAGAAGAGTACGTTCAGCAAGAGATGAAGAATCATCAACGGAACGTGAGGCTCGCCTCAGTCAGGCTCGGGATAGATATAGAGCTGAGAGAGAGAGAGAATCTTCAGTAGAGCGTGAGATTCGCCGCAGCCGGGATCGAGATAGGCATACGGTTCAGAGGGACAGAGAATCGTCAGTAGAGCGTGAGGCTCGCCTCAGTCAGCTTCGGGATAGATATAGAGCTGAGAGAGAGAGAGAATCTTCAGTAGAGCGTGAGGTTCACCGCAGCCGAGATAGGGAAAGACATCGAATACAGAGAGCCAGAGAATCATCAGCACGAATTACTAATTCATGGGTGAATAAAGAAAATTCTGCCATGAATTACGATCCTTCGATTTCTTACAAGGACGATCGTATAGTATCAATAGGTACTATGTCAGTAGTGTGTGAACATTGCTTGGCATTGAAATTCAAGGACGAATCGAAAGGCATGTGTTTCTTACAAGGAAAAGTCAAATTAGAAGAAGTTCTCCCTCCACCTGAACCACTTCACTCTCTTCTTACGGGTGACCATCAGAAATCCAAGCAATTCATGCGCAATATACGCCGTTATAATAACGCATTTCAAATGACCTATTTTAAGAGTAAGCAAGTCGTTGAGCGTGGGTTCATGCCTACATTTAAAATTCAAGGGCAAGTGTACCACTTAGCTGGGAGCTTGCTACCACTTCGACTCGATGATCACAAATTTCTGCAAATATATTTTATTGCAGATCCAGATACACAAGCATCTACGCGGTGTACAAGTGTTGCACAGCCAATTGATAGAGATCTGATTAGATCTCTCCAAGATATGTTACATTCCCATAATTGCTACATACAGTCTTTCAAAACTGCGATTGAGAGTGTTCCAGCAGATACTCCTGACTTTAATGTCGTAATCCATGCAAATAAAGTTCCTGTTGGAGAACACAGAGGACGATACAATGCGCCTTCCACGAGTGAAGTAGCAGTGGTGATAGCTGGACAGCAATTTGACAAAAGAGATATTGTATTGCATAGTCGTGATGATAATTTGCAAAAAATTTCAGAGTTACACAGATCTTATGACAGCTTACAATATCCTTTGATGCTATGTCGTGGAGAAAATGGTTATGCCATAAATATTTCTCAAGTTGACCCAATCGGTGGTACACCTCTGCGTAAAACAGTGTCATGTATGAACTACTATTGCTACCGTATAATGACAAGACGTAACAATTTCAATACTTTGCTTAGATATGGAATGTTAACAAACCAATACTTGGTAGATCAATATGCGAAAATTGAATCTGAGAGATTGGCCTACATCCGCAATAATCAAACTAAATTGAGAGCTGAAAATTACGTTCATCTTCAGGATGCTTTACAGGCGAATGAACACCGCAACGACATTGGGCAGTTGGTTATACTACCTTCATCATTCACAGGTGGACCTCGATATTTACACGAAAAATCGTAAGACGCCATGACTTACGTAAGAAATTACGGCAAACCTGATTTATTTATAACTGCAACATGTAACCCAAATTGGCCGGAAATCAAAGAAAATATTAACACCAATTTAACTCCACAAGACAGATACGATATAGTTAACAGAGTCTTCCATTTAAAAGTACAGAAACTCCTGCAGCTCATTAATAAGTCTCATATATTCGGTCCGCCGCGCTGTCATATGTACACAATAGAATGGCAGAAACGTGGCTTGCCACATGTACACCTGTTGGTGTGGTTAGTGAACAAAATTAGACCAAACCAAATTGACAGGGTTATTTCAGCTGAATTACCGGATAAAGATGAAGATCCTATCCTGTACGAAATCGTAAAGAAACATATGGTACACGGCCCTTGCGGGACTTTAAACCCGAATTCTCCATGTATGCGAGATTCTAAATGCAGCAATAAATTTCCGAAGTCGTTTCTAACTCAAACAAGTACTAGCGATGACGGATATCCCAAATATCGTCGACGATCGCCAGAACAGGGTGGGCAAAATGCTACCGTCCGAAACCATGATATTGATAACCGATGGATCGTTCCCTATAATCCGCTCCTTTTGAAAATTTTCGATGCCCACATCAACGTAGAGTTGTGCAATTCAATAAAGTCAATTCAATATGTTACTAAGTACATTAATAAAGCCAGTGATCAAGCCACTTTCAGCATACAATCACCAAATGAAGTGGAAAAATATCAGTCTGGACGTTACATCTGCAGCTCTGAAGCTGTATGGAGGATTTTATCATTCGAAGTGCACGACCGGGCTCCCACAATTGTCCACCTTGCAGTTCATTTAGAAAATGGACAAAGAGTATATTTCACAGAGAACAATATACAAGAAGTTGTTAATAACCCGCGGGATACAACATTGACAGCATTCTTCAAGTTATGTGCTCAAGATGATTTCGCGAAAACACTGACATATGACAGAGTTCCAGGTTACTATACATGGAACCAGAGTTCTAAAACTTTTCAACGGCGAAAACATGGTACTGCGGTTGATGGTTTCCCCGGAGTAAAAAAACGGATGCTCTTGGCAGAGTCTACGTGGTTCATCCCAACAACAGCGAATGCTTTTATCTGAGAATGTTACTGCATATTGTAAAAAGCCCGACATCCTTTGTACACCTAAGAACTGTACAAGGTGTTGTTTACAATACTTATCAAGCAGCATGCAAAGCTCTTGGAAGACGATTCTCACTGGGAAAACACATTATCAGAAGCAGCTGTTTGTAGTTCAGGTACATCATTAAGATATTTATTTGCCGTCATAGTAGTGTTTTGTCGAGTAACTGATTCTGTTAATCTATGGAATAAATTTCAAGAAAATATGGCCAGTGATATTCTGATTCGGCGACGGCGAGAGTTAAACTCAGATGATGTACAATATGATCAAAACATATTTGACGAAGCATTATTGGAATTGAACAAAGTAGTGCAATTACTTTCGGGTAAATTGATCAAGGATTTTGGGCTGCCGATGCCAGCTAATACTACTAACTCAGATTTAACTAACAGTGCCGAATACACAAGAGAAACATCATACGATCAAACGAGACTTTTACAAAATATAGCTCAAGATGAGCCACGATTAAACATCGATCAGAAAAAAGTATTCACTGCATTACTATCAACAATTGATAACAATGAAGGGAAATTGTTTTTCCTTGATGCCCCAGGAGGTACAGGAAAAACATTTTTAATCAATCTGCTTTTAAAAAAAGTGAGATCTATCGGAAAAATTGCGTTAGCTGTTGCGTCATCCGGCATTGCCGCTACGCTTTTGGAAGGAGGCCGAACCGCACACTCCACATTCAAGCTCCCGCTGAAAATCGCCACCGATGATAATAACAGCGTCTGTAGTGTTTCTAAACAGAGCAATACAGGAAAATTGATGCGTGACTGCTCATTAATAGTCTGGGACGAAGCTACCATGTCAAACAAGACGTCTGTGGAAGCACTGGATAGGACAATGCGCGATTTGCGCAACAAAAATTCACCTATGGGTGGATGTACAATTCTGTTCTCAGGAGATTTCCGTCAAATCCTACCAGTTGTGACTCGAGGAACACGTGCTGACGAAATAAATGCTTGCCTAAAAAGATCCAACCTTTGGCCACATGTCAATAAATTAGAGCTTAAAACTAATATGAGGGTTTCGTCATCTTCACGTGAGAACAGGCTATTTCCAGAGATGCTGCTAAAAGTTGGCAATGGAGAGTTAACACAAAGTGAGGGAAGGATTGACCTAGAAAACCTTTGCGTTTTGATAGACAGCATCCAAGAGTTAGTCAACAATGTCTATCCTGACATTGATAACATAAGTTATACGACAATATCTTGGTTTAAATAAAGAGCGATTCTGTCACCAACTAACGAACAAGTAGATAAAGTAAATAACTTGATTCTTTCAAAGATTGATGCGCCGACGAAAATATACTACTCGGTCGATACTGTTCTCGATTTGGAAAAAGCTGTTCATTTTCCTACAGAATTTCTAAATTCTTTGAACCCGTCTGGACTCCCTCCTCACAAAATGGTGTTGAAAGTAGGTTGTCCTGTTATTTTATTAAGAAACCTGAATCCACCTAAACTTTGCAATGGCACGCGTTTGCTGGTAAAATCATTGAAAACTTTCATAATAGAGTGCACAATACTCACAGGATGTGGTACCGGAGAAGATGTATTGATTCCCCGAATCCCTCTGATACCATCGGATTTACCCTTCCAATTTAAACGTTTACAGTTTCCGGTAAAGACATCTTTTGCAATGACCATTAATAAATCGCAGGGTCAAACCTACAATGTTGCAGGCTTAGATTTGAGCGTTGACTGTTTTTCACATGGACAACTGTATGTCGCTCTTTCAAGAGTGACCTCCAGAGAAAACATGTTTGTATTGTCTAATGACAAGAAAGCTGTGAACGTTGTTTATAAAGACATTCTATAATATGTTGTAAAAATAAAATAAATAGTTAAAAATGTAAAAAGTAAATAAGTAAAAATGTAGTGTATGAATTTAGATATTCCAAAGATAGCAGGAAATCTTCATGGTATAGGGAAAGGGGGATTGTTTTACTCCAAATTTAACGCGTGCGGGCCACGGGCAGTAATGAATAAATCAAAACTACTGAATCGATTTTAATCACATAGGCTATATATTTTATACCCGTGCGAAGCCGGAGCGGGCCGCTATGTTTTTATATACAACGTTCAGTTTTTCTGTAGTGTATTTAGTATCAGCATTGCACCCGTGCGAAGCCGGGGCGGGTCGCTAGTTATCAATAAAAACAAGTGCAAGGCTATGTGGGATATTATCAATAAAAAAATTGGTGACATACAAAAAAGTAATGACATAAAACAATTTTTTTTTTTAAACGTTGCCCCACACTAGGAATTTCTCCTGTATTGTGGGTGCGTTTACAAACATTTAAACTCACATACACAAACAGCCAGACCCGGAACAACTACTTGTAGGTCATACAAATATTTGTTCCATGCAGGAATCGAATCCGCGACACGCAGCGCAGCAGTCAATCCCTTAACCGCTGCGCCACCCGTGCCGTCGAATTTAATTGTATTAAAAAACATTTTTACAAAAAAAAAACAACCGACTTCCAAAAAAAAACACTACAAATTGAAAAATAACTTTAATTTCGGAAGTCGGTGTCGATAAACGAAAATGCGAAACCAAAGACACCGACTTCCGAAATTAAAGTTATTTTTCAATTTGTAGTGTTTTTTTTTGGAAGTCGGTTGTTTTTTTTTTTGTAAAAATGTTTTTATTTTTCACTTTTTAGTTGGTCAGTTTGTAATTTATCTAAGTTACAATAGCCTAATGTCAACTGTTCATCACCTTTTACCAAATATTGCTTTTCCCGATGCTGGGACGTTAATTGTTGAGGAGTTCTCCCGGTAAGAACCAGGAGTTTTCTCTCAACAATCACTCACCATACGCATTGTGACTAGCATAAATTGCTTAGCAACCATATTAAAGTAATCGAATCGCAACCCGTGAAATATTTGTCATTGAGTAGTTCCGATGGCCATCTGTGGTCTTCATCATCAGCTCCACTTTACCAAATGATGATTTCCGAGAGCAAATGCTCAAGTTACTTAAAAAAAGTAATTTAAAAAATAAAAAAACCCGACTGCGAAACTGAAAAGCTACAAACAAGCCCATTTTAAATTAAATAAAAGTTGGAAGCAGGCGGGACCCATTTGAATTTGAAAATATAATAAGAATGGTATGGGTCCCGCCTGCTTCCTACTTTTATTTAATTTAAAATGGGCTTGTTTGTAGCTTTTCAGTTTCGCAGTCGGGTTTTTTTATTTTTTAAATTACTTTTTTTATTTCCAGCTTTTTAGTTTACAAATGTGAAAGATTTCGCGAACGATTTAGTTCTTGGTACGTGTTTTTTACGATTTGTCACTTCGAATTACTTTTAACCATATAAGGTATATATATTTTTGTAATCACCCTTTAAAACCCTTTATTTTGATATCCCACTCGATAGGTTTCGAGAAATTTTTTTTTTTTTTGAAAACATATTGCGCCTAAAATCGGCCATTTTAATTTTTTTTTCAATTTTAATATACCCAGTGTCACTCTCACAATTAAGACGAATCTAACGGCACCTCTCAAGCTGAAATCGATCAAGCCGTTTAGGCTGCAGAGCGTGCCAAAGAAATATACATACATACATACATACACTCGAAAAACATAACCCTCCTTCTGACGCAGTCGGGTAAAAAATACCCAAATCGCTATAGTTTTGCCTATAAAATTTGAGGGTTGCCCTCGATTTCCATGGGATCCTCTCATCAATTTCCAACTTGATGATAATGGGACCACCTCGAGAGTAGATACCCTTTCAAATAAAAAAAAAACTGGCCAAGTGCGAGTCGGACTCGCACACGAAGGGTTCCGTACCGCAAGGCAAAAACGCTAAAAAAAAACATGTTTGTTTGTATGTGAATTTTATTATTTATTATTAAAGTTAAAATATAACTGAGTATTTCGTGAATATTTCAAGTGCCTACCTGTTGCCATTTTTGATATCGAGCAAAAAAGGGCAAAAAAATCGCGTTTGTTGTATGCGAGCCCCCCTTAAATATTAATTTTATTTTGTTTTTAGTATTTGTTGTTATAGCGGCAACAGAAATACATAATTTGTGAAAATTTCAACTTTCTAGCTATCGCGGTTCTTGAGATACAGCCTGGTGACAGACAGACAGACAGACGGACAGTTGGACAGACGGACAGACAGCGAAGTCTTAGTAATAGGGTTCCGTTTTTATACGGAACCCTAATAACTTTTGGAATCGGTCCAGCCGTCTTCGAGTTATCGGTGAATATAGCTACTGTAAAGGAGTTCCCTTAACTGTCCTTCGTCTTCATCATCAGACCCCTAATGACAGTCACAACCCATCTAGGTGTAAAGTTCACATCAATACAAATTAATCAAGCCCAAACACAAGGTAACTGCTGTAAATCGTCTTTCGGCTCCATCATCAGATCGACTCCAGGCCTTCATTAAATTGTAATGCTTTAAAATACTTAATGAAAAAGTTAACAAACGCACTAGTCGCTCCTACGATTTTCGAATGTTCCCCTCGATTTCACTGGGATGCCATCATCAGATCCGGGTTTCCTTATCATGGGACCACCCTTGGCATATATCCTTTCCAAAAAAAAAAAGAATAATCAAAATCGGTTCATAAACGACGAAGTTATCCGCGAACACACATAAAAAAAAAACATATATACGGTCGAATTGAGAAACCTCCTCCTTTTTTGAAGTCGGTTAAAAAACCAACATCACCGACCCTGTGACTGACCCTCAAAAAATTTGTGACATGTTTAACGAATACTACCTATATCCAATTGACAAATAATAATGAATTTACATATAAGAATTTATAGCATCAATATTATAATATTGATGCTATAAATAGAACAATACATTAATCAGAATAATAATCAGGGTAATCCAAATCCTAACAAATACTGCGTCTGTCGGTTTTGATGAAATCAAGTACCAAAATTATAAAAGCTTGTGCTAATCACATAAGCAAACCGTTGAGTTACTTAATTAATAGATCGTTCTTAGAAGGCATATTTCCAAGCGCATTAAGAGCGTTTACGCCGTACGGCATTTCATACAAACTTTCAAGCCCTTGTTTTTCGAAATAAATGAACGGATTTTAATGAAACTTCCTAAGCATAAGCAGGATACAAAGGTCTAAAAAGTTAGCAGAGAACATTTCCGAGATGTCTTATATAAAAAAAGATAACTGGAAATATCTGTTTCTATGGTAAGTTTAAAATCGGCCTAATGTGGCTGTAACACAATTTTTCGAAAATGTTCTCTACTAACTTTTTAGACCTTTGTATTTTGCTTATGCGTACGAAGTTTCATTAAAATCGGTTCATTCACTTCGAAAAAAAGGGCTTGAAAGTTTGTATGAAATGCCGTTCGGCGTAAACGCTCTTAAAGAACTCAATAGTCTAACCAATATTCAAGAAGTCGCAATTTTTTTAGATATGAGTAAAGCCTTTGACTTCGTTGATCATACGCTAATACTAAGCAAATTATATAAATATGGCATAAGGGGCCAAGCCAATGACTGGCTTAAGTCGTAACTAAATGATAGGCGTCGTGTGCAAATAATATCAAAAGTCCATGATTGAAACGAAGTAGAATATAAATCTAACTATAAAACTAACGCAGTTGGAGTGAACCCCAAGGCAACGTGATAGGAGCGTTTTTATTTGTGCTATATATCAATGACCTTCCCAATGCAACACGCCACGAAAAAATAAGTTGGAACATGAAATTAATGAAGCAATAATATTTTGGTTTAATAACAACAATTTAATAATCAATATAAATAAAACAAAAATAATTCAATTTCAAACTTATAAATCAAACTTAGTCTTAGTATAAAATATGACGACACTATCCTAGAACAAGTAGTAAACACAAAACTCTTGGGCATAATAGTGGATCAAAACTGCAATTGGAAATCACACATCAATTACGTATGCGATAGCTAGACAAATTCGCAGTCGCTCCATGTAAAATACTGGTATTCAGCTGCATCCGGTTAGACTGGAAGCCGACCCCAACATAGTTGGGAAAAGGCTAGGCAGATGATGATAGCTAGACGAATTCGTATACGCAATTAAACGTCTTCGATCAACAGTGTCAAGAGCCGCAGCAGTCACTGCATATTACGGATACGTAGCGTCTGTGCTGTCATATATGGAATATTGTACAAATCCAAGATGACTTGTACTTAATTTTGACATTGATTTTAAGGTAACGACTACCTAATTATAATAATTTACATTGGACATATTTTTAATCATTAAATCTTATAATTAATTGTAGGTACTTAGTTATATAACTAAGTACCTACAATTAATTATAAGATTTATAAAATGACATTTGAATATTTGCACACCATATGTTATGGTAGAATATAGAACTTAAAAAATATTGACACCATACTATGTTAAACTACATTCTTACCAATAAATAAATTCTATTCTATTGTATTCTAAGAGAAGGTATTGTTAAATTACCCTTTCGACTAAAACTCCTCTGACATACATCACCTTTGTAAGGTATTTCACCAGTGTGTATTCGTAAATGATTAATAAATCAAACTTTTGATTAAAACTATGCTGACATACATCACACATTTATGGTTTTTCATCAGTGTGTATACTCATATGTTTTCTTAAACTTACCTTTTGACTAAAACTCCTCTGACATACATCACACTCATAAGGTTTTTCACCAGTGTGTATACGCATATGTGTTGTTAAAGTTCCCTTTTTACTAAAACTATGTTGACATACATCACACTTAAAAGGTTTTTCACCAGTGTGTATACTCATATGGTCTATTAATTTGTCCTTTCGAATAAAACTATTTTGACATACATCACACTTATAAGGTTTTTCACCAGTGTGCATACGCATAATTATGTGTTGTTAAATTTCCCTTTTTACTAAAACTACGTTGACATACATCACACTTGTAAGGTTTTTCACCAGTGTGTATACGCATATGTGTTGTTAAATGTCCGTTTTCACTAAAACTACGTTGACATACATCACACTTGTAAGGTTTTTCACCAGTGTGTATTCGCATATGTTTTGTTAAACTTCCCTTTTCACTAAAACTCCTCTGACATACATCACATTCATAAGGTTTTTCGCCAGTCTGTATACGAATATGTTTTGTTAAAGCACTGTTTCGACTAAAACTACATTGATCTACATCACACTTACGCTTAGACGTACGTTTTCGAGCTGTCCGGACAACTTTCAAGTCTGAGTTTTCTTTGTTCGTTTTCTGGGCTGTTATTGCATCTTTTTGTTTTGTTCTTTGCGTGTCTAGTATTGGTTTCTTCGCAACGGCCGCCCCTGTGATAACAAAACTGGTAAGTAAAATGTTGGAAGAAGATTGACATGCAAACGAATCAAAATAATAGCACGCAGCGTGTTTTTGCGTCTACAAATCTGTTTGTAGACGCAAAACACGCTGTTTTATGCGCAATAGGTCCGCTGGCCAGCAACATAAAGCTTTGACGCTAGTTTGCCGTTTTGATTAGATAAAACTGAAAAAATCAATATGGCAATAGCTTCACAAAAACGCGCACCTAAAATTAGGTTCATGCATAATTAAGTGGTGGCGCTAGTGGACGAATAACTTCCTGTTAAGTGTGAGTTGTTATCTACGTTTTCAATTATCAACAGAGATCCTATTTAGGGTTCCGTACCAAAATGGTAAAACGGAACCCTTATGGTGAGACTCTGTCTGTCTGTCACAGCTGGATATCTCAAGAACTACTAATGCCATCAACTTAAAATTTGGAATATTTTAGGGCCCTTTATAGTAGAACTTAAAATTATTTTGCATAACAGCGTATACCATAAACTTCATTTCGCAGAAAATCGTTTGTCATACTCATTTATCATACATTCAAAACTCATAATTTTGTAAGTCAGAATCATCTTTAGGCATAAATTTATATCCATAATAATTAAAAAGTAGAACCATCATATCCCTGAAAGTTCACACTCAGAATCGTCTTTTGGCATACGTGTGTTCGTGCGAAGGGGTCACAGTTTTAACCTAACCATTTTTTTTAAATAATTAATTAGGGTCTAAGTTGGTTTACAAGCAATAATAAATAAGAGGTAGTCGACGGACCCCCGCTTCGGGGGTCGGCTTCGGGGGACGGCCCCTATTTCTGTATACAGGGTTTAAAGGAACCTAACCAACCCTAAGTCGGGGTGCCCCAAGTCCCGAGATCGCTTATAGAAACCATTATTTTTATAGTTCACTCAAATACCGTGGAAAAATACACCGAAAAAACAATATTCGTTAAAAAATAATTATGCTATTATCTTTATAGTATGCCAAGTGAAATTATGCCAAATAAAGCTCTGCCATCTTCATAGTATCATTATCTGCCTAGCCTTTTCCCAACTATGTTGGGGTCGGCTTCCAGTCTAACCGGATGCAGCTGAATACCAGTATTTTACATGGAGCGACTGCCTATCTGGCCTCCACAACCCAGTTACTGGGTAATACGATACCCCTTGATAAGACTGGTTGTCAGACTTTTGTTGCCATCTTCATAGTATGCCAAGTGAAATTACGCCAAATAAAATCCTCCAATCTTAAAAGTATGACATAGTAAATTCGGACATATAAACATTCGGCCAAACAATAATTATGTTAAATAATTTGTATGCCTTAAAGATTCGGATAGTGACCGCTGAAGGGGACGGACGTGTCGTGTCTAGCTTTTGTTTATACTTGATGCAACGTGTGTAGCACGTGGCTCTAACTAAACTGGCGCAACTCTCAGCTTGAAACTTAAATTTGAAATTCGAAACGGTGTATCGCGTGTTGTTTTTGTGGGTGCAAACTAAAACGCCATAAAACGGTGGTAAAGTGGCATACGTGTGTTCCTGATATACAAGCCTGAGGCCTAGGCCTCCCAGACGAAGATCTTGGTGACGTCGAGTGTCCTTAGCGGGCCAATTTGGTGAGATCTTTCCGTATATTTCAGGGATCTCCATTAGAAGCTGTGGTATCCGGCTGCGCTTTGTGAATTTAACATCATTGTAAGCTATAAATAGGCTTTAGGGAAATGTTTTCATATTCTAGGAGCGAGGGATAAACTAAGACACTAGACTCTAGCCTAAAATACGGTATCGCTCTAGAATTCGTACTCCATGCTTTTCTTCATTCAACATTGTACTAAATTACCAAAACTGCCTGGAACAATCAACTTATTTCCTAGCCTGTAAGTCAAGTCTTGTACACGTGTACAAAATTGGACTCGAAGTTAAAAAAAAAGTTTAAGTTAAGGAACAAAAAATAGCAAAGCACATAAATTTGAGGCGTCCCCCTGTCAGCTTTATTGTTTCTCAAAAACAAAGCCACAGCACATGTTTGCTGAGGTCTTGCAATAACATAAAAACAAAAGGCTTTCTGTATAAAAATGGGCATAATTTTGCGTATAACAAACGGCGGGAATTGTCTAGTTCGAGCTATAGCCCATCAAATAAATAATGTAATGGTTTCACTTTCCGACCACGTGTCCGTCAGGACCTCGCTTCTTCATAATACCGCTATTAAATAATATACAAGTTTCTCCCTAACAGCAATCTCTCCCAGGAAGAAATGACAACAAAATACATAACCACGCAGTATAACAAGACGTTCTTGGGAGGAGAAGATATATTAATCAGCGCGTCCGAGTTCTATCTTGTAAAGGGAATTGCTCACTTTGTTAGGGTGATCTGGCTAAGCGTGGACAAGATCTTTATTAA
Source organism: Mesoligia furuncula (assembly GCA_916614155.1). Taxonomy (NCBI): domain Eukaryota; kingdom Metazoa; phylum Arthropoda; class Insecta; order Lepidoptera; family Noctuidae; genus Mesoligia; species Mesoligia furuncula. Next base: position 17,563,478 of record OU744817.1, on the reverse strand, counting down.
TAAATAACTTGCATTTCAAAAATTACTTATCTACAGGAAAGCAAATATTATAATAAAGTTGTAGCAAGATGCAAGAATATGCTTCAACTGGCATGTGAAAAATTGGAACCTTGCCGGGTAAAATCTTTGTAATAAGCTTATTCTTTTCTATAATATATTATTTGCCAGTAGTATTTTGATATAATCTGATTATTTACACATTATAGGGTTGTATTAGGGTGGTTAAAATAAAACTATTAGTTTTATTTGTTATTTTGACTTTATTCAGAGTCATAAACTATTAAAATATTGTCTAAAAACTGGGCTGGCGGTGCAACATTATTTTCGTGCCTAGCCCAGCTTAAATACCAAACAATACTCATAACGTGAGCACAGCAACCCACCGTTCTTCTGCCGACAAGGCAATTGCAACAATATTCTTTTATAGCGTCTCTACCCTGCAGATTATTATTATATAATATGTAGACGAAATATATTTTCCGGCTTATATGCCTGCTTTGTATTTTTCCTCTTAAAAGTGTGCAATTGCCTGTCATGGATAGTCCTTCCAGCAGGTTGCTGGCTCTCTCCGTGCACACTTCAATTGTATAAGAACCGTCATTCCTTATATGTTCTCCATAATATGACCTTGCTTGTTTTAATTGGTATGTACCACAACTAAATAATATTAATTCACTGTATGTCAGTCTTGGGAATGATACATTATTTATGCTTACATTTATGTTCAAAAACTGTGCACGTCTTCTATTTAAATTATTTTGAATAACATAATCTGCAAGAGCATTGTTTATGTACATTCTTGCATTAACAATATCTAGGATTTGGCCTGCATCTTCTCTATTACTGTATCTTTGGTGAAACTTATTTATCAAAGCGGCAGCCACCCTAAAATCTATTATTGCATGCTTAGATGCCAAGTTAAAAAAATCCTGTCGAAATATCTTAAAAGAATGTTTAAATATACCATTTACACATTCTACCACCCATCTACATATTGTCACAGACCTAGATTTATTTGCTGCCAACGTTGATAATTGAGTTTCACCTTCTTGTAAAAATGCAGGCATATGTGTGGAGTAATTGCATGATTGTAAAAGAGGCACACAGTCTCTAAAACCCCTATCCAGTATAAAAACATCTCCTGTATGAAAATATTGCCGCAATGTATTTGATTCATTGCTGAATTCATGTTGCATAATAGTAGCATCAGATGTTGTTGCTGGATAGGGGCCTAATACATCTATAATGTATCCATCAGAACATACCATTAGGAATGGCTTCACGAGGTTCCTATACTTGTGCAAGGAGTAAGTATTTTTTTGATATAAATAGTTTGAACTCTTTTGAACATATAAATATGTACCATCAATTATAATTATTGGAATCCTGCCATTTCCTCCAAACAAACCATTAGGTATAATGAGATTTCGCTCGGCTATTTCTTCCCTAGTAATATGACCTATGCCCAAGTTACGAGGTACGAAATCGTGATTTAGTATGTCCCGAGCCTTGCTCATTAATCTTGATAGGGTTGAACGTGCAATGTTCAACAATGTAGAAATTCTTTCATCGCTGTCCCCAGTTCTAAGTTTGATCAAATATGCTGTGAGTGCCAATGAACCATTGCGCATCTCGGATAATCTAGGCAGCTGTGCCTTCAGATTTATAAATTGGTCTTTGGATAGCCCTATCCAGTAATGGACTAAGTCATCATTCAACCCTTCAATATTTTGGAAATCAAATGTTTGATTTCTTTCTTTTACAAATGATGCAAAATCTTGTATATGTTCTGAAGTAAATGAATGACAAGGATGTAAAAAAGTTGTCAGGAGCTCATCCCAGTTATTTTGCAGCAAATGAAATCTGCATATTCTGCAGTTTTTAGGAACATAAAAATTAAAATCTGTGAATAACTTCACCCTTAGCCATGTTGGGACTATGAGTCGCTGTGGTGATTCACAATCTGGACAAAAACAGTTGGCTTGTGTGTCAGGGGCTCTTGTGTAATTCGGCAAGTTAATTGTAGGTGGTGTAATTGCGATAGCTGGAGCAGGAACTGGTACTCTATCAGCTCGTTGCCAACATGGATGGCAAATGCGATCTGAGCCTTGAACCTAAAACAATTTAATTCTTAGTTAGTGCCATTTCAAAACTCTAACAAATTGATTTTGAATTGTTTTGCTACCCAGAGATTATATTTAAGAATTAATTCTAACTAAAGAGTTTACAACTAACACAAAAATAATAACACATTCTTTTATTCTGTAACATAGTAAAGAAAATGTTGCTCTTTCACGGAGTAATGTTTCAGTAAATAAGTTAGTTTTATGTTAATACATTTTTAGCAGCATAATTCTAATTCACATATTCTAACATGAACTAAATAAAAAGTTAATCTGTCCTTACTTGATGTGGTGCTATCCATTCGCTGATAACATTTCTTATATGTGTTTCTCTCTCCGAGTTTGTGTTGAGAACATGAGATCTGGTACGCCGTATAGAAAATCCACAATTAACACATAATTCTCTTCGATGACCACTTGATGTGCTTGGTACATTTTGCCGCTCAGGTAAGACATTCATTGCTAATGTCCAGCATGAGTGACAGATCAAGCTTTGAGCTGTAACCTGTAAATAAGATATTATTTTTATTCAGTTTATATACATAGAGGAAAAGTTTTTAACCAGTGCGCAAATTTTGACATAATAAACTTGAATATATTTTAATAAACACGTATTTTTTGTTTTGATATGTTTCAATAGTAAAAAATTAAGTTAACGCTTACGAGACTTGTTTACTCAGAAATTTATTTTATGGACGTCGCTTGCCAGTCCGTCGACCGGTCGCCCGATTCACGCCGCGCGTCGACCGGTCGCCTGACGCGCCAGCTGCTATCAGAAGTACTCACGCGCGCTCGCGGATTATTGACCCCAGTTTAGCGCTACAATTTTTTAAGTTTAGACTGTGTAAAGTTATTTGTAAACGTAATTTTTCGTAAATTCCAAATTATCCTTCATACTTTCATGGGCTTAGGACCATCAAAATGCAGAAAATAAATCATAATAAGTAAGAAAGTAATACGTTTTAGTCCATTCAAAATAAAACATTTAGGTATGATAGTTACTTAGACATGATACAATTTGCGTCAATGTCTAATCAAAGAGAACCTAAGACACTAAGATTGTTTATAATTTCTTCTTACCTCTTTACTTCTTAACTCTTACATTTTATTAATCACAATAATTTTAGGTATTGTTCGAAGTGACCTCCTCCCTTTTCAAGGCATAAACGTGCACGTTTAAATAAGTAAGCATTTAGTTTGTTTAGGACACTAACACCACTTTTTACTTCATTGAAAGCGTTAATTATTTTTTCTTTCAAGTCATCTAGGCTCTGAGCCTCTTCTACATACACCTGGGGCGTTTCACTTGTTTCATACACCTTGGTTTGGGCTCGCATACGAGGTACGCTCTCCCTTTCGTATCTTCTTCGTGCTGTTCGTAAATTTTCATTACTTAACAAATACACTCGCACCATTTCATAATACTCGCGGTGAGTAAAATGAGACATTGTCACTACGCTAGTCTAGTACGCGGCACGCGCGCACAGACGGCGAAGGGACATCCGACCTCCGCTTCCGCAAGTGACGTACTGCATGTGTGCATGCGTTTTGTTTATCAAACGCCGGCGCCGCGCCGCATGCCCCCGCACCCCCGTCTCGTGCGCTGGGCCTTCGCGTTTTCATTCATGCTCATTCATAGTATTACTATTAAATTATATCCATGTCTTGCTTATTTCAAATTGGGACAAAGTGGAAAAATGAAAAAAAAAAAAGTCATAAACTAAAAATGGAAATGTGTTCTATTGCTTACACTGAGCCACCAAAAAAAAATTGCGCACTGGTTAAAAACTTTTCCTGTATAGACAAACGGCAAGCCAGAAACCAAACAACACTAGATAGAAAAATGTATACTTACGACTTGAGGAGCAGTCCATTGCCGGATTATTGATAACACTTCAATAAGCTGCAAAGTGTGTCTTCTGCGATGCATTACATCAAAGCCACAATTAACACATCGCATTGGTTTGGTTCATTCTCATTCGAATTACGTGTAGCAGAGGAGTCCAAGTTCGTGCCGAGGTTGTCATTTAAAGCCGGTTCGAAGTCCATAATAGCGCCAGGTTCAACGTGAGGTGCAGATTCAGTGTCCAAGGGTAGGGCCGGGTCATCGTGAGGAGCGGTATCGGAGTCCATGATAAAAAAAAACAAACGTTCGAAGCAGCGAGAAAACAAAACAACATCCACAGTGCACGAAAACAAAGCGAATGGTTTTTTCATTGTTACAGTGTTGTCAGATGTCATTTCACTAGACGTTAGAGATGTTCGATATGAATCGATACTCAAGTGAGTCGGTAAAACAGGATTCGATTGATTTTCACATCGATTGAACTATAATTATATACGTTCCACTACAGTAAAATTGTTATAGGTTGTTGTGTGTGAAAGTTAAATGAGAAAAAATGAAAATCTCAGGAAAAATACTATTAAGGGTGGCCGTTATTTTCCCAAAACACTTCTCAATCACAACTGACATTGGCAAAATAGTTCGGGCAAAATCGGGAATCGGGACTCTGCTTTGTTTGTCCGTCTGTCTGTTTGTAAGAAATTGAATGGAATTAAAGGCGAACATATTAAAAAATATTAATTAAAAGCGATTTTATATCGATACTTGAATCGAAATAAGCCATTGCGAAGCAGAATATCAATACAAAGCAACAGGATCGATCATCTCTATAAGCGATACAGCAGGAGTTGCCAGGAAAAAAATCTGACAATAATCGATTTATAGAACCGTTATTCTAATCTAAAAAAAATATGTTACAATGATAATAACGTTTTCGATTGTTTTATTTTAAAATAATGTAAATGAGTATAATCTTCTCATACAATATTGACCGGTACTCGTTTTGCAGACAAACACTTTTTTTTTGCCATAACTGATTATCTAATCGATTACAGACTGAAATTGATGTTTTATTTCCGCGCTGGTAACACTGCGTCAAACAAATGGCTATGCTTTTTAACTGTATGATACAATTTAAATACTCTTTATTTCGACTTTTTGTTCGTATACCTGGCTACTATGTGATGTGCAAAAATATTTCACTTAGAATATATAATATTGTTTAGTAAAAATAATTTTCACCGGGCATCTTGTCCACGCTTAGCCGAAACTGGTGATTCCCTTTGCACGTGCACACGGATACAAGACACACACTAGTGTATTCACCTACCGGCGAACTAGTACCCAGCAACATGCACATCGTCTACAAGGACCAGCACTATGATAGCTGGGCCATGACCGACGACGACCATTACAACAGCAACCCGATAGAACTAATGAAAAAGTCAAACAACGTCAAAACAACACAACATAATAAGCCTTTAATTAACCAATTAACCAAAACGCGGAACTCTCAATTAGGGGCATTTATGCAGCCTGCATACAAGAAACAGGTATGAACTCAGGAGCATACGACTCTACAACCAACAGAGAAAAACTGCAAATAGAAAAGACAAAAGCGAGATCATCATGCAGGATATGGTCAAAGGGCACTCAGAAATCCCAATTGGATCTCATTATAACGCCACATGGAACAGAAAAACTCTTCGAACTTATTAAAGGCGAATGGGCCGCTAGGGGCACATCCGACCATAAAATAATCTGGGGTCTCAGAACAAACTGAATTTCAAACAAAAAAGAAAACACTAAACACAGTAATACACAAAGACAACAGCAAGCTGCGTAGGAAACAACAAATGCGGCCAAGGATTTAAATTATAAACAGTGCCATTATGTCGCCCCCAATAGTACATTCACGAAAACAAAATACCAAGACTGCATGACAAAAAACTAAAAGATATGAAGGAATCAATTCAACGGACAAAACATCGAAATACCATAACGGAAGTATTAAAAGCGGCTGCCCAGGAAGCTCTGATTCTTCCGCCAGTTCTCTCCAGAGATCATCGATTAGCTCTTGCTAAACTCCTACAAAATAGGCAACTAGATAATCCAAATTGGTACAACCTAGTAAAAGAATGTCAGGCAACACTTCAAAAGGTTAAATATCAGGAAGAGCAAAAAGCAGTAGGACCTCAATGAATGTGGGAAAAACCACCCTGCAAAATGCATGCAGATGCTATACTTTTTACAGTAGAAACAAACTTCAAACAAAACGTCGAAAAAGATCTACTTAGATACCGATGACCAAATGGGAGCAAATATTTAAAAAATCCGAGGGCCATCTTATACCAACAATTAATACAAGCAATCCGATAACCAAAGTACAGTGTGATGGACCTATTGCGGATCACGTAATGGGAAACATTAATAAAATGCGAAACGGGTCAGCTCCCGGAACTGACCAAGTGGTAATCGAGCTTTACAAAACAATGCCAGAAATATTACAAGAAGCCGTCACCAAACACATGAACAAAGCTTGGACACAGAACGAAGCACCCGACACGTGACTGGAGACCGTACAAGTACCAATTCCAAAAAAAACCACAAACCTAAAGATGCGAATGAACATTGCCACATATCGGTTTGCAACACGGGTTACAGAATTTACGCCTCCTACGGACTTAAAAAAAAATAGACGAGATAATAACGGAATTGGACAATTACCAACCGACCTTTTTAAACAATAGATCAACAGACGACCATATATTTACGCTTAAATAAAGTTATTTTTCAATTTGTGGTGTTTTTTTTGGATGTCGGTTGTTTTTTTTTGCAAAAAGTTTTTATTTTTCAATTTTTAGTGGGTTTGTTTGTAATGTATCTAAGTTACAATAGCCTAATGTCAACTGCTCATCACTTGTTACAAAATATTGCTTTTCCCGATGTTGGGACGTTAATTGTTGAGGAGTTCTCCTGGTACGAACCAGGAGAACTCCTCAACAACCACTCACCATACGCATTGTGACGAGCATAAATTGCTTAGCAACCATATTAAAGTACCGTAATCGAATCGCAACCCGTGAAATATTTGTCATTGGGTAGTTCCAATGGCCATCTGTGGTCTTCTTCATCAGCTCCATTTTACCAAATGATGATTTCCGAGAACAAATGCTCAAGTTATTTAAAAAATACCCAAATCGTTATAGCTTTGCCTATAAAATTTGAGGGTTTACCTCGATTTCCATGGTATCCTCTCATCAGATTCCAACTTGATGATAATGGGACCACCTCGAGAGTATACCCTTTCAAACAAAAAAATAGTTTTGAAAATCGGTGCACAATTGGCGGAGTAATCGCGTAACAAACACACAAAAAAAAAACTTTTTACAAAAAAAAAAAACAACCGACTTCCAAAAATAATACTAAAAATTGAAAAATAACTTTAATTTCGGAAGTCGGTATCTTTGGTTTCGCATTTTCGTTTATTGACACCGACTTCCGAAATTAAAGTTATTTTTCAATTTTTAGTATTATTTTTGGAAGTCGGTTGTTTTTTTTTTGTAAAAAGTTTTTATTTTTCACTTTTTAGTGGGTCCGTTTGTAATTTATCTAAGATAAAATAGCTTAATGTCAACTGTTCATCACTTGTTACAAAATATTGCTTTTCCCGATGTTGGGACGTTAATTGTAGAGGAGTTCTCCTGGTAAGAACCAGGAGAACTTCTCAACAACCACTCACCATACGCATTGTGACGAGCATAAATTGCTTAGCAACCATATTAAAGTAATCGAATCGCAACCCGTGAAATATTTGTCATTGAGTAGTTCCAATGGCCATCTGTGGTCTTCTTCATCAGCTCCGCTTTACCAAATGATGATTTCCGAGAGCAAATGCTGAAGTTATTTTAAAAAATACCCAAATCGTTATAGCTTTGCCTATAAAATTTGAGGGTTTCCCTCGATTTCCATGGGATCCTCTCATCAGATTCCAATTTGATGATAATGGGACCACCTCGAGAGTATACCCTTTCAAACCAAAAAAGAATATTGAAAATCGGTCCACAATTGGCGGAGTAATCGCGTAACAAACACACAAAAAAAAAAAACACCGTCGAATTGAGAACCTCCTCCTTTTTTGAAGTCGGTTAAAAATACCGTCGAATGGAGAACCTCCTTCTTTTTTGAAGTCGGTTAAAAAACGTTGCGAACAGGCCATGAAAAACGCCAAATCGTTAAGGTACTTAACGATTTGACGTTCATTCATAAATAACTCAAATATGGACTGGAAATTAGCCACTCATATATCGAATGGTGATCGTCCCGTGCATGATCTGGTCTGAAAGTATCGGCACTTAATAAAGCTAACAGGTCAAGACTCAGAAAATATGAGCGAGTTATCATTAGAAACTTGATTAACCACTCTACGAATAAACCAAGACAAAAGAAAATGTATGAAATCTTAGACGGAAAAACAGTAACCAAACGCATAGAGAACCACAAGATGTGCTACCTCACACATGTCTACAGGCGCCGCAAACACCTATTCCATGCAGCAATGCAGTACAAGGCCAAATCCAAGAAGGATGGCCGACCTATTTACACAAGTAACGAAAATCTAAAACAGGATATGAAGTACTTCGACAAGGGAATCAATTTTTGGATGGATGCAGCTGGGAAAATCAAGATCGCTGCTAGTGAGACTTACAAAAACCGGAAACGGATAGTAGCAAAACTTCCGACGAAGACATTGAAAACAGCAACATCTGACACAACAATACAAGCAATTAGACATACAAAAGAACCGAGAAAGCAGTAGAAGCCCGCCAAAAGACGCACCGATGAAGCTCGACCTGAACCAACCTGGCGACAAAGTCGATAAAAGATGCCCATCCACAGATAATAATTACCCATCTCTCCACTAGTCCAATGCTTACTATAGGATGCATATCCGGTAGGCTCTTGACTCCTTACCTATCCTACGGGCACGTCTTCTTCCCTACCACTACCGCGCCCCCCTGTCTATTCCTTGATATGCAATGGTCGCTGTAGCACCATGAACATGAAGCTACAGGAGCTAGTGTGAATCTTGGGGTTCATTCGATTAATCGAGTCTGGTTTAACCACGCTGGGATCGGTGCAATTCATTCATAAATAATTTTTATGCCTTAAAAATATTCGTTTAAAGAAGATTATGCCAAGTGTGTTAACCTTTGCGATGTTGACGCATGCGCAAAGGCCCTATGTCACTTTGGGGGGTCATCTGTGACCGACGAGCCGAGAGGGCGGACGTCACAGTCATAGGTTTTGACGTAAATTTCCTTGAAAAGTATACCGATCTCGCTCAAACTTGTACAGAGTGTAGGAGACAGAACAAGAAAGTTATATTATCTCTGTCAAGTATTTAAAACGAATGAATGACGATTCTACAGACGCTGCAGTACTCCCGCGTTTACGCGCCCCCGCGCACGCTTATCAGTAAGCGGTAGTGATTTGTGAAAATGTGTTTTGTGAGTGTTTAATTGGGAAACCAACAAAAAAACACCGTTTCGTCGTGAAGGGGTACGTACTTTAGAGTTTTTAATGCATAGACATTGAATTTAAACACAATTTTTTTTATTTCAACGAACATCGAAAAATTTTATGCACGCGCGCGCGTGTCATGGCCGCCGCGTGGCTCCGGTTTTACAATAATAATTATACGAATGGTATCAAACTGTTGTTATTACGTATGTTTTTACGTTTAGTATTATTGTTATTAAGCAGTTAATTAAAAAATTACCGTAAGGAATTTGCGTACCATTGAAATTAGAAATAAACGAACAATCAACAGCTGACTTTTGACCTCGAATGACCCTTAAATATTTTATTTTGATTGTTGATTTCTGAAATGTATTTGTAAGGCAGCATGCCTTTTTATTGTGCTTGTCGATTTGTAAATATCATCTAATTGTAGAATGTGAACTTTTATTTGAAATAAATGCAACAGAATTAACTCTGTGATCCAAAGATTGCCCTTGACCTTTTTAGGCTTATTTTCAAGTGCTTGGTTAATTGTTTTGATTTCTCGTAAACTAAACACTTCTAACAACTGAAACTCTGTATGTGATAAGTATATGTACAAACTATAGTGTAAGTTAATAACCTAAGCAAATAAACCTTACAGTGCTCTCGGAATTGAAGTATAAACTCACCCTATTTTTTGTCCGTGCGCTCCGATCGCCTTAATGAAACACGTTTTTGTTAAGGTCGTGGTGTGAAAAAAATGTATGGGGAGGTGTGTTCTTTTTATTTATTAATGTGAAATAATGTATACTTACGTAATTAAAATATTAATATTTTGAAATAATGGTTCATTTTTAAATTATAACGACGTTTGTACAAAAAAACTGGAAAAAAAAGTCGAAAGTCGCGATTCCAATTAGATTCTAATTGGAACAAATAATACATTACACTGCGTTATATTTTTTAATGTTAGCTTGTTTCATAACGATTCCAATGACTTAACTCTATGCAGCTCCCGTACAAAACTTTAGAGATATCGTCATTTTAATCACACTCGCCGACTCCGGAAGTTCCAACCGGAAATAGCGCACAGAGAGCTTTAGGCGCGCAAAAATGGCCGCCACAGTTCAAACTCAAACTCAAAGCATTTATTTCAATTAAACCTTTAACAGGCACTTTTGAATTGTCAAGAAGTCGGTCAGTCAGAAAATATGAAGCTAGTTGCCCATTCCAAAGCGTAGGTACCTATGGAGAAAAACGGGCAAGAAACTCCATGGACACTCTTTTTAAATTACATTTTACAAAAACATTTGTTACATCATTACTTTTGAATTTATGATTATACAATATGTTGATTTGCATCCTCGTCAAAGTTCAGGAGGTTGTCATAAAATACATAAATAATCAATTGAAGTACATTATGGGGCAATAACTAGTAAGCGCTGCCTTTTTTTTTTGTTGAAATTTAACAGTATTTCAGAATTACACCCTTAATTCAATACAAATAAAACAGAATCACCCGACTACGCACACAGCGACAATGCATGCAGCTGTTTTTCCCCGAAATGGTAGCGCCGTCGCGCCAATGCGCGTGCAATGACCGGTAGCAATAATTTTACCTAATTTTATTTCGAAAATCACCTACATTATTGTCATAAATTTCGCTTGATAATTATTAAGCTCATTTTTGAGCATCATTGGAATACGGAAATCTTACTAATGACAGTAATACTAGTGCGCCAAAGAAAAGTTCACTGACCTGTTATCAGATGATTAATAATATCCTTCAAGCTAAAGTTTTCGTAGTGATTTTGTTTTTATTTGTGGATTAAATTGGTTGATTTGAAACTTTCCTTCCTACTTAACGGGCTTAGGACCGGCAATAATTCTACCTTTGTTGGTGTACCGATCTACTAAGTCTAAAAATGTTTTCTACGTTTGATGGAAATGGAAAGACGTTCTAGTAAAGTGTAAGTACGTGGTATACTTTCGACTCTTAGGTATTATTGGCGTAGGTAGTTAAAAATTTGAAATAACTTATTTACACTAATCAATCAAAAATCAAAATCAAAATGTTTTATTTCACATAAACCTACATGGGCACTTATGAAACGTCAGAAGCTAGGTGCACGGTTCCAATTGGTCGTTTCCTATGGAGAAGAACCGGCAAGAAACTCCATGGTTACTCTTTTTAAAAATAATTGGCTTTTACAATGTTTCCAGATTACAGTAGGTATGGGAGGACAGCGCAGGCCTGTCAACAAGTACCAAGTACTTGATAAAATAGAAAATGGTCTACAGATTTAAAGTCTATAAGGCCTACAAAGTCCTCACATTTACAAAATAAGAATCTATCAAAAGGATAGATAATAAAAAAAGAAAAATAATAATAAAAACCTACTAAAACCAAGTGTTATGATTCTCATTAAAACCACTAATAAAGAGGTGAAAACTTCAAGAGTCTGTATATAATGTCAATTAATAAAGAAATTATGTCAAAAAGTATATAATGTCAAATAATAAAGAAATTATGTCAAAAATTATGTAAAAAAAAAATTAATAATAATTAAATAAAATTAAACATCGTAATTTGAGAGCAGTTAATAGACATTTACATAGTTATGTCGTTAATGAGAAGCCAGGGAAGCCACATGTGCAGAAGGAATTATTGCCAGACTAGCTTGTCTTCAACGTAGTCTTTAATCTTATAAATGCTTTTTTGATAAGGACACGTTTGATGCGTTCAGTCGCAAAATGTACCTTTCGCAAAAAGCACCCCATACACAAATCGTACAATTCTCAAAATGCACCTTTCTCAAAACGTACCTTTCTCAAAATGCACCCTTCGCAAAATGTACCTTTCTCATAATGCACCTTTCGCAAAACGTACCTTTCGCAAAAACGTACCTATTTTTCTACATTAATTCTTTTACAGTGCTACAGGTAATAAAAATGCAAATTAGGGATTGATAATTGTAATTATAATCAAATCATAACACAAAGTCGAACTAAATCATTTCTTATTACTTGTAGGTACTCATGTGTCCACCGAATACATTTAAAACTGATGTCAAACAGAAGATCTTTACACACATCTTGGTGTCTTTACAAATTACGAAATAAAATCACATAAGGGGGAAGCGCCAGGGTAGCCCGCGAATTTTTTTTTTTTTTTACGTTTTTTGCAATTTGCTGGTCAGTATTAAGTTGTACGTTGATTAAAATATGATTCGCGGCTATAAAAATATGTATTTACAGAATTATAATCATTACAATCAGTAATACAACTTGTTAAATTATTTTAATCCCCAAATGTCAAGATTTCATGAAATAGTAATTCTTGACGATTACTTGGTCTTAGAGTTGTGTTGATGACTTTAATGATTATAATTATGTAAATACAAATTTGTTATGGCCGCGAATCATATTTTAATCAACGTACAACTTAATACTGACCAGCAAATATGAAAAAACGTAAAAAAAAAAAATCATTTCGCGGGCTACCCTGGCGCTTCCCCCTTGTGTGATTTTATTTCGTAATTTGTAAAGACACCAAGATGTGTGTAAAGATCTTCTGTTTGACATCAGTTTTAAATGTATTCGGTAGACACATGAGTACCTACGAGTAATAAGAAATGATTTAGTTCGACTTTGTGTTATGATTTGATTATAATTACAATTATCAATCCCTAATTTGCATTTTTATTACCTGTAGCACTGTAAAAGAGTTAATGTAGAAAAAAAAAGGTACGTTTTTGCGAAAGGTACGTTTTGCGAAAGGTGCATTATGAGACAGGTACATTTTGCGAAAGGTGCATTTTGAGAAAGGTACGTTTTGAGAAAGGTGCATTTTGAGAATTGTACGATTTGTGTATGGGGTGCATTTTGCGAAAGGTACATTTTGCGACTGAACGGGGTTTTGAACTTTCCATCGCTAAGTTCTGTAACCGGTTTTGGCAACTTGTTATAAAAACGGATGCTGTTTACAAGAAATGACTTGCTAGTTTTAGTTAATCTAAATTTAGGTAACACAATTTCATTTTTACTACGTGTATTTATATTATGGAAATCGCTTCTTATTTTGAAGAGTCCTAAGTTTTTGCGAACATACAAAATACTTTCTAAAATATAAAGAGAAGGCAGAGTTAGTATATCAATTTCTTTGAATTTGTTTCTAAGAGACTCGCGAGGACCCATTTTATAGATTGCGCGGATTGCCCTCTTCTGTAAAATGAAAATTGAATCTACGTCAGCTGCCGATCCCCACAGCAGAACACCATAAGACATAATACTGTGGAAATAAGCAAAGTATACTAACCTAGCTGTGGCTATATCTGTCAACTGCCTTATTTTTCTTACTGCATATGCAGCTGAACTTAATCTACTTGAGAGAGCTCTAATGTGTGCGCCCCATTGTAATTTTGAATCTAAAGTAATTCCTAGAAATACAGTTTCCGTAACAGCATCTAGTCTTTTGCCATCAAGTTCTAAATTTAGACCCATTTGAGGTACATTTGGTAATGAAAACTTAAGACATTTAGTTTTGTTCGCATTAAGTAAAAGATTATTAGCTGCAAACCATTTCGAGAGAACAGCCAGACTATCGTTAACATGTAAGACATCCGTATCTTTTCTATCTATTTTAAAAATAAGGGAAGTGTCATCAGCGAACAAAATGATATCCGACAAGTTAGCCATCATGTAAGGAAGGTCATTAATATAAACTAGAAATAGGAAAGGGCCAAGAATTGAGCCTTGAGGCACGCCCATCTTAACTAGAGACCCCGAAGACGTCGCCCCATTAACGTTTACTTTTTGCTGGCGCTTTGACAGATAGGAAAGAACAAGATCAGCAGCTTGTCCACGAATTCCGTAGTGGTATAATTTACAGATCAGTGTATTATGGTCAACGCAGTCAAACGCTTTTGAGAGGTCACAGAAAATGCCAATTGCATCCTGGGACTTCTCCCAGGATTCTAAAATGTGACTGATGAGTTTTACTCCCGCGTCTGTCGTCGACCTACCTTTCGTGAAACCAAACTGGCGACTATGTAAAATCCCATTTGAATTAAAATGTGACAACATCTGGTCCAGCATGATTTTTTCATAGATTTTGCTCAATGCTGGTAGCACAGAATAGAATAGAATAGAATAGAATAGAATAGCATTTATTTGCAAATATGGGTAATACATAAGTAGATAGTAGAAGGTTTAAATCAGAGTTCTGCCATATTTCACCATTCGGCATGCAAACATTTTCATTATACAAAATTGATAAAAATTAAAATTCTCATTAAAACATTAAATTAATTAATACATTCAATAAATAAAATTATTAAAATTCAAATTGTCATTGAAACATTAACTTAATTATAACAATATACCTACAATAAATAAAATGATTAAAAATTTAAATTGTCATTAACAGTATAAATAAGGATAAAAATCGTAGTCAAAATTCAAATTGTCATTAAAACATTAACTTAATTATAACAATATATCTACATTAAATAAAATGATTAAAAATTTAAATTGTCATTAACAGTACTTATAATTATAATAAAAATCGTGGTCGAACATAAATAAACAAACATACATTAAAATTCCAGGTCCTAGATAATATGTAACATTCCTTAACTAAATTAATATTTATTTAATTAAAAAAAACTGGCCAAGTGCGAGTCGGACTCGCACACGAAGGGTTCCGTACCACAAGGCAAAAACGCCGAAAAAACAGGTTTGTTGTATGGGAGCCCCCCTTAAATAAATATTTTATTTTAATTTTATTATTTATTATTAAAGTTAAAATACAACTGAGTATTTTGTGAATATTTCAAGTGCCTACCTGTTGCCATTTTTGATATCGAGCAAAAAAGGGCAAAAAAATCGCATTTGTTGTATGGGAGCCCCCCTTAAATATTTATTTTATTTTGTTTTTAGTATTTGTTGTTATAGCGGTAACAGATATACATAACTTGTGAAAATTTCAACTGTCTAGCTATCGCGGTTCTTGAGATACAGCCTGGTGACAGACAGACGGACAGACGGACAGACGGACAGACGGACAGACGGCCAGACGGACAGACGGACAGACAGCGAAGTCTTAGTAATAGGGTCCCGTTTTTACCCTTTGGGTACGGAACCCTAATTACCGGTATTCAGAAAAAGTTTTGTCCGTTAAGAACTCAGTGACACTGTAGTACGTTTTATCTATTAATAATTTTCGAAGTCTACTTTTGAATTGCACCGTTTTCAATTCTTTCCAAGCACGTGGCAATTTATTATAAACAATCGGGGCCATGTTGTAAATACTTTTGCGCATCATAGCTGTCTGACACGATACCTGATTTAATTTTGTATTGTCTCGCCTATTTCTTGGAAATACATCGGCCAAACGTTCAAAACGATTTGGATTGTTCTTTACAAACACAGCTACTTCGAGAATATAAATACAGGGAAGTGTCAAAATGTTGTACTGCTTAAAATATGGCTTGCAACTGTCAGTGGTTTTTAATTTAAACATTGACCGGAGACATCTTTTTTGAGCCTTAAATGCTATCTCTTTATCGGTGGAATTTGCCCAGAAAATGACACCGTAGCGCAAGTGAGATTCAGCTATGCCGTAGTAAGCCGCAAGAAGTGCTTTGGTATCGACTATAGATGATAACCTATATAAAGCATATGCCGACGAACTCAATTTTTTACACAATACGCCTATATGTGCTTTCCAATTTAAACTGCAGTCTATTTGTAATCCCAAAAATTTGGTATCAGTTACTTCATCAATATCGTCAGTTTTGTGATGTATATGAAGGTTAGGCACACCAGGCATACGTTGTCTGAAGTGCATTATCTTAGTCTTACTTATATTTATATTCAAATTATTTTTATCTAGCCATTTAATTAAATTATTAAGAGAATTATTTATGTCCGTTTCATATGTATTTGCGTTTTTACAAGGGATTGTAATGGTGCTGTCATCAGCAAACATAGTTAAAGGGTGTTCAATGGACGTGGGCATATCATTAACGTATAATATAAATCCAAACGGGCCCACAACGCTTCCTTGTGGAACACCGAATTTAATTTTACGCTGTCGTGATCGTGATACCTCTTCATGTTTATTTATTACATTAATGCGACTAATCTCGGTTATCTGCGTTCTGTTTTCCAAATACGATTTCAAAAGTTCGAGCACGTTACCTCTTATGCCGTAGGCTTCCAATTTACTTAACAATGTATTATAATGGACGTAATCAAAAGCCTGCGTCATGTCACAAAATATGGCACATATGGGGGATCGTTTATCCACACTTCTAATTATCGGAAACAAAAAATCGTAAATTGCCATATCAATGGTTCTATGCTGCCTAAATCCTTTTTGTTCTTCACATAATATATTATTCTTTTCAATGAAGCTAATTAACTGTTTGTAGATGTACTTTTCAAATACTTTTGAGATGACTGGTAAGAGTGAAATGGGTCTATAATATTCCATCAATTCCTTATCTTCTTTCTTGAATAAAGGCTTAATTATAGATATTTTTAATGCTTCTGGGTATATACCCGTACATATACTAAGATTGATTAAGTGACTTAGATGATTGCATATCTCAATTGACACTGACTTTAATATCTTAGTGGCGATCCCATCAAAACCTACACTACCAGTGTTTTTTAATGACATTATTATTTTATGTATGTCGTGTGGTGTGCTAGGTGCCATAAACATTGATTTAGGACTTCTTGATGTAATTGATGCTTTAGGTTTGTATTCAGCATCTAATTTTGGACAAATTTTGTCAACAAAAAAGTCATTAAAAGCATTAGCGATATCCAACGGTTTGTGGATAGTTCGATTACCAACTCTTATTTTTTCAATTTGCTGTTTAGGGATATTGTTGTTTGACTGATTAATTATTTGCCATGTAGTCTTCGATTTATTTATTGATTGTTGTATTTTGTAGTTATTCTGTGCTTTCTGCGTTAGACTAATAATTTTATTATACAGTTTAGAATAAGTAGCAAATTTCTTTTTATTTTCTTGATTAGGATTCAATCTAAATTGCCATAGGAGTTTTCTTTTTTTCTTACTGCACAATTTAACGCCATTTGATAGCCATTTAGGTTTATTAAATGTGTTGATTTTGATTTCCTTGAACGGGAAGCATAAATCGTAGAACAATTTAAACGTGTTGATAAATTCATTGTACGCCAAATTAGGATCCCCAGTAAGATAAATCTCCGAGAATTTTAAACTGTTTATACAGTTTTTAAATTTAACTATATTTTCGTCGCAGTAATCCCTTCTAGTTATATGCCAGTATTTTATTCTACATACAGTAGGTACTGGACATTGAAGCAGCTGTGCTGTATGGTCTGACAATGCAAACTCCAACACGTCCGTTTTACAATTATTTTTAAAATTATGCGCAAAATTGTCTATACAAGTCCCGCTAGCCATTCGAGTCGGTTGTTTAAGAGCAAGTTTTAAGTTGTAATTTAGTAACATATACTCCAGTGCGACTGAATTTCCATTCGGTTTTAAAATATCGATATTAAAATCGCCTGCAATAACAATATTCTTGTTAGATCGGTTGGATAAATCTTTGAGTAACAATTCAAGTTTATTAAAACATTCAGTCATATTCTTAGTATTTGGTACTCTATAGAGACATATGACTATCAATTTATAATGAATCAGCTCAACACCACAACACTCAAAAACCCCTGGTGATGACAATCTTGCTATTTGAGGTATTTCTTTCCATTGGTGACAGTTATTAATAATAATACATGCTCCCCCTCTCTTTTTATCTTGTCTACTATAACATGCACCCAGACTGTAGTTTGGTATGCATAGTTGGTTTTCGAAACCTTTCATGATAAAATGCTCGGTAATACATACTAAATCCACATTTATATTTTTATCACAAAGTTCATTTAAGCATACTGTAAGTGCATTTGATTTATTTAACAAACCTGCAATATTTTGGTGTAGAATGCTAATATATTTATTAGAGAAAAAACAATTCTTTTGGCTCATTTATTGTATTAAGCGTATTTTCTTCTAAAATTTCCAGTTGAAGGTTGTACAAATCCTCAAAGATAGTTTTCACGGCGTAGTCTTTTAATGCTCCCGATTTTGTATACGTAGAATGATGATAGCTTAGGTTAAAATTAGAGTCCAAGATATATGAATATTGATGTGAAACATTGTCCATATAAAGCATGTTGTTGAAAATTTCTAGTCTTGAATTATATAAAATATTGAAATTATTATTAAATTTGAAAGTTGGCAATGTAATAATTATATTTGTGTTCTGTATACCCAGCAATGTATTTTTCGTGCATGTTATTATATCTAAATAACATTTTGTACTTTTAAAATCTTCCTCGCCGATCATAATTATACAAAAATCATTCTTAGTGTAATATGTGAGTTTTGACTGTATATCACGTAAAATATGCATAATACTTGCGCCCGGTGTAAGATAATGGCAAATTTTATATCTGTCCTGAAAATAATCTTCTGCTAAACTTAATATATTCTTGTTAGTTTTATTAGTACTAAAAATACATAGGTTATTTTTCAATTTATTGTCATTTGTTTGTGTATTCTGCTTTGTTCCTTGCACATTCGCAGTATGCGGTGCCATCTGTGGTCTGGAATGTGTACTAATAGTTTTCTGACCATCATCTCTTTTAGTCATTTTTTCTGTCACTGTTATGTCCGAATCAGTTTGCGTTTCTTTATTTTTACACCCCGCTTGTTTTGAGTGTTTTTTCAACATTTTTTTAGGTGTTGGAGATTTAGATGGACTAGCTATTTGTTTATAGAGCAGATTCTTCCGACTTAGATTTTCAATTTCCTTCTTTAGGTTTGCGTTTTCTAAGCTTAATGTGTCTATTTCGTCATTTGCACCACATAATTTAATTGTGAACTCCTCAACCTGTTTCTTTAATTGAGCTATTAAATCAAGATCATCATCCGATAAATCTGGCATACTGCATACAGTGCCATCTAGGGTGAAATTTGCAACACTATCATCCAAGTTCATATCGGAGGTCGAACGCGCGCGTGCGCGTCTCACAGTGACGTTTTCGGTTCCACTCATAGTTCAGCTATTTGTCGCTAGATGTCCCTTTACTGAGGTCGATAAAACAGTTCTAGGCTTTAGTTCAGCTATTGTCCGCATGGAACGCTGACAAAAAATTCAAATTGTAGGGAAAAAAAACCGTCAGATGTTATTGTTCACCATAGTTTTATCACAATAAAAACGTATTTAATGTCACTACTTAACAATTAACACAACTTACTGATGTAATTTATAATTTTATTGGAAATTTTTGGTGGTATGAAGGTATTGATTTGGTAGAATACTTTAACTGTTTAAGCACTGTCACTTTATTTATAACGTTTTTTACATCTAAACTGAGGTTATTTTTCAAGATAACACCTGTACTATATATTCATCGGTTAATGTTCACTTTAACTCACAATACATAATTAGTAACTTGATATTTATGATTAAATTAATTTGGGAAAAACTTTCGGTAAGAAACTCAGTGTTTACGCGACGGCAGCGCCATCTCTATCTCAGATATAGGTCTATAATTGGAGGGATCCAACTTACTACCCGATTTGAATATCGGTACTACTTTACTATGTTTCATTAAGTCAGGAAACGTACCGCTGTCTAAACATTGATTAAATATGCCTGTTAGGGCAGGGGCAATTGTGTCAATAATATCTCCAAGAACCTTAACAGAAATCCCCCATAAGTCTTCAGTGTTTTTTATGTTAAGACTTTTAAATGCTTTTTTAATTGTGTCAACAGAAATGGGCTTGAATTCAAAGCTTGGAATTTCCCTATTAAAATTTTCCTTAAGAAGGGCTTCAGCTAATATAGGTGATGAGGGGAGAGACTTTGTAACCTCTATTGGGATATTGGTAAAGAAATTTTCTAGTGTCTCAGCAACTTTTAACTTATCTGAAATGGTTTCATTATCAATTTTTAGGGACAACTCATTCTGATCTCGCTGTTTTGTGTTTCCAGTTTCTTTGTTTATTACCTGCCACACAGCTTTTATTTTATTATTAGACATACTAATTTTGTTACTAATTAATTTAGATTTAGCCTCAGCGCAGACTCTTTTGAATATTTTAGAATAGTTCCTTACATAATTATGAAGGGCTTGATCAGAAGTTAATGATTTCTCGTGATACAGATTATATAAAATATCTCTGCTTTTTCTAATGCCAGCAGTGGCCCATTCACTAAATTTTGGTTTAGTATTTATAGTAACTTTTTTTACAGGACATGCTTTATTGAATTCTTGGCATACTGTAGAAAATAATGTACCATAGTTTATGTTGGGGTCTTGTGAATCAAAACTAGCTGTGGAAAGATTGCTAAGAACATTATTATTAAACATTTTCAATTTATTTTTAGTTAGAGGTCTTAATTGAATGGATTTATCTATGTGTAATCTTTTACCTAAGTCAAATGATACAAGTTGACCAGTATGGTCAGACCTGACGCCAGTAATTAAGGACGAGTCTTTTATTTTACAGTTAGTAAATACATTGTCGATGCATGAAGCTGAAGTTGCTGTTATTCTAGTCGCTTCATTAAATATACATTTTAAATTAAATGATTTAAACAATGATATTAGCTTACATTTTTCTGGTGAATTAACTAATAGATCAATATTTAGGTCACCACAAACAAAAACAAATTTACTATCTTTAAAAAGTTTACTAAGTATTTCTTCCATTA
The DNA here is from genome assembly GCA_916614155.1 of Mesoligia furuncula. Taxonomy (NCBI): domain Eukaryota; kingdom Metazoa; phylum Arthropoda; class Insecta; order Lepidoptera; family Noctuidae; genus Mesoligia; species Mesoligia furuncula. Next base: position 17,542,224 of record OU744817.1, on the reverse strand, counting down.
TGATCAAAAATGATGACAAATTTGAGGCTGGTGGTCTATAAACACATAAGAAAGTATGGCCTTCAACTTCTGCACATGCTACCTCACATAAGCGATCAACAGAGCAAGCAGTGATATCCTTTCTTTCTTTATACCTAAAAGAACTATTACATAATATCAAAGTACCACCCCCTATTGAGGACCTGTTGTGCGCACTGGCAACTGAAAAATTATTGACATTAAACAACATTCTATCCGGTTTTAACCAGGTTTCACAAAAACATAAGATATCCATATGATATTTATCTATTAACATTTCCACGTCTAGGATTTTGCCAGAAAAGCGATTTATATTTTGATGATATAGTAAAATATTCTTATTATGCCTCTCTTTTGTCGAGTCTAAAAGTTTAAAGAATTAATTACAGTATTATTAGAAGTACTAGATAATACTGTTTCGTCACTTAACCTAGTCTCAGTTAAATTATCAATAACTGCGTGTATATTGTAAGCTAACAAAGTAGCCAGTACATGCTGACTTTTCTTGGGAAGAAACATATTATGTTCCTGAACTAATACAAAATCCCTAACAAAATAGTTTGTATCAAAATACAATAAACGGTCACTATGACGACATGTCAAAATATGCATTAAGTTGTTTAAACTATAAATGTAATTGTTTTCTGCATGATACAAATTATCAGAATATGGCAATGCACATAATATTAATTTACCTAGTTTTAATTTAAGTAGGGTGTCAATACCATTAACTATGTCCCTTTTTGTTACGCTCAGACTGTTTCCAATTAAAAGAACTACAGTAGTCTGCTCATTCATTTGTGTATGTTTTATTTTATGAACAAGCTCATTAAAATGCAGGTTATGATAACAACAATTAACTATAGTATGTTTAGAGCGGTTATTTAATAATGATCGAAAACCTGATCCTAATCTATCAGAAAATACCAAAACATTACTTTGAGTGGGATAGATAGGTTCTATAGTATGAGTTGAAGTGGGTGAAGTAGCAGGTACAACATGCTGTGACATCTGAGGTGAATCGGGTGGTGTGGTGGTAGTGTGAGTGGGAGCACAACTACAGGTGAGATTGTTGGTCAGTGACTCGTACCTCTCTGCATTGTAATTGACTAGGTCCACCAACTCACAGGCCTCTTGCAAGCGCTCGCTTAGCATAAGTTGACTAGACTCATACTTACAGGATGTTCCCTTAAGTGCATTTTCCCTGCTCAGTAATTCCTTTTGAAGGTTTTGTATGTCGACATAATACATTTGTCTGCTATTTTCCAACTTATTATTACATACATTTAGTTGGCTTTGTAAGTTAATGCGTTGTTTCCTAAGATTAATGTTAAACTTGTGAATATTTTGTGTCTTCAAGAGTTTCTTGTACTTTCTAATGTTTTTACTAATTTTAATATATTTCTTAATTTTATGATGACTAGTTGAAGTTGGACATCTAGTTAAGGTACCGTTCCCAGTCAGGTCTATGGTGATGGTGGGCTTCTCATACTCCAGTCCAGGTACACTACCAACCAGCTCGTTGAAAAGGTTATTGGTGTTGGCAACCTGTTCGCTGGCTTTCAAAACATGTATGATCTCATATGCTTTAATAACACCTGTGTATACCATGTTTTACGCAAATAAATTATCTTAATCTATGGTATAGTTTGGTTTTATAACTTTTATTGTAAGTATATTTTAATTTAAAGTAGGTAGTTGTTATAATGTTTTCAATTATATTAATGTTTAAAAATAAAAATATTTGATTGTTATTCCGCATTTTATTGTGATATTTTTCCCGCGGTTTCACACGCGTTCCTGTAGGTAGGTATGCATAATTTCATGATGATCGTTTGTGTAGTTATAGTGCCAAAAGCAGGGGGGTAGCTACCGCCGTATCTGTTATGCAGTGGGCCCCGACGGCATATTTATTTACTTAAAAAAACGTTACCGACCTTTTTTCCAAAAGACCCCGCCAAGATATTTTGATATGGGGCCCCTGGGGTTCTCTACCACACAGCCCTTTCGACTGCAGTCACTGCGTCTTCAGGTCATGACCGGCCGCCTTGCGGAGTTGTTTTAAAACTATGATATTTCCTAAAATATTCATTGAAATCAAATTTGTCAAGGGCAATTTTGTTCAAAATTAAATACTTGTGATGAGTAACGTGTTTATTTGGATAAGGATTAATATCATGTTTATAAAAACACCTTTGCAAATAATGCATTATTTTAGAACTTTGATTACGATAAAAAACTGGCCAAGTGCGAGTCGGACTCGCACACGAAGGGTTCCGTACCACAAGGCGAAAACGCCGAAAAAAACACGTTTGTTGTATGGGAGCTCCCCTTAAATATTCATTTTATTTTGTTTTTAGTATTTGTTATTATAGCGGCAACAGAAATACATAATTTGTGAAAATTTTAACTGTCTAGCTATCGCGGTTCTTGAGATACAGCCTGGTGACAGACAGACGGATAGACAGCGAAGTCTTAGTAATAGGTAGGGTTCCGTTTTTACCCTTTGGGTACGGAACCCTAAAAACGTTATAGTGAGTCAAGTAGAGAAGAATTTTTCAATTCGAACCAGCAGTTCCTGAGATTAGCGCGTTCAAACAAACTTATCAGCTTTATAATATTATAGATTTAGGATGTAAAGTAACAATAATAATATATTAGAATTTTATTTGAAAATTCATAACCTTTGCAATCGTGTCTTATTACTAGCGCAATAAGGTTGAACATCATGTAAAAGCAAATTTCGGTAGGTATTGGTAATTTCGTTACAAGGTTCAACCTGATTGTTTTTGTAATAAGATCATGCTGCGGACGAAACGTTAATCTTAAACACGGCGGACTGACAAAAGGCTTTTTGTAGGTATAATTAATTGGCTAAACTTCACACACGTTCGTGATGGGGTAAGTAGGTATCCATATTTTTTTCAAAATTTCAAGCAGATTATGTTATGGGTTTTCAGCATTTAATTTCGTTAAAATAAATAATTATCTTTTATTTTGGAACAATAACAGATATAAAAGGTATTATAAAAATAGTTAAATGATGATAACTACAAAAGTTTATAACTGTTGCGCATGGCGCAGCTATCAATAATAGAATAGAAGAGCAAGGAACGCGCTAAGACAGGTGACCGCCAGCCCGTCAGTAGGTAGGTAACAAAACCCGGAAAAGGTCATTAAAACCTGCTTGAAATTTAAAAACTGGCCAAGTGCGAGTCGGACTCGCACACGAAGGATTACGTACCACAAGGCGAAAACGCTAAAAAAAAACACGTTTGTTGTATGGGAGCACCCCTTAAATATTCATTTTATTTTGTTTTTAGTATTTGTTATTATAGCGGCAACAAAAATACATAATTTGTGAAAATTTTAACTGTCTAGCTATCGCGGTTCTAGAGATACAGTCTGGTGACAGACAGACAGACAGACAGCGAAGTCTTAGTAATAGGGTCCCGTTTTTACCCTTTGGGTACGAAACCCTAATAAAAAAGGAAATGTTTTCTGATAATTATGAGATTATACCTACTTACCTGTCTACTTAACAATATTCATCGAGAGCATGAAATTTCGCTACTTAATTGTGTAACGAACGGTGTATACCGTACTACTTACCTACCTACCTGTTTAAATGTAATATGAGTAGGTAGTTACTACTTAATACTCTAAGTAATTTTCCAACAAATATGTAATAATTAAGGATTAAGTAAAAGATCATTGATTATAAGCTTTCATAGGTATTTTAAGCATTGCGCTGGGCGTTTCGATTCAATTATTCAGCCTGCTACCATAGAACTATTATTACTTAGCGTTCAGAACCGACGACGCGACGCCGCAAACCAGTTTTTGCGCCACCGCCTTCCGAATTGCGTCAAAAGCGATTATATCGCGAATCCGACCAACGCGCAACGTCACAAATAGTAGTCAATAGTCCTTATATTTTGTGACTATTAAATTTGGTCGGATTCGCGATATAATCGCTTTTGACGCAATTCGGAACGCGGGGTATGTTACCGACCGGCAACAACTCATTTATTTAGTCTTGCATGAAACGTGTAAGCGCCATGAAATTCCCGGCGCTTATGACGTTTTGGTCGCGAGAAAACTATACGTTTTAAGCGGTCTAGCGCTGCATGTTTTATAGTTTGGTGAGACGACACCTACTGTTTAAGCGCTGCAGCAAATACGCTCGCCCCACTGTCATACTGTTGTGACACTGTTTTTACTTCGGATAGCTACGCTATTTGTTATCGCACAGTATTTTATTCTACACCACGACGATGATACGCACACACTCTCACGTATGCACTGCAGCACGACACATTACTAGTTAGAACAGACAAAAGCTATATGTCTCTTTCGCACGATTCTCGCTGTAGTTGCTCATAACGCGTTCAAGGCCAAAGTGGGGTAAGTTGATGTGCTGGCGACTGTACCTCAATGTAGATTGCAAATATTTAGGAGGAATGTATATGTTGATGCCATTCGGGTGTATACCAAGTTACCAAACTCAACTAAGGAACTTCCCATCCCCATGTTCAAGAAAAAGCTGACGACTTGGTTATTGGATAATTGTTTTTGTGAATATATGGAATATTGTAAAAATCCAAAATGACATGTACTTAATTTTGACATTGATTTTAAAGTAACGACTACCTAATTATAATAATTCATATTGGACATATTTTTAATCATTAAATCTTATAATTAATTGTAGGTACTTAGTTATATAAAATGACATTTGAATATTTGCACACCATATGTTATGGTAGAGTATAGAACTTAAAAAATATTAACACCATACTATGTAAAACTACATTCTTACAAATAAATAAATTCTATTCTATTCTAAGAGAAGGTATTGTTAAATTACCTTTCGACTAAAACTCCTCTGACATAGATGTATGTCAGAGGAGTTTTAGTGATCACACTGGTGAAATACCTTACAAAGGTTTGTAAGGTATTTCACCAGTGTGTATTCGTAAATGATTAATAAATCAAACTTTTGATTAAAACTATGCTGACATACATCACACATTTATGGTTTTTCATCAGTGTGTATAGTCATATGTTTTCTTAAACTTCCCTTTTTACTAAAACTCCTCCGACATACATCACATTTATAAGGTTTTTCACCAGTGTGTTTACTCATATGTGTTGTTAAACTTCTCTTTTCACTAAAACTACGATGACATATATCACACTTATAAGGTTTTTCACTAGTGTGTGATCGAATAATATGTTGTGTTAGATTACTCTTATAAGTAAAACTATAATGACATACATCACACTTAAAAGGTTTTTCACCAGTGTGTATACACATATGTTTTGTTAAATTTCCCTTTTCACTAAAACTACGTTGACATACATCACACTTAAAAGGTTTTTCACCAGTGTGCAACCGCATATGTTTTGTTAAAAATCCCTTTTCTCTAAAATTCCTCCGACATACATCACACTTATAAGGTTTTTCACCAGTGTGTATACGCATGTGTTTTGTTAAACTTCCCTTTTCACTAAAACTCCTCCTACATACATCACACTCATAAGGTTTTTCACCAGTGTGTACACGCATATGCCTTGTAAAATGTCTGCTTTCTCTAAAACTACGTTGACATACATCACACTTGTAAGGTTTTTCACCAGTGTGAATACGCATATGTTTTGTTAAACTTCCCTTTTCACTAAAACTCCTCTGACATACATCACATTTGTGAGGTCTTTCACCAGTGTGTATATGCATATGCCTTGTTAAATGTCTGTTTTCACTAAAACTACGTTGACATACATCACACTTATAAGGTTTTTCACCAGTGTGTATTCGCATATGCCTTGTAAAATGTCCCTTTTCACTACAACTACGTTGACATACATCACACTTGTAAGGTTTTTCACCAGTGTGTATACGCATATGTTTTGTTAAACTTCCCTTTTCACTAAAACTCCTCTGACTTACATCACCCTCATAAGGTTTTTCGCCAGTGTGTATTCGAATATGTTTTGTTAAAGCACTGTTTCGACTAAAACTACATTGATCTACATCACACTTACGCTTGGACGTACGTTTTTGAGTTGTCCGGATAACTTTCAAGTCTGAGTTTTCTTTGTTCGTTTTCTGGGCTGTTATTGCATCTTCTTGTTTTGTTCTTTGTGTGTCTAGTATTGGTTTCTTCGCAATGGTCGCCCCTGTGATAACAAATCTGGTAAGTACAATGTTGGAAGAAGACTGACATGCAAACGAATCAAAATAATAGCACTATGCATAATTCACACTAGGACCTAAAAAGAGGAATTTCTGGTGACGTTGACTAAAACAATCATCAGATCAAATCAAATCAAATTATTTATTTGCTAGAATGCAGGTAAGTATAAAAATAAGGTCGTGAAGAATTAAAGTTGAGCCATACATTCTGCCCAAGATTCGGCATGCATTTAAATGAATGAATAGGTAAGATGCTTTAACTAATAAAAATAAGAATATCTTAAACACATTTTTCAGATAAAAAATAATAATAATAACAGTTCAATACAATTAATAATACATAATGGTCAAAATAAAATTAAGTCAAAATAAAATTAAGATGTTAAAATAAACTTGGATGTCAAAATGCAATTAAAATGTCAAAGTACAATTCAGAAACTATCATTTAAAAAATCCTTAACATTATAATAACATTTTTGAGTAAGAAACTTCTTAAATTCTCTTTTAAATAAGTTTGGCTGGTTTATATTTTTAATACCCTCTGGAATCTTATTATATATTAATGGTGCCATATAAAACACGCTTTTATGAAGGAGTGCTGTTTTCGCCGAGTAAGGCTGTAAGAAGTTCTTATATTTAGTACGTCTATTTCTCGTGACATTGTCTGACAAAAGAGGAAACCAGTGAGGATTGCTTCTAACAAATAAAGGAATTTGGCTGTTTCTTTGATTGATTGTATTATTATCATATAGTACTTTAAATTTAATTGAATTTTGAAGTCTTTGACTGTAATTCATTACATTTGTTTTATTTATATTTATTTTTAGATTATTATTGATTAGCCGTGTTATTATAGATGTTAGTGCTTTATTTATGTCATTTTCAAATAAATTTTTATCAATACATGTAATATTTACTGTGCTGTCGTCTGCAAACAATGTCATAGGATGCACAGTTGCCTTAGGGAGGTCGTTGATGTAGGTAATAAATAACGTAGGTCCCACTACGCTGCCCTGGGAAACACCATATCTAACATATCTTACTTTGGATTGGTATTGTTCTTCTTTTTTAGTTTTTATGTTAAATTTTGTAATTTGTGTGATTTGTTTTCGATCAGTTAAGTAAGATCTAAATAGTTCTAAAACGTTTCCTCTTATACCGTAAGCCTCCAATTTACTAGCCAATATTTTGTGATCAACATAATCGAAGGTTTGTGTCATATCGCAGAAGATGGAGCACACAGGGGTAGTTTTATCAACCGCAGTCATTATATTAAAAAAAAAAAAGTCAGTGACATGAAGTACAAATTGTACTAACATCGACTTAAGGTCTGTGTGTAGTTTGGTAAGAGTTGAACGTTAAAAATAGGATCTCTGTTGATAATCAACAACGTAGGTAACAACTCACACTTAATAGGAAGTTATTCGTCCACTAGCGCCATCACTCAATTTTCATGAATTGTGGTGAATTTAGGACTTCTAGGCAAAAACTGTTTTGTAGAAAGGTAAAGGTTATCGGATAACCACATGTTAATTACAATTTTTAAAACAAATCTGTTTGTAGATGTACATCAGAACGTTCGGTCAGTCGAGATAGAGGGCTGGCTGCTACTCCAGTTTTTAGTGACGATTATGTGACGCATAAAGATGCCAGTCAAAGAATTTGTGACAGAACAGTTCGAAAGTTGGAAGCATTTATTTATGACCGAACGACCTGATATCAGAACGTTCGGCCAACCTGAATCTCCATAATTGAGGACCTTAGAGTAACTGTTACTGAATAAAGATTTAGTGACGATTTGGTGACAAACAACCACTACTTTACTTTTACTCGTAATGCCACCGGTTATAAGTAAAATTAATTTTAGTTCCTGGAACATCAGAACGTTCGGCCAACGTAATCTCCATAACTGAGGACCTGAGAGAAACCGTTAATGAATAAAGATTTAGTGACGAGACTGAAACGAATTTTTATTGCTTTATTTTTTTTTTGTGAAGGCCCCTTTAAATAGTAAAATGAAAATTTAACATATAACCTCAAAACATTGGGATTATCGATTCCTCCACAAGGAAGAAGCCCAGAGAAACCGTTAATCAATAAAGATTTAGTGACGACACTGAAACGAACTTTTTTTTTTTTTTGTGGCGGCCCCTTTAAATAGTAAATTCAATATTTAACATATAACCTCAAAACATTGGGATTAACCAATCCTACACAACTAAGAAGCCTAAAAGACTCGTAAAACCCCTGATGCGTTATAGGTCTTCAGTACAATGTTGTATGTAGTATTTTTGTTGATTCAAGATTAATCTATAAAAATGCACTATGGCGGATGGCGACTGAAATAGGGTGACCATGTACGGTTGACGCCAAAAGTCCTTAAGCAAGTTTACAAATTAATTGCTTAACGTCTAGTTTGACTTACGACCTTCTTTTAATGAGTAATTTGACACACACACACCTGCATATTACTCGAATAATCACGCTTTTTTCGTGTCATGTTCGTCTTGTTCACATAATTCGTAAAACTTTATGAATATACCCACAGAAATCTAAATAAATAAATTAGGTATGGTAGACAGATGCAGGTAACTTACGGCTCATTCACCGCGTCTAATAGAATGTTGTTCGTTCTTGGTTGGTTTTTGATATTGTGGGTTAGTGACGTGTGTTTAATCTATTATAATAGCTGTGTAATAGTTCATTTTGCGGCGGCAAGCCTCCTTGCCGGACTGCCGCCATGGGATCTGGAGGCGATAGTCCTCGCGCGCCTGTATGAGTGGCGCGCGGAGGCCCTACGCCGGGGGGAGGATCCGCTTCCGCGGCAAATCGCTGCGGAGCGGACGGATCTCCGGCGCGATCTCATGGCGGCATGGAAAGAGCGACTGTCGCAACCCAGCGCAGAAGCCTCTTTGAGGAGTGGCTAGAGAGGCGCCACGGCACCCTCACCTACCGCCTGACGCAGGTCCTCACCGGACACGGAAGTTTCGGGAGGTTCCTGCACATCATCAGGCGGGAGGAAACGCCCGGGTGTCACCATTGCCAGGATCGCCCAGAGGACACGGTGGAGCACACGGTGGTCTGCCCCGCTTGGGCGGAGCACCGCCGTGTCCTCGTAGAGGCGATTGGCAGCGACGGCGACCTCTCGCGTCCGGCCCTGGTGCAAGCCATGGTCCGGGGCGAGAGGGAGTGGGAGGCAGTCACCTCCTTCTGCGAAGCAGTCATGCTAGCGAAGGAGGTGGCGGAACGGCTCAGGGAGAGAGCCTCCCGTCCCAGCCGCCGCGGGAGACGCTCCGGGCGTCGGGAGCCGCGTGACGACTCCCGGCCACCGTAGGCGCGGGCCTGCGGGCGGAGAGTAATGGGTAGCTCACCGCCCGATCAGGACCAGGCCCGTGCCGGACGGCGCGTACGTGTTCCACGCGCGCCTCAAAGAGATGTCAGCATCGAGGAGGGGCCCCTTAGGGCCGAAGCCTGCCGGGTCAGCGGGATTGTCCGAAAGGGTTACCGCTGGCCCGGAACATAAAGGGCTAAGGAAGGAACACGGGTGGGTTTTAGTCAGTAAGAGTCTGACACTCCCTTCCGCTCCACCCAGAGCGGGAGGAGTCATTTGATGATTTCCCATCCTCAAAAAAAAAAAAAAAAAAAAAAAATGGTGTCAGTATTTTTGTTGATTCAAGATTAATCTATAAAAATGCACTATGGCGGATGGCGACTGAAATAGGGTGACCATGTACGGTTGACGCCAAAAGTCCTTAAGCAAGTTTACAAATTAATTGCTTAACGTCTAGTTTGACTTACGACCTTCTTTTAATGAGTAATTTGACACACACACACCCGCATATTACTCGAATAATCACGCTTTTTTCGTGTCATGTTCGTCTTGTTCACATAATTCGTAAAACTTTATGAATATACCCACAGAAATCTAAATAAATAAATTAGGTATGGTAGACAGATGCAGGTAACTTACGGCTCATTACCGCGACTAATAGAATGTTGTTCGTTCTTGGTTGGTTTTTGATATTGTGGGTTAGTGACGTGTGTTTAATCTATTAGCGGTGTAATAGTTCATTTTGAAATGTAAGCTTTGAGATGAAAGCAGATATTATTAAAAAGTGGACTTAATATGATATCACAAATATTTGATGAAACCGGACTGACTGTGAGTATTATGATTTAATTATTTTATTTAACATTTAGCTAATTAAAGTAGGTATAACTGCTGATCCTAGTAGTTATTTTTTAATCGTATTTACCACAAGGTCAAGGTAAAAAAATATAATTCCATAAGTTTATTTATTTACTTTTGGAATGATGAAACATTAAGTATAATATAATTATTTTGTAACATTTTTATTTTCAAAATAATTTTGTTTCAAAATAGTACTATTATTTTATAATTTTGCTAGTAGCCTATCTTAAGTATTCCTTTTTTGTTTTAGAGAAATTATCTACTGTGAGTCGGAGGGTCAAAGGAAGAGGGTAAGCCTTCACTTGCCAGTCGAAAGCGTAGTGGAAGGCCGCAGCTGGTCAGTGAACATAAAACAAGTGCAACGAGATATGATGCCAAATTATTCGACACGTCTTCACAAAGCGTTCGCCGTGCAAACGAAAACCAGCTCAAAAACCATATTTGATTGGAAATCATAAACAAGAACGTTTACATTTTGCGATAAGATACAGCGATGATAGATACAGTGATGGGAAGCACGGAATGAGAGATCTGATGAACAGTTGAAGTTGCATTCATGGAAATATATTATGTTTAAATAATAGAGGATCCCCGCGCCAGGGTTTACTTGATAGCAATATAATGGGGGTTATACAAAGTATTAAGTTATAAATTACAAATTGATTATTGAGTATTGAGTATTGATTTTAGTAATATTAAAATAATATTGTGTCATATCCGTAATAAGGATTATTTTGAGGTTTAGTTTCAATCTTCTTTTCATAATGAAAATGAATACTTAAGCTATAACCGCAATAAGTCCTAATAAGTACGATTTGTTAACTTTGATGTTTGAGATAGTGCACTGGCAGTACTATAAAAAAAGTAGTACCACTGAGTAATTTAATTGTATTGTGATATATTGTGAAGGAGTCCACACTTTTTTTTATTTACGGGCGCAGATTTGCTAGTCGTGGTTTGTTGGAGTAACGGTAGTAATTATAGCACAATATTATTATATTACTAAGATACAATATTTAAAGTCTAATGGTCGTAGTTCATTGATTACCTGCTTTACTTCAATTAATTGTTTTGTAATTAATTGTTTATTGTTTTGTAAATGAGAAAATAAACTGTTTTAACTAAAAATTTATTTCTAAAATTATAACGAATAAACATTTTGAAATCATTAAAGTATAAAACATTTTGTATTTTTTTATTTTTAATCCCATATAACTTAAGCTTATCAATATAATAATTATTACATTACTATTCTCGTTTATTAATCTATCGAATAATAATAAAAAACTGGCCAAGTGCGAGTCGGACTCGCACACGAAGGGTTCCGTACCACAAGGCAAAAGCCAAAAAAAAAACATGTTTGTTGTATGGGAAATTATATTTTATTTTTATTTTATTATTTATTATTAAAGTTAAAATACAACTGAGTATTTTGTGAATATTTCAAGTGCCTACATGTTGCCATTTTTGATATCGAGCAAAAAAGGGCAAAAAAATCGCGTTTGTTGTATGGGAGCCCCCCTTAAATATTTAATTTATTTTGTTTTTAGTATTTGTTGTTATAGCGGCAACAGAAATACGTAATTTGTGAAAACTTCAACTGTCTAGCTATCGCGGTTCTTGAGATACAGCCTGGTGACAGATAGACGGACAGACAGCGAAGTCTTAGTAATAGGGTTCCGTTTTTACCCTTTGGGTACGGAACCCTAAAAACGAGAAAGATATTTGTTGAAAAGAAAAATAATAGTCTCATCTCGAGATTGCAACCCAGACTTTCGCGTTTGCTAATCCAATACGTTACGTTACTAGCTATATGTGCTCGATGTGAAGAAGTCAATTTTAGCAATCGTATGAACCCACCAAGGTCATATGATTACGTGCCCTGTATGTAAAAGCGACGGTATATTTTTGTTTCATTCGATCACTTACACACACAGATGTAGGTACCGGCCTGTGGCGCGCGGTGGTCTTCACAGCAAAAACGCTCTTATCGTGATTATGGAAATCTGTTGCATACTGTACCTATTCCAACGAAACAAGTATTTATCGAGTAGGTACCTATTTATCTACTGAATGAAGCAAAACACGTCGAAATAGTTGAAATAAGGTGACGATGTAGGTATTGCAACAAAATAAATAGATATGCGGACGGAGGAATATGAGAAGGAGTGCAGATAACTAATATTTTCTATAATATGCATTAGAAATAAATTGTAATAAAAAAAACATTACACACCACCGTGAGTTATGATGTGGCCTCTTTGCTTCTACTCTTTATTATTTTTCTGTGTCTGTCACTGTCACATGAATAAAAATAATTGAAACTATCGATCGAATTTCGACCAATAGGCCACCACTACTTCATTCAGCTACGGCCGCATTCTATAATATATCTCAAATGTGTGTCTGTGTTTACTATTATTATAACGGTGTGGCCGGGCGTAAAGTTCAGTGAATAAATAAAATAAAGTGGGTAGTACATGTGCAGTGATACTACCTAGAGTGGTAAGTAATTTAATAAGATATGTGTGAAACTTATGCTTTATTCTATACCTTCATGTTGGCATGTCTAGCCTTCTTCGTTGTGGAGGAATCGATAATCCCAATGTTTTGAGGTTATATGATAAATTTTCAATTTACTATATAAAAGGGCCGACACAAAAAAAAAATAAAGCAATAAAAGTTCGTTTCAGTGTCGTCACTAAATCTTTATTGATTAACGAATTCTCTGGGCTTCTTCCTTGAGGAGGAATCGATAATCCCAATGTTTTAAGGTTATATGTTAAATTTTCATTTTACTATTTAAAGGGGCCGTCACAAAAAAAAATAAAGCAATAAAAATTCGTTTCAGTCTCGTCACTAAATCTTTATTCATTAACGGTTTCTTTCAGGTCCTCTGTTATGGAGATTACGTTGGCTGAACGTTCTGATGTTCCAGGAACTAAAATTAATTTTACTTATAACCCGTGGCCTTACGAGTAAAAGTAAAGCAGTGGTTGTTTGTCATTAAATCGTTATTCAGTAACAGTTTCTCTAAGGTCCTCAGTTATGGAGATCCAGGTTGGCCGAACGTTCTGATATCAGGTCGTTAGGCCATAAATATATGCTTCCAACTTTCGAACTGTTCTGTCACAAATTCTTTGGCTGGCATCTTTATGCGTCACATAATCGTCACTAAAAACTGGAGTAGCAGCCAGCTCTCTATCTCGACTGGCCGAACGTTCTGATATACATGTTTGTAGACGCAAAACACGCTGTTTTATGCGCAATAGGTCCGCTGGCCAGCAAAATAAAGCTTTGACGCTAGTTTGCCGTTTTGATTAAAATAAAAACTGAAAATATGGCAATAGCTTCACAAAAACGCGCACCTAAAATTAGGTTCATGCATAACTAAGTGGTGGCGCTAGTGGACGAATAACTTCCTATCAAATGTGAGTTGTTATCTACGTTGTTAATTATCAACAGAGATAAAGAGAGATAAAGAGATAGACAGAGAGAGAGAGAACACGCTGTAATGAAAGAATTAATAGAGAAATATGCTGAATGGGTAGTAATTTACACAGATGGATCTATGAGCGAGAATGGTAGGGGAGCTTTATTTTATGTTCGCTCGCAAGAAAATGCTAGTGGATGTTTCAAAGTAATTGGAAATGTGTGTATCATGTCGTTGGAGCTTACTGCGATCTCAGAAGCACTATCATATATCAAAACAATTGATGACAATAAAGCTGTTATATGTTCAGACAGTAAGAGTGCTTTATATCATATACCTCGATGCGCCACTGCTCGCAGAGGTACACCGATAGCATACGAGATACTCTCTAAAATAGAGGAATTAGCGAAGAAAGGAGTGGATCTGAGGTTGCAGTGGGTTCCTTCGCACATTGGGATACATGGTAATGAGGAGGCGGATAGATTTTCGAAAATTGGAAGTACAGAAGGACAAGAAATTTATGTGAAACCATATTATTCAGAAATATTAACGAAATATAATGGACAGTGTCATGATTTGTGGAAGGAATATTTCAATCAGAGATGAAAGGAAAGAAAAGGAAGGAAAAGGGCATATGGTATAAAACTATATAATGTCAGCCTCCTCGTATACCTTGGTGTACACACTGCAAACCAGTTCGATTTACAAAGCACACATGGATAGCTGTGTCGGTATGACTAGTTACGCACACAAACTAAGTAAAACGAGTGCGCGAGCGAGCGAGCGAGCTCTGTTTTTTATTAGTGTGCGTATGTCGTACCAATAATACCAATGTATTATAATCATGAATTTATGTATTTGGATGAGTTATAATATTTCGCACTTGTTCATTGTAACAGGTTTGGCACAATGGCTAACGTCTTTGTTTAGTGAACAAGAAGTCTCAAGTTCAAATCTCGGGCGCAAAACATTCTTTTCGTTTTGTAATCATAATTTTTCTAAAACATCATTACCTAGTTGAATTGTTATTCCATCGGTATGCGGATTCTGGTGAAGTAGACCATCATCGACGTGGGCCAAAACCGAAGGCAAATTCTTCGGCTCGTCACTACGACATCGTGGCACAGGGCTAATCCGTTTTTATCCACCTACGTAACTGCAACAGCACATAATGTGTGCTTACAAACAGTGCGAAATCACCTGCATGAAGTTGAAGCTGGTTTACTATGTAGTAAGTAAGGCTTTCATCCCGGGAGTCTCGGTCTCGAAAATTACGAGAGTCTCGAGGATTTTTTAGTATTTTCGAGACTCGAGAATGAAATTTGCGGTCACGGGAATAACGAGACTTTTGAGACTTGAGACGCGGGTTACTTTTGTAATAAAATTAGGTTCTCTCCGTCTGAAACCACATTAAACGCCTTTTGTTTCTTCCGCGCCCACTACAAAAATGAAAAAAACTTCAAGAAATAATTTTTTAATTTGCGTTTGTTTAATATTCAAAAAAGAAGCTCTCTGATCCTACTTTATGGCTCATGAAGGAGAGGCGCAAGATGATCCTGCAGCCTTCAGATGGTGCGCTAAATTCCGTAATTTAGCGCATCAAATCAATAGACGGATCTCTAAGTCCTTGAAAAGCGATCTTCGCCGCTTTAATACAGACCGTATTAAGGACGCGATAGAGCGAAATAAAGGCTCCAAAGTCTTTGCTAGAGATCTGTCTATTGGGCTAAGCCAGCTTACGAAACTGAAGGCCGATGATGGCAGGATCGTATCCGCCAAACCTGAGCTGTTGAGAGAGATCGAGAGGTTCTATGGACAGTTATACACGTCAACAAGTAACCCCGTTATGAATCTGGCAAACGACCCAAGAGCTAGATTGACCCGATACTATACCGAAGACATCCCGGACGTCAGCTATACGAGATTAGGATGGCTATGAAGTAGCTCAAAAACAACAAGGCGCCGGGTGATGACGGAATTACGGCCGAGCTCCTGCAGGCCCGCGGAAAACCCATTCTTAAGGCCCTTCAGAAGCTGTTGCAAAACACCACAGGCATGGAACAGACGTGTGGTGATACTTTTCTTTATGAAGTGCGACAATGCCTTTCTTAAGAATTATAGGCCCAACTCACTTCTGAGCCATGTCTACAAGCTGTTTTCGAGAGTCATCACGAACCGTCTCGCGCGCAGGTTTGACGACTTCCAGCCTCCCGAACAAGCCGGATTCCGTAAAGGCTTTAGCACCGTAGACCACATACATACGCTGCGACAGGTTATACAACAAAAGACCGAAGACCTGCCTCTCTGCTTAGCGTTTGTGGACTACGAGAAAGCCTTTGATTCGATCGACTATCGGTACATCGAGGTGCTGAAGTGTCTGTATGAAAAAGCCACTATGTCAGGGAGGGGTACGTATGAATATCGAAGATTAAAATACCTACTGTTAAAATATCGATGTTCAAAACATCGACAATGGAAATATCGAACGACCATAAAACCGAAAATTAAAATAACGAAAGTTTATATAATCGAATGGTTAAATAACCTACGTCCACTATATCTAAAATCCAAATATCTACAAAAGTTACATCGAAAAGTCCAAATATCGAAGTACAGATTATCGAATGTCCTAAATATCGAAGTACAAACTATCGAACGTCTTAAATATCGATGTTAAAGATCGAGTAATATACCTACGTGTAAAAATGGGTTAATTTTCAACATTTAATACATTCATTAATTCACCCCAAAAATACGTACAAGTTAAAATATCGAACAAATTTTGATATAAGTAGTATGAGTGGAAAAAGGTTGCTTCTGCAACGTCTCCGGCGCTACGGGAAGTGCAATCCCTTCGCCCTTGCGTAACAAAGGATAGGCACCCATGTTCACCTCCGCAGCTTCGGCTTGCTGGTCGCCGGGCTCCCACGGGTGCCTATGCTTTGTTACAGCGGGCGGGGGTTGCCCTCCCTTCGCGCCTTCGGATTTTTATACACACTCTAGGGGTAACAGCCAGAAGACTACGTAAATTCAGGGTGCCCCAATTCGGGTTTGGAACAATTTCGACCTATTTTATCCATGAAAATCAGTGTCCAGTGTACAAGCATAGGTCAATCGTGAAGGTATTTATTTATTTAGGTCTTTAAATTAAAATATTTTCTTGAAAGCCAATGTGTTGTGCTACTAAAGTTAGTGACAGAAACGTATCGCTGCAAAACCGACTCCACGTAGTCTTGTCTGCCCTACCCTACCTACTACCTACCCTAGAGTTTAATTTAGAATCGCGTAGGCGCGGAGGGGCGAGGCAGCCCGCGAGCTGAGGAGCAGGTGGTTTTAACACCCGCCGCCGTAGCTGAGGCTGGCCGGCGAAGCCGGCCAACAAGCCTAAGCTCGCGTGGGACTGCCGGAGCCCTGCAGCGCCGGAGCCGTGACAGAAACCATGCTTGCTTGCATGTTGCATGATTGCTGCATGCTTGTTTGCTAGATAGTAATCAGTTACTAGGTGGGTTACAAAAAAAAAAAAGGAAAACCTCATGTAATGTACTCTAATTATTTTTACATAATAAAAACCCAAAATAAAACACATTTGTACGCAATTGTACGTATCACTCATACTGCCTATATAATTTTTTTTCGGTATTTTAACTAGTAGGTATTTTTAACGTTGATATTTTGAACTTAGGTATAATGTCATTCGATATTTTGAATCATTCGAAATTTTAATCACTCGGCATTTCAATCTTCGACGTTTTATGCGTAGGTATAACAATTTTAATTAGTCTGTGTGGTGCCGGACTTAAAGAATACCACCACCCCTTACTTCCCGTGGGTGTCGTAAAAGGCGACTAAGGATCGTACCGGAGAATGGGCAGCAGCGTTCTCTATGTATTCCACCACCATACCATACTGCGATTGCCAACCCGCCTGCCAAGCGTGGCGATTATGGCAAACCCTCCCAAAATTGGGGGAGCCCTATGTCCAGCAGTGGACGTCTATCGGCTGAAACGACGACGAACGATAACAATTTTCGACATTTTGATATAATCGATATTTAAATTTTCGATGTTTTGAACATTGGTATTTTAAGCGTAGGTATTTTAATCTTCGATATTCAAATACGTACCCCTATGTCAGTCCGACTCTAGGACCAGACCAGAAACCTATCCTTTTGCAGCGAGGTGTGAGACAGGGAGACGTTATCTCTCCGAAACTGTACACCGCTGCACTGGAGGATGTCTTCACGTTTTGTACGGTGTCCATTGCGTGTTTAAGAAATATGAAGTCTTGAAAATAATCAATTTAAAGCGAAAGGTTAGTGGTATCCGTTTGCATATACGTTGTATATAATCTACGTTCTGACTTCGAAAGCGATCTCCTTACACCCTGTATATGATTGCCATCTCGACATCGTTTAACGTTTTTGAGAAATTAAATAAAATGTAATAATACCCATACAAAAAAAAAAAAATTTTTTTACAGAGCATTTTTTGAGGTACCTCTTATTTATTATTACTTGTAAACTAATTAATTACAATAATACTTTTTTGTCTTATTTGTTATCACTGCCACAACATTAGAAAAAAATATCAGCGCTCTAGGATCAATGTCCATTTTATATTAAATCGGGACCAGTGTGCGCGCCCTCGCTTCCTCGCGCCACCGATACAATGACGCGAGTACTTTCGCAGTTTCGCCTAGTGGTCGCAGAGCGGGCATCCGGCCAGTACAGAAGCCGCCTCGAACTACGATGGTCCTAGTTTATCATCAGTGACTTCGAGTTACAGTCCTATGGATAGAATGCAACATGCGCATGTAAGCGGGTACGCTCTTTAGGTAATGCTAGGCACTTCCTATCAGGTGAACCATTGGCCTGTTTGCTTACCTATAGATTAACAAACTAATGCTTACTTTTCGTTTGCCTGGCTCTTCGTTCCTTCTTAGATACTTCTTGTTCTTCTACCACTTCAGTTTTAAACTCCATTAAAGGTACATCATCTTCTAAATCTGTCTCAGAATGGTGTGGTGGTGCATCTGCTACATCTAGACAGCTATTCTCTAAACTTTCCAGTTCTAGCTCTGTAATTGTATAAAAACAGTCAAGAGTATTACTTGTTTATTATTAACTAGCTGCAACTCGTGGTTTCATCTGCATAAGACTCGATCCCGTGGGAATATCGCGATAAAAAGTATCCTATGGCCTCATCCAGGTCAAGGTTTACTTATATGGCACATTTCATTCAATTCCGTTCAGTCATTTTAGAGTGAAAGCGTAATCAACAAACATACAAAAAATCAATTCTCGTTATATTATAATACTAGCTTCTGCCCACGACATCGACCGCGTGAAATGGACGATCACCTTCCTCGATAAATGGACTATCCAACACAAAAAGAATGTTTCAATTCGAACCAGTAGTTCAGCTTTATAATAGTAATAAAATATAGATTAGTTTAGATGAGTTTTTGTTTTATTTCACAACAAAATGTGGTTATCATTAAGTTGAATGTAACTAAACCCTGACAAGACATTGTGGTTGTTCAAAAAATCTTTATGATAATTTTTTTTTTTTAATAAAATATCTTATATATTATTATATTTAAAATACTATTAGATTTATTGATAATATTATTTTTGTTCTTAAAAACATACCTTCACTTTGATATTCCTCCATTGGTTCAATAATATGATCTAGTATCTCTGAAACAGCTGGTAATTCTTCTTCTTTGATAGCAATGTCTTCTGTTTTACATTCATCAACTATACTTATGAGCTCTGTTGGAGATATAATAAAGCCACTGAAAAATCCTGAGCCGTCTTGGTTTATCAAAGAATTAGGCTGTAAGAAAACAAATTATTCATTATACTAAAGTCACTCAAAAGAGCCCCCACAAGTGAGGATACTTAAAGTAGGTCCAATGTTTGTACACTGGAGTCAGCCATGCTACCAACATCAGTGACCTCTGCACAAGCTATTGTTGCATGGCTCGTGCCAACACAAGAGAGGACCGTTATCAAACTGCCTACATCATTCAACACTTGATGGTATAGTGTGAAATCCAGACACAATAGGTATGAGCTTGGGAGTATTCACTTCCACGTTATACATATAAATAAGAATAGGTATCTACCTCATAATCCTCATTCATCCTCTGAGCAAACAATTCTTCAGCTTCCAGACATTGTCTCAGTAATCGGTAGCATTGCTTTAGTTTAGTGCAGCAGAAGAAACAAGCAAGAATCGGTCTTCTGTCTTCAGTTACAAACTGGAACAAATTTGTCTGACACTATTTTGCTACTTCTAATGTTACAAATATACAAAGTGTTAAAAAATTAACTTGACAAACTCACGAACTGAACCATTTTCACTAAGGAACCAACTATGAAATCACGAAAAAAAATCAGCTGTTTCATACATTTTGGTCAAGTCGGTATGAACTTTTGTATGAAACAGCTGATTTTCTGACATTAATAAATACATGCTGTTGATTTGCATCCTCGTCAAATTTCAGGAGGTTGTCATAAAAGACATAAATAATCATTTGAAGTACGGTAGGGGGCAATAACTAGTAAGAGATGCTTTTTTTTTGTTGTAGAAATTTAACAGTATTTCAGAATTAAACCCTTAATTCAATACAAATAAAACAGAATCACCCGACTATGCACACAGCGACAATGCATACAGCTGCCATGTAATTCCCCGAAATGGTAGCTCCGGCCGTCTCGCGCCGCAGTGCAATGACCGGTAGCAATAATTTTACCTAATTTTATTTCGAAAATCACCTACATTATTGTCATAAATTTCGCTTCATAATTAACTCATTTTTGAGCATCATTGGAATACGGAAATCTTACTAATGACAGTAATACTAGTGCGCCAAAGAAAAGTTCACTGACCTGTTATCAGATGATTAATAATATCCTTCAAGCTAAAGTTTTCGTAGTTATTTTGTTTTTATTTGTGGATTAAATTGGTTGATTTGAAACTTTCCTTCCTACTTAACGGGCTTAGGACCGGCAATAATTCTACCTTTGTTGGTGTACCGATTTACTAAGTCTAAAATTAATGTTTTCTACGTTTGATGGAAATGGAAAGACGTTCTAGTTAAGTGTAAGTACGTGGTATACTTTCGACTCTTAGGTATTATTGGCGTAGGTAGTTAAAAATTTGAAATAACTTATTTACACTAATGAAATTGATTAAGCTAACAACGTATTTACAAAATGTACAAATAAATAAATTACCTACCTATGTTACCGGAGGTAAAGTTGCCACGTACTGGTTTTCCTTCAGCTTAACAACACTAACACATTCGTTTTTAAAGTGTCGAAAACGACAAAATGTAATCCGCACGGCATTATCACCTGGGAGAATGTCTTGTGCCTTGGGGTAGTGGAACGGGTGTTGCAGTTCACGCTTCAGTATGCGCAACACTGGTGTGGTGCATAGCAGCCAGCATAACGCTCTGTGTCGGGGGTTCCCGATCGGGAAACATCCGGATGACTCCACGTAGGCTGTCTCCACTGATGGCATACCCACCTGACCATCTCCACCAGCACGACATTTGAATTGAACACTTTGTACCTACGTCTCAACGATGTACCGAGAAGCGGAATTCGCAAAGCGCACGAACGCTGCGGCGATTTCAATTACACTGTTAGTTCCGGGGCCGCGGGGGCGTGGCTTAGGGTGCGCGGGAGACTAAGTAGCCGCTTTGCCGCCTCGTGATTGGGGGATGGGATTGATTAAGTACCTACGAATTTATCGAATGATAGATTCTCATGCGCATTTTAATGTGTGTGTAAATGAAAGCGCGGTTATAGGGCTAGTAACAGACGGGCCGCGTTTAAATACGGCTGGTTCACACTTACGGATTTCCGTAAATAAGAAAAAAAAATAAAACAAATACCTACCCATTTTATTGTTGATTTGGGTCGAGAATCATTAGCATAATTACGTCCTTGAATTTGACTAGGATGCAAATCAACACATTGTATATTAAACAACTGACATAAATAATACAATTGAATCAATAATAACATGGCTTAACAAAAATAATCTGAGTAAACCTAACAAAAACTAATTTTATTCAATTCAGTACATATGGATGGGATAATAAGACTTTAGACAACAATTATAGAAGAATCCTTAACTATACTACAGGTACGTTTTCCCTACCATTACTGCGCCCCCGGTCCTTGATATGCATTGGTCGCTGTAGCACCATTAACATGAGGCTACAGGAGCTAGTGCGAATCTTGGAGTTCATTCGATTAATCGAGTCTGGTTTAACCACGCTGGGATCGGTGCAATTCATTCATTCATAAATCAATGATTTGATTTGATTTTGATTCATAAATGAATGAATGAATGATAACAATTATAGAAGAATTAAATTAAATGAAGCAAATGAAACTACCTTTCTCGGTATCATGATTGATGAACACTGAAACTGGAAGGCCCACATCTCAAAGACAACAGCATTAAAAACAGAATTATCTGCACACTATGGGTACGTTGATTCTGTGTTGAGATGTGGTCAGCTCAACAGAAAGTCAGAGTATTAATCACACAGAAAAAATGCATCCGCACCATAGGAGGGATATGCCCATGGAAATCTTACAAATTCTTTTTCAAAAAGTTCAAGATACTAACCCTTCCGTGTCTGTACATCTTTGAATGCACTAAATTTGTTAAAATGCACCCGGAGTTAATTAAAAAAGCTCATGAAATGTATCCAAAAAGTAATTGGTAGAATGGTTTTGCCCATAATCCTGAGGACAGCATTATACAGTAAAAATAGCTAAGCAATGTGTGGTTGCATGTTTAATGCTACTATACCAGACAATATTAAAATCTTAGGAGCTAATCAATTTAAAAAGTGTCTCAAAGTATGGTTAGGGGAAAAAAATCTACTCAGTAAACAACATTTATATAATAACAGGTTTTAATAATAATTATTATAACAATATTGCTTTATTTTTTTTTTTTGCTACTCAATTATAATAAATTGTATTCTGTTTGCATGTCACATTATTGTGACCAAGGGTAATGGATCTGTATAATTACCTAGATTATGACTGAAATTGTACCAACACCAAAGGCAAATGAATTGATTTGATAAGTATTTATTCTGTCAGGTTTCCTGTTGTCCTTCATTGATGTCCGTGATTTCCGACGATTCTCTGACCGAAAGTTCGTGTATTTGTGATTTTTATTAAATATAAAAACTTACTGGAATATCAGTCAGCTTCTCATACAGTTCATGTAAGTTCCTGTTGACTATTAAACACATACGAACATCCTCCGCCAAACATATCCGACACATTGGCAGCTTTTCCATCTTTTCACTCAATAACCAGTGTCACTTAAGTTGTTTAGTTCAACTTTAAGTTTGTATTATAGAAAAACAGTGATGCGTTGCCTACAGAAAACAAGTAAGGCTTGTTTAATACGACTTCTTCTTGCTAATCAAAGACTACTAATAAAAGTTATTTCGTGCACGCTTCCTTTGTGGACCGCGGCAAAAGACTGCTAGTTGCTACAGCCGGAAAGAGCTAAACTTATTATATCTTCCGCAAGTAGTCCAGACAGTCCAGGTAATTTATAGGAATTTACATCGCCGTTCGCCGGTAGTTTGTTTGTTTTTTATTACTTCACAAACAACAGACAAAAGAGCACAAAAATACAAAATATTTTTAATATACCCCTAACTAAACCACAGAGTACATAAATAAACGCTGCCGGCTACACAGAGTGCCACTACCAGGGCTGCCAGGTGCAAAAAAGATGTGAATCATATTTTGATCAAGATACAATCTGACCTTAGACAAAGAAAAGTGTAGACGGCGGGTATCTCCATTTCATTTCCACAAGAAAGGGATAAAGTATTATAGCTATAATATTTCCGTCTCTCAGTGCGTGCCAGTTTTTTCAAGGCAGCTACTCATGTAGCCTATGTTAGTTAAGTTAGTTTTTGTCTCATGTGTGGCCACGCTACCCGATGCTCTATAGCTTTCTTACTCTAAGCAATCTGACACTGACCTGCAAATTGCAAAAAACGTAAGAAAATTTGAATTCCGCTGTCTACCACTATCAATTATTCACCTTAAGGTGAATGCTCCAAACAGCCCGCGAAATTCAAATTTTCTTACGTTTTTTGCAATTTGAAGCCAGTGCTAGGTTGTATGTTGATTAAAATATTATTCGCGGCTGTAAGACATATGTAGTTACAGAATTATAATCATCAAAATCATCAATAAAACGCGCTAAGTTCATAAAGCTGTAGGAATTACTTTTTCTGTTTTTCTTTTGTTCTTACACCTTTATGAAGTTGGAGGGTTGTATTGGTGATTTTGATGATTATAATTCTATAACTACATACGTCTTACAGCCGCGAATAATATTTTAATCAACATACAACCTAGCAGCGGCCTGCAAATTGCAAAAAACGCAAGAAATTTTGAATTTCGCGGGCTTGTTTGGAGCATTCCCCTTAAGGGGGAAGCGCTAAAGTAGCCCGCGAAATTCAAAATTTCTTACGTTTTTCGCAATTTGCTGGTCAGTATTAAACTGTAGGTTGATTAAAATGTAATTCGCGGTGGTAACAAATATGTATTTACAGAATTATAATCATTACAATCAGTAATAGAACTTGTTAAGTTAGTATAATCCCCAAATATCAAGATTTCATGAAATTGTCATTCTTGGGGATTACTTGGTCTTAGAGAGTTGTGTTGATGACTTTGATGATTATAATACTGAAAATGCATATTTGTAACCCCAACATTATACTGCAGTGTATCGCAGGCAGACTGTTATGACTATGATTGTGTGAATCGCTGCTGCAAGCTTTCTACATCGGTGTTGACTTGTTGAGCTTGTAGCAGGGAGACCGCGTGTTAGGATAATTCCATACAAATTTTAACATACCGTTAACTC
Source organism: Mesoligia furuncula (assembly GCA_916614155.1). Taxonomy (NCBI): domain Eukaryota; kingdom Metazoa; phylum Arthropoda; class Insecta; order Lepidoptera; family Noctuidae; genus Mesoligia; species Mesoligia furuncula. Next base: position 17,517,442 of record OU744817.1, on the reverse strand, counting down.
TTATTGGAGGGCAGTTAGAAAAAACTAATAATATCAAACTTTTAAATTAAATAATCCACTTTAAGGTTGTAAAGAAAGCAAATACTGTATAGCTTTATAATCACTTTAATATCAATACCACACTTAGATAATACTTATAATTAGGTATTACACAAAATACGTATCCGCTCGGCGAGTGCTCAAGCTCGACTGCCACGTTCCCAGGTGAGATTATACACGTAGGCTACGGTTTGACAGCTAGTTGCTGTCAACCGGCAACAGCCAGTTTAACAACTATTATTCTATGTCACTTGGGCACATGGTTACACCTTTACAAAATACAATATTAAAACTGCAGAGGCATGAATCTAAAAATAAATTAGAGCATTGCTTTACATAATTTAATATAACAGTAACAATAGCTAACACTTACGTCGTATTCAATTTTTAATATTAGATATACAGTATGGAAACCACATAAATATGAAAAAAATTATATCACCCATTTGTTATCGCCTTTACTGACGATATACAAAAAAATCAACTGTTCCCTACGCTTATGTTCGTTTAACTCGTCAAAATGTAGGGAACAGCAGATTTTTTTTTCGCGACCGATTTCGTTTATTTTTTGTACGTAATTATAATTAGGTACTTATCGTTAGAAAAGGCGATAACAAGTACCTATGTGGTATATTTATTGGATATAATTATGTATGTGGTTTCCATACTGTATACACGAATGTAAGTACCCATTTTCACCCCCGTAAGGATCCAATTTCCCTTCTTAGTGTTCGCCTACATCATAAAAGGAACCCTTGTGCAAAAGTCCACGTCCTTAGACCAGTACTTTGGGTTGTGCCGTTGTGTGTTGATATGCCAGTCAGCCAGTCATTCATTCAGTTAGTCAGTTACTCCTTTTATTTAATTATGTAGGTATTTATAGATTTGTGGCTGGGTATAACATCTGTATAAATATTATCTATGGTATTCTTGTGAGCTCCAAAAACAGGTTTACAAGATAGTACGACTGGAACGACATATGAACAGTTTCCTACTTGCTTGAGTTACATATCCGAGCCGATTCTCGTAATTAAAAATGTTCAAAATCTAGTCACAATCAGAGAAACAATTTTCATAATTTTAAGAACGTTCACAGTCTGATCTGCCTGTCAAAAATACCTCTAATTTCCCTACGTTTTTGTCACACATTTTTCTTTTTTTTTCACATTGGTTTTCGCTGAGATGAGATAGCTACTAGATTTTGAACACTCGTGTAAGTAACACTTATCCTTTTCAAAGCGATCATACAATTAAGAACGGGAACTCTGTACATACATACAATAAACTGCTCCAATTCTATTCAGGCTATTTTATAGTCCGCTCAACAGATAGGCTCACAATATCTTTATGGTACTTAAATTTGATTTGGTTACTTACTAAAATAAAGAGCCACCATGTAGAGCATCTACTCTGCTGAACGAAATACCAACCTGGTGATTACTAAAATTGAACATGAACTGATTACTTTTAAGCCAATGTTCTGTCATACAAAGAATATCTATATATAGAGAAATGTGCCGATTAAATCTTATAAAATAATCAGTAGGTAGTTTGAAAGTTATACTAAAATGTTATTTTTGTTTATCAAAGGAGAATGCCGTCAAATATAGGGCGCCCTGTACCTAGGGCTGCCATCACCTAAATTAGTGACCCCGGATAAAAACTTCAAAAACCCTGGACATTTGGGTGAAATAAAAAAAAAAACCCCGGACTCCCTCGAAAAATAAGTTACAATAAAATAAAAAATCGTTAAGTATCATATTTTGTTTCTTATTTATAGAATATCAATTTAAACCTCAACAATAGAAATGAAACGCTTAATTTATTAATCAATTATACACTCTTCTCTATGTGAGAGGTATTCTGTTAAAAAAAATAATTAGGAACACTTCTTTTTGGAATCAATGAAAATTAAAAATTAAGTAAATCAAAAGCAAATTATGAATTGACACGAGCGCACACATAATATGCCGCGCGGCTAATTTTTAACTATGATTTATGCTTTAATTTATTGCAAATCATTCAAAGTCGGATTTCCCTTAACACAGAAAGTGTCCGGGTTTCACCAGGACACTTTTTCAGGACCCCGCCCGGACGCTCCCCGGACGCCCATCAAACTAGGACAAATCCGGGGAAACCCGGACGGATGGCAGCCCTACCTGTACCAAACGAAAAGTCCGCTGTCACAACCAAGCCTAGTGTATTTGGAGGAGTATCTATTTAATGCCCTTCCTATATTGCTAACTATTTTTTACAAGGCTTCCCGCAATTCGTATTTATTTGTCATTTACCAACTTAATATTTTGAGGTTAGATACGTTCGAAAAAATGGATGAATGATGACGATGAATGGTGGAGCCGGTGGAGGCATCGCTCTGGATTATCACACAAAGACGGAAAAGCACCTGAACGTTTTCGTTAATAAGGATTTTAATTATATTTAAATAGTTCAGATGAAACCAATATTGAAAGCAACGTCATCCGTGACGGCGAAACAGAACAAATGAATCGGTCCAATCCACAGATATAGATATACCTAGATAACGCAAGAGTAACTACTTCGCGTGCCAAAAATTGCACCAACTTATGATTACAAATCGTAAGCCGCCTCTTTCGTGCTCAGTCCTTTGTACTGCTGGCTGGGTAAGTGTGAGCGAGAGCGCGAGCTTGTGACGTCATAGTAGGTAGTCAAAAATATGGCACGCTTGGTTTTCATACAGTTCGTGATACTTGCGTTATCTAGGTATATCTATATCTGTGGTCCAATCCTTTAAATGCTTAAAATGTGTTCTAAAATAATAATCTAAATTAATACGACGCAACGCGTGACCTAAAGATTTTTTGACACACATAAAAATATACCTAATATTATAGTAAATCGGTCGAACTGTCGATAGATACTTACAAATTATCTTCTTCATTTAAATGTTGTTGGCAGGAACATTTTTTACGTAGTAGCAACATTCGGAAATGAAGTGCAATGGCAGTGACTTAGAGAAATTACGTACTTACAAAAGTAAATAAAAATACTTTTTTATCACATCTATTCAAAAAAAGCTAGTGTAATGTTCGTAAGCAGGGACTAAAATAGCTCTTTAATCCCTACGGACTAAAAGTGATTTGAATTTGAAATGTGGATATTGTTAGTAAAGTTCCAATCACCAAAGAGATCAATCACGAACATCGTATGAACAAGTAACAAGCTGTATGATGTTAAATTAAAACGCGCGAACCTAATTAAAAGAAAAAAGTTTGTGAAAAAATAAAAACCGCTCGAAAAGCATTCTGCCTTCGTTCGTAATTGTTTGCTCAAATTAGGATTTTACTTAGTATTATAAAAAATGAGTATGTAAATAAATAAACGTACTATTCTTATTCACAAGTTGCACTTACTTATTTTTTTATAGAGGGGGATAAAAAGTAGAGTGTCCACCTCGGGAGCAATACTTTTTTAAGCTCGAGTGACGTACTTTGAATCTCTCGCTGCGCTCAGGATTCTACGAAACACTCTCGCCTACAAAATAGTGGTTGGCCCCTTGGCAAACAATCTACTATTATTTTTGATGTCCGGAATGAAAAAAATGCATGTCATATTGCATGAACTTATGACCCCCAATACCGATTAAAAGGGGAGTGCGCCAAAAAGCAGAGGCGCCCTAGGCAAGAACCTCATCGGCGCCTCTCTAGCGTCCATACTATATTATAAATATTTACTAGTTACTTAGTAAACATTGATGACTACAGTTGACGTTGCTACTTGTTTGGTAGAGGTTACTCCAAGTTGGAGTTGGTATTTCTTTACTCAACTTGAAGTAACCTCAACTACTGCTGCTGTTGTAGCAACCATAATTTTCTTTTCCGTGTGTACACGCACTAAATCAGTAAAGTATAGCAAAGAAGTAGTAGCAATTACGTGATAGAAACCCTTGACGTTTGAAACACGTGACAGTGAGTGAGTAAATATGATTATGGAAGTTAAACTGTGACTCGAATTCAACCCCTAGAACCTCTAACTTCGTAAACACGAGGAATTGTCTCATTGCAGAGCTGGTAGTTTATATGTATTATATGTGAACAATGAAGGACATCACTTGACACGTTGCTATAATAAAGAGGAAGCGGTTTCGGACACAGCTAGTACAGTCAGCTTCATAGAAAAGGTACCCCCTTTGGTATTGACATCGAACCTATTTGAGTTGTCCTCGTAGAGGCGATCGGCAGCGGCGGCGACCTCTCGCGTCCGGCCCTGGTGCAAGCCATGGTCCGGGGCGAGAGGGAGTGGGAGGCAGTCACCTCCTTCTGCGAAGCAGTCATGCTAACGAAGGAGGTGGCGGGACGGCTCAGGGAGAGAGCCTCCCGTCCCAGCCGCCGCGGGAGACGCTCCGGGCGTCGGGAGCCGCGTGACGACTCCCGGCCACCGCAGGCGCGGGCCTGCGGGCGGAGAGTAATGGGTAGCTCACCGCCCGATCAGGACCAGGCCCGTGCCGGACGGCGCGTACGTGTCCACGCGCGCCTCAAAGAGATGTCAGCATCGAGGAGGGGCCCCTTAGGGCCGAAGCCTGCTGGGTCAGCGGGATTGTCCGAAAGGGTTACCGCTGGCCCGGAACATAAAGGGCTAAGGAAGGAACACGGGTGGGTTGTAGTCAGTAAGAGTCTGACACTCCCTTCCGTTCCACCCAGAGCGGGAGGAGTCATTTGATGATTTCCCATCCGCAAAAAAAAAAAAAGGGTCAACCTACAAACAAGTGATGGCATCAGTAACAAGAAATGTATTTAATCCTAAAACTAACATTACCTACTGTATTTGTAGGTAACAGTTCTGAGGTCACAAAAGAGTTTTTTGTAATGTAACGTAAATGGCGTGTTGGTCTAATGGTAAACACTGCGGCTTAGTAATGCGATGGTCACGAGTTCAAATCCACGGATGAGAAGATTTCTTTTTCTTTATTTTATTTATTTATTTACCCTTTTTTAGTTTCTTTAATAGGTGATTGATTGTGGTGTTGTGTTAACTATTATTTAAGGAATCAAATGGAGGTTTGTAATAAAAGCTAGGTTTTTTTATTTTGATAAAAAATATTTATTTAAAGTTGTGAAAACATACATTTTTTATACTTACTCTGTATGATCTTATCGAAAAAAGCCTGGTTAAAAATTGAAATGTTGTCATTTGTGTCTGCGAATTACAGAGGAAGAACCAACATGCTAAACTATAATAGTATAGCAATATACATATTTCTCTTTTATCACATTTTCTAATAACCCTTATTTAGCACAACATAAGAAAAATATGTGAGGTCAGATGGTGCATCGTTAACACATTACAAGACTACTAATGTAAAAACAAATAATATTAAAAATTTCTGCGTCTACATTTTTGTCTTGCGAAATTGTCATTAACATCATCATAGTTTAAAGATAGCAATAATTTTGATTCGATGTTAAGTATTGCTAACGAATTTAATTTCTTATCTGTCATGGTAGAGCGAAGATAATTTTTCACTCTCTTTAGACAGGAAAACTCCGCTCACCACTACAATTGCAGACTGCCGTTGACACGCACATACTTAAGGCGATGGCAATATTTGGGTAAATTATTTCAAGATCTTTATTTCCTAGAACCTGTAAAATTGCGTTGGTTGTTCGGGGCAATTCTCCGTCTCGAGCCATCGTTGTTAAATAAGAGCGTAGATGGATACATTCATCAACAAAGCACTTTTCTAAATCACCAGAATACATTGTTACTAACATACTTATTTGCTTTATTTTGAACTTTTTCAGTGTTCAAATTGATTAAAAACGAAAATTTACTGTAAAAATTGCTGTACGCTTCTCGTCTCTTTTGAAGTTCAACCACGAGACTGTCTATAATTACTAGATATACTGTCAATCTGAATGTTTCCCGACCAGATAATGAATTAATATCTTCGGCAGATTCATCTGCTGTGAGCTTTCTCTTACGTATCCTCTTTGTGTCCTTTTCATATTCATTGGGTAGAGAGTTCCAAAGCTTGCTGTTCATATTTATTAAAATTATCCCTTTCAGCAGAAATTATGTAAATTAGGCTGTCATACATTTCAATAACTGTGTATACTTACATCAATATCAACAGACTGTAATTTTTTGTTGGTTTTGTCAATGTGAACCAAAATAAAACCCCAAAACACGATCATGAAGGCAGTTCCTAGTCGTTCTAATTTTAATCTTATACCTACCTTTAGCTTCATAAACAGCTGAACGTTTTTGCTCAGAAATGCTCTCTCTAATAAACAACACATCGTACATTACTCGAAATGACTTTTTCAAACTTTTACAAGCATCTGCTCGAGCTGACCAGCGTGTGACAGATGTGTTTTTGACGATAGTTTTTTTTTATCACTACCTACGAGAATTTAGGCTTGTAGGGTTTCCCATCTTTGAGTTGAACACAATTAATTTGTTTAAAAATTCCATGCGCGCGCCCCTTTCTAACCTCGCGCCTCTAGGCACATGCCTAGTTTGCCTTAGGGATAATCCGCCACTGGAGGTAACCGAGTCACTAAAGCCTACTTGTGCATATTTGTATGCCTTGCAACTAAGGCTTTACATTTAGAAGTCGTTAGTGACCTTACAACGGAAGCCTTCATATTATGCCTACGCAGGTTCATATCGCGGCGCGGTAAACCGAATACTTTCTACTGTGACAATGGAAAGAACTTTGTGGGAGCCAACAATGAGTTGGGAAGGGTTATACGGTTGAGCCGTCAATCAGTCTCAGACTACGCAGCGACTGAAGAAATTAGGTTATATTTAGTCGCCTATTCTCCACACTTTGGTGGAATATGGGAAGCCGGCGTCAAGTCCGCCAAGTCTTTATTGAAACGCGTAGCTGGCAATTCCTCCCTCACGTTTGAGGAGCTAGCGACACTCTTCTCACAAATCGAGGCCATTCTTAACTCCCGTCCTATTTCCCCCTTTAGTTCCGATCCTTCTGACCTAAATCCTCTAACACCTGGGCACTTTCTCATTGGTCGTCCATTGTTATCAACGCCGTCATTGCCTGTCCAGTCAACCAGGCCCAACAGATACCAGCAAATAGAACAGGCGCGGCAGCAATTCTGGAAAAGATGGCGCCTTGAATACATGGCAGAGCTACAAAATCGCACCAAATGGCGAAGGCACCAGACGCCGCTTCAAGTTGGTGACCTCGTCATCCTCAAGGAGGACAACCTGATGCCACTTCACTGGCGAATGGGCCGGGTCTCCAAACTTTACCCGGGCCCCGACGGAGTCAGCAGAGTGGCCGACATCTACACTACCAAGGGCACAACCAGACGAGCTGTGAACAAGTTGTGCCTATTACGGTCGTCTACACCATAGAAGATTTTGAAAGGCAGCTGAGCCTTTCAATGCCGCGGAGGATGTTCACGCCAGTAGCGTGAACGCAGCATCAAGCATTCAAACGCTCCATCGCGCGGGGGTGAGCGGGGCGAGAGGAGCAGGCGCCAGCGCCGCCGCCGCGCCAGAGTCGACCAGCACACACGTTACTGCGCACACGCGTCCCGTAACAATTTGTACGCGCTCCGCGCGCAATCAATTCGTTGTAAAGTCTCACAATAAATCAGATTGTCATAAAGTAAAACAGTGTCAGTCATTTCATCCATAACACCATGATTGAAACGAAGTAGAATTTAAATCTAACTATAAAACTAACGATGTTGGAGTACCCCAAGTCAGCGTGATAGGAGCGTTTTATTTCTGTTATATATCAATGACCTTCCCAATGCAAAACGCTACGAAGCAATCTTATTTGCTGACGATACGACACTAATAATAAAATGTAAGGACAAAAATAAGTTGGAACATGAAATTAATGAAGCAATGAAAGACAATAATTTGGCTTAATAACAACAATTTAATAATCAATATAAATAAAACAAAAATAATTCAATTTCAAACTTATAAAATATCAAACTTTTAGAGTCTTAGTATAAAAAATGACGACACTATCCTAGAACAAGTAAGTAGTAAACACAAAATTATTGGGCATAATAGTGGATCAAAACTGCAATTGGAAATCACACATCAATTACGTATGCGATAGCTAGACGAATTCGTATACGCAATAAAACGTCTTCGATCAACAGTGTCAAGAGCCGCAGCAGTCACTGCATATTACGGATACGTAGCGTCTCTGCTTTCATATGGTCTGATACTATGGGGCAATTCAACTGAAGTTTGGCATTTCGGGTACAAAAGAAGTGTCTTAGGGCAATATCTGGCGTCTGGTTTTTGCCTTTGGACTGCTGCAAACCTTTATTTAAAAACTTCATATTTTACCGTTACCCTGCATGTACATCAATAAACTATGTATGCTAATAAAGCAAAATCCGCACTATTTTCGCATGCAATCAGAAGTGAGCCACAAAAAGGCTTCTGCTCGAAATAAATACAAACACGAATTAAATGTACCTCAATGTAGATTGCAAATATTTAGGAGGAATGTATATGTTCATGCCATTCAGGTGTATACCAAGTTACCAAACTCATCTAAAGAACTTCCCATCCCCATGTCCAAGAAAAAGCTGACAAGTTGGTTATCGGATAATTGTTTTTATGACATTGGTGAATATATGGAATATTGTAAAAATCCAAGATGACATGTACTCAATTTTGACATTGATTTTAAAGTAACGACTACCTAATTATAATAATTCAAATTGGACATATTTTTAATCATTAAATCTTATAATTAATAGGCTTGTGTCCATTAAGAGTAAATATAATGGATAGAGGTTTATAATGATTAATTATATTATGGAGAAAATAACAAACAATTTTAATTATTAAAAGCGTTAAAGATTAATAACATTTTTAAGAAATAAATTTCGTAAAATGAAACATTTAGTCACGTGACAGTGAACACCAATCAGAAAGCGTTACGTCACGCCGTGCGAAACTCCAATCTTGTCTTTGACGTTTCGAGTATCGCTACCGGTTCGTGATAAAATTTTGGTTTTTAACAACTAATATCAAATTGATACAGTTTTTGCTAGTTATCATTTGAAAGAATATAATATAATATCTGAAAAAGATACACAACAAACTAGGTATTTGCCATTTGAAACTTTAAATCATGTAGGTAGTTACGTTGTTTGATATTATACGTACTTAGGTAAACTTGTATCAGAAGTATCTATAAGAGAAGAACTTGGAGTACAACTTTCTTTTGATTCATTCAGACACTCTGATATTATCACCTTTGTTGGTTTTTTTAGAATATATGGCCGTTCTGTACTGCTGCATGTTCGTTTTCTTCTGTCTTCTTGACATCCAACTTGGCATACAACCCGATTTCATGCGCACTTGTGATTAGTTGTGATACTGTTCCCTTCATATGATACTCCATATAATTAATCATATCATTTGGCAACTAGAAAAATAAAAAGAGTATGTTTGTAACATTAATTAGAAAACTAGAATAAAACGTTAACTCCTAAAAGTGAAACAACAACCTGAACTCATGTATTTATTATTTGGAAAATAGGGATTCTACAAAACACATCTAGTTTGCCCGAATTAAGTAATAGACTGTATTGTGTGAAATACTTACATCAAAATGATCTTCACAAAAATACATTCTTGAACCTGTTGATAAAGTATGAGCATCATCTCTTCTTGCAAGTTTTAGCCACTTTTTTATTTCTCTATTATTTTTTGGAACATATATAAGTAAATAACTTGTTTGGCGTTTTTATAGTCGTGCTATCACACTGGGGCACTATACAGTACAGTCGGTGGCCAACATTATCTGACCCACTTGAGTGATAGCGAATTTGAACCTTATCGTGAACATTTGGAATACTCCGTGCAAGCATTTCGATAAATCATGTTGTTAGGCGATTTTAATCATTATATTGTTGTTGTTAAGGTTGAAAGGCTAATGAGTTTCAAGATTACTAAAAAAAACCAAGGCGAGGGTGGATGAATAAAAAAAAATATCGCGCATCAGTAACATTTTAAAGGTGTCTACGGTTAATAGCTAAATTCCGTGATTCATTTTAATAGCTGGTTGTGATTGTGCGATAATGAACTTTATGAAAATATACGTTACGGTTCAAATTCTTTAGAATATTGCGTCTGTCATCACAACTAACATCAAATTTCAAAACATATTACAATAGTTGTGTTGGTCTCGTGGTGACTAAGGCAGTTCGATATTTATCGTTGTCTGCGTTCGAAACCAGGAAAAACCTAACAGTTTTTTGTTAGCAATGTTTTGTTTTTTATTATTATCTATTTTTTTACTTTTTTTTAACGAACTAAGTCGGGAAATATCTTTTTAAATGGGCAGTTTGTATAGAAATGAAACAAAATCATTGCAAGTAATAAAAATGTTTATTAATTCATTAAAATATACATAAGTAAGATAAAGTAAGTAAATGCTCTTAAATTAATACATTTTATAATATCATATCCAAACCTAACCATTTATAAACATTTAAAAAAAGTCATGCTAATGGTAATTGCTTGGAAGAGTGTTATCGAGAAAACATTGATGTCTATAGGTAAATGCGAGAAAATAATGAATTTGTGAAATGTTTTACAGATTTATAGCTAAGTATATGTAGTGAATCAACATGTTATTTAAATAGAAAAATGCATTTCCATTTATAACAATAACATCACCACAGAATCTTACATTCAATTGAGCATTTACTTACATAGTGTGTTTCAAAATACTTATAAGTAGATTAGTTAGTAGCGAAGTGGCGCACCGTCTCCTTCTATAACTTGCTGTAAGCGGCTACGCATACCGCTCACCATGTTCCAACACAAATCTTTTCCTCTCATGTGCTCCCATGTCGATGACACGATCTCAGCCAAATCGTTTTTATTTCGCCCTTCGGATGTGATTTAAAACCATTTGACCCCATAGGTTTTCTATAGGGTTCAAATCGGGAGTTTTAGATGGCCAGTAAATAACAGTTACACCTTCTTGAGCAGCTAACCAATTCTTGCAACACAAACAAACAATGCCTGCACGGTGGATGGAGCAGTTATCTTGCACGAAGTAAATATCTGTATTTGGATAGGCAATTCGCACAGTCGGCAACAGGACGTCACCATCCAGCCAGCAATGTTTTGTATAGTCATTAAGTTCCGACATGACGCTTTGATTACACCAAATTCATTAAAAATACTTTTCACGATTTACGTCAAACGTTTTAGAAATGTTTGTGCGCCGCAGTCACTGTTTAGGTAGTTTAGGTAGACTGACTTTTGTCACTTAGATCAATTTATTTATTTTATTTATCCATCTACCCCACGACGTAAACTTTTACTTCGTCCTACTTATTTGAGGACTTATAGTTTTTTTTTATTTACCTACTTGTTTTCCAGAAAAGTTGTTAGGCAAAAATCATATTGGTCGTTCTATAATAATGCAAGAAATATTGTAGAAATCATAAATGAAAACAAATAAAGAAAAAGAAATTATAAAGAAATTGATATAAGGTGGATTGTGTTTTCGAACCCACATGTTGTTCGTCGCGAATCCAGCATCGAACCGCGAAGCCACAATGACTGGTTGAAAATACGCGAAATTAAAGATTAGGTAGTAAGTATGGCCGTGTTACTTAAAATCTTTTCAACTTTAACGACAAGAATATAATGATTAAAATGGCTTGACAAGTTATGCCGGTGGGTCAGGCAATGTTGGGTGGGTCAGACAATGTTGGTCACCGACTGTACTTATAATATGAGAAATTCCTTTTTAAAACTAACTATAACGTACGAAGACACGATTGCTCTTTGGTTTGTTTCGCACGGCGTGACGTCATTCAAGACGCCATGACAGTCTTGTTCGTTTTGAAATTGGTTTTTTAAAAAGCGAAATGTATAATGTAAACGCTCAATTAAAAATAAATAAACCTTTTTTTTCGATAAAATGCCTAATAAGCTAAAGTATTAAGCAGTTATTGAAATGTTGTCAACTAGCCTATTAGTTATAGGTATTAGTTATAAGTAACAATTAAGTATTAATTAGGGCGCATTTACCGCATTGGTTAGCTGTAATGGTAGATGTATGTTGTTAAATAAATAAATAATTAAACCCGCAATAGTATAGCATCCATACATGCAAAAAAAAAATATTACCATTCGAAAACAAAATGTTTTTATTTTTTTTTAATCTTAAAATATTCACTGTAAATGTTAAATTGATACGTTAAAGAAACACTATACACGCGTACTTGAAGGACTGTCGCAATTTATTTATGAATGACGGGCCGCGTGTGCGGCGATTTAATTGATGCGCCTAGCCCCGCCCCCTGCCCCCGAATGTCCACCTAATTTTATTCGGAACTAATCTCACGCGCTGACCGGACGTGCATTATTTTCGCATTGCAACATCTGGCGTCATTCTTGTGTGAAAAATGCCGCGTTATCAGTTCAGTGCTCAGGAGTATGTGAACATGGTGCTCATTTATGCTGAGTGTAATTATGATGGTGCACGTGCTCTGAGGATGTATGCTGAGAGGTGCCCCAATGCACATCAACCGCGGAATTCTCGTGTTATTGTGTGCCCTGGTGCGTATTCGTAACAATGAACCGGTAGTGCCACGTCGTTCTGGTGGCAACGGTTCCGTGATATCTGTGCGACAGGAAGAGAACTAAGCGCGCACCACGAAAAAGTGCAAGGTTTGCTTGGTCCAGCTGACTTCGAGCGCCGGTTAACTTATTGCCAGTAGGCACTGCAGCGATGTACGGAATTTTAATGTTATTGAAACGTGGCTTAGATAGGTAGGTACATGAATTTATGTTTTTTTTTATTTACTATGTTTGCGAATAGGTCCTTCCAAGCCCAAGGTGCCTCACTGAGTGACTCGTTCTTTTGTCAGCCGGGCATTTAGACGGGTTGTTAAATGTTATTGCTAAAACTAAACATGTTCAATGCAGCAACACAAACAGCATAAATGTTTAACTTTACTGATAACAACCCGACGACGTGTTTTGGCACTGTCTTTGTAATTCAATAAGCCGCCTTTATCAACGTCGCCGCTCGCCATTCAGCGCGGCGCGCGGCGCGGGCTCGGGGCGGCCGGCTCACTCGGCTTCGTGAACTAATGTGAATACTCTGTCTCTAATGTTCATAATTCCGAAGCATTCAACTTCATAATGTCTGTAGCAATAAACATCTATTATACTTTTATTTGTTTTCCTATATTTTCTCAACATAACCAATTAACCATCTTTTACACTATGATTCAAAGTCATATCTTTTTGTTTAAATTTCATTTTTAGATTTTTTTGTTTAGATTTAATTTATAGCGGTAACCAACATAATATAATTACAAAAGTAACACATTTGTAATGACAACTTAGGATGCAAGAGCGAGCGAAGCGAGCTCTCGACTTGGGGCACCCCGACTCGGACAGGTTAGGGCCCCCGTCATCCCCTTCGTGTTAGGTTCCTTTAAACCCTGTAGACAGAAATAGGGGCCCCGCGAAGCGGGGCTCCGTCGACTACGCCTAACCACATATTTTTGTAGATAAAAAAAAACTTTGGTATTTCTTTTCTCGGCCACTATGATTTTGCGAACTTTGCGGTTTTCAAATTTACACTAAAAAGAGTCTATTCTATCCAAAAAAAAATAGCTACTATCAAAAAGCGCCGGCTTTGGAAGTACAGTGGTTCCATAGACACAATTCAGTACGTTATGTAAAGCCTTTGAGTATTAAACCAACTGTAAAGCATACCCCCAAATAATAATCATACCCTCAAATTAAAACTATAAATATCATCTTCTAATATTATGGTAATTATGTTTAGAGATAAAAGCGTTATGATAAAAAACAGTAGGAGTTTAAATATATTTACATTAATGATATTATTAATTACAATTTTCGGACACATGAGTGTTATGAACATCGCCGGTAGCACTACAAATAGTATGAATGAAAACTTTAGGATGAAAAATTTTAGGAAGACTGATCATTCGGATTACAAATCATTAGGAAGAACAATTTCGGGTAAAGAACTTTAGGTGAGCCAATATGGACCCCGTTTGGGCAATACTACTACGAGTACTATTCCGCGCTACTATTTTGATTTTAAACAGGAGGTTTCGAGTTTATTGTCAATTAATTATTTTTTTGAATTCGGATTATATTATGCTTATTTTTCTATGCTGGTATTTTTATTTTAATCTATTAATGATATAGATTAACGAGTTTAAGGGAACCCTCTGTTATTTAACATACTGTATGTTAATGCCATTCCATTCCAGGTGTATACCAAATTACCAAACTCAACTAAGGAACTTCCCATCCCCATGTCCAAGAAAAAGCTGACAGAGAAGTTATTGGATAAGACATTGGTGAATATATGGAATATTGTAAAAATCTAAGATGACATGTACTTAATTTTTACATTGATTTTAAAGTAACGACTATCTAAAAAATATTACCATTCGAAATCAAAATGTTTTTATTTTTTTTTAACATAAAATATTCACTAAAATGTTAAATTGATATATCTAAAAAAAAAAAAAATTCATATTGGACATATTTTTAATCATTAAATCTTATAATTAATTGTAGGTACTTAGTTATATAAAATGACATTTGAATATTTGCTCACCATATGTTACGGTAGCGTATAGAACTTAAAAAATATAGAACTTTAAAAATATTAACACTGTAAAACTACATTCTTACAAATAAATAAATTCTATTATATTCTAAGAGAACGTATTGTTAAATTACCCTTTCGACTAAAACTCCTCTGACATACATTACCTTATTCACCAGTGTATATTCGTAAATGATTAATAAATCAAACTTTTGATTAAAACTATGCTGACATACATCATACATTTATGGTTTTTCATCAGTGTGTATACTCATATGTTTAGTTAAACTTCCCTTTTTACTTAAACTCCTCCGACATACATCACACTTAGAAGGTTTTCACCAGTGTGTATACGCATGTGTTTTGTTAAACTTCCCTTTTCACTAAAACTATGATGACATACATCACACTTGTAAGGTTTTTCACCAGTGTGTATACGCATATGTTTTGTTAATACGTCCTTTCGATTAAAACTATGTTGACATATATCACACTTAAAAGGTTTTTCACCAGTGTGTATACTCATATGTTTTGTTAATGTGTTCTTTCGATTAAAACTATTTTGACATACATCACACTTGTAAGGTTTTTCACCAGTGTGTATACGCATATGGTTTGTTAAACTTCCCTTTGCACTAAAACTATGATGACATACATCACACTTATAAGATTTTGCGCCAGTGTGTATACGCATATGTGTTGTTAAATTTCTCTTTTGGCTAAAACTATGTTGACATACCTCACACTTAAAATCACCAGTGTGTATACGCATGTGTTTTGTTAAACTTCTCTTTTCACTAAAACTATGATGACATACATCACACTTGTAAGGTTTTTCACCAGTGTGTATACGCATATGTGTTGTTAAATTTCCATTTTGACTATAACTACGTTGACATACATCACACTTAAAAGGTTTTATACCAGTGTGTATACGCATATGTTTTGTTAAATTTCCCTTTGCACTAAAACTATGATGACATACATCACACTTATAAGATTTTGCGCCAGTGTGTATACGCATATGTGTTGTTAAATTTCTCTTTTGGCTAAAACTATGTTGACATACCTCACACTTAAAATCACCAGTGTGTATACGCATGTGTGTTGTTAAACTTCTCTTTTCACTAAAACTATGATGACATACATCACACTTGTAAGGTTTTTCACCAGTGTGTATACGCATATGTGTTGTTAAATTTCCATTTTGACTATAACTACGTTGACATACATCACACTTAAAAGGTTTTATACCAGTGTGTATACGCATATGTTTTGTTAAATTTCCCTTTTCACTAAAACTATGATGACATACATCACACTCATAAGGTTTTTCGCCAGTGTGTATACGAATATGTTTTGTTAAAGCACTGTTACGACTAAAACTACATTGATCTACATCACACTTACGCTTGGACGTACGTTTTTGAGTTGTCCGGATAACTTTCAAGTCTGAGTTTTCTTTGTTCGTTTTCTGGGCTGTTATTGCATCTTCTTGTTTTGTTATTTGTGTGTCTAGTATTGGTTTCTTCGCAACGGTCGCCCCTATGATAACAAAACTGGTAAGTACAATGTTGGAACTTGGAAGATTGATATGCACACGAATCAAAATAATAGAGATGTGCATAATTCACACTAGGACCTAAAAAGAGGAATTTCTGGTGACGTTGAATAAAACACTTAATCATCAGTGACATAAAGTACAAATTGTAATAACATCGACAAAATTATGGTCTGTTCCAAAACTATTTGTTAAAAGGACATGGGGAAGAAACGTCCCCACCCTCCAACAGACTTGAATGATGTGTCATCGGAAGCGTCTAGTAGGATAGATGATTTTTTACTATGGCGACGTCCTTCAAATACGTGGGGTTTAGGTTTTATAATAGATTGTTATTTTATATATTTTTGTTTTTTTACTAACACATTTACTCAGTTTGCAATAAAAAGGATTAGAATATGGCGATTTTAATAATGTTTTCATATAAGGTAACGGTTTTTAAAGCAACCGATTGTTTTTTTCCCTTACCCTGACACAATTATTAGTAGTTTGTGAAAGTGATGCCTAATGAGGGGTATTATAGGCGAGGTTTTTAATAGTATTACGAGTGTTTAAATAGTTATGAGCAGTTTCATACACTACACTATACTTACTACACAAAAAAAAGTAATAAAAGAAAATATAAAACCCAACTGCGGTAAAAAACTTAAGTTAGCAGCTTAAGTTAGCAGCAGTTAACAGCTTTTCAGTTTTTTAACTTAAGTTTTTTTTGAGTTTTTTATTTTTTTTTATTACTTACTTTTTTTTATTTCCAGATTTTTTGTTTACAAAATGTGAAAGGTTTCGCAGACGATTTAGTTCTTGGTACGTGTTTTTTACGATTTGTCACTTCGAATTACTTTTGACCATATAAGTTGTATACCTATATTTTGTAATCACATTTTAAAACCCTTTATTTTGATACCCCACTCTTTGATTCACTCTGGTTTCACACTCTGGTTTTGAGAAAAAAAAAATTTTTGAAGACATAATATTGCGCCAAAAAACGGCCATCTTGTTTTTTTTTCAATTTCGTTATAGGTACCCAGTGCCACTCTCACAATTAAGACGAAGAACAGCACCTCTCAAGCAGAAATCGATCAAGCCGTTTAGGCTACAGAGCGTGCCAAAGAAATATACATACATACATACTTACACTCGAAAAACATAACCTTCCTTCTGACGCAGTCGGGTAAAAACATATTTTATAGTATTCTTTTCTTAGTGAACCTGTATCGTAGTAAAACTTTTTAATTTTATTTTAGTTGTACATGCGTAGTCTGTCTATATGGTACTATTTTTAACTACCCGACTGCGCCAGAAGGAGGGTTATGTTTTTTTTTAAATTCATAATCAGAACGAGTGTAGTTAAAAGTATTTCTATAGCTATCAAATCCGGCTTCTTAGATTGTCACGAATATGGTCGCAGTCGTCACTTGTGCATTATTTGCTACTTTCGTGGTAATAATTATTGGTTTGCTTACGGCGCACAACGACCTTTGCTTGTTTGCCGGACTTTGAGAATATCTTTGCGATTGACCTTGGCACGTTAAAGGACTTTGATTTTGAGAACGTTTTGGCACAATCATGGATACAGGACGCTGCGCTGATGTGTTATGTGTCCGCGTTCTGTCCTAAGGCAGAGAAGACACGTTTTGGAAGATACTTTGCCTCAAAGTTCACCAGCGGTGGCTGACTATTTCACAGAATGGGCTAATACAGGTTAGTAAGTTATCTTATTTTTTTCTTTGTCCAACAGTTCTTACGGTGAGTTACAATAATCAATGTAAAAATATTCGTGCCGCAGCACGGCGCCGTGGATGGAGCGCCGGCGGCGCCTGGCTCGCGTTAGTCGATATTTCGCAGTCGGTGTGCTTGATAATATTATATCATAGACGACTAAATGTAATTATTAGTACAGTCAAGAGCACGTGAAGCTTGACTCTTGGGACTAGCCCTGTTTTGTATGGCACGCAGTATAAATCAGAGCTTAACTTACTCAATGATTTTCAGTTTGAGAATCAAGTATTTTTTATATAGAATCGTCATTTGTTTACGTGAAATATGCCTTTTTGTTTGTGGAAAAAATTATTTTTGTTAAAAATAAATACATTTTTGCCGAAAAGTATTTTTTTTATTATACATAAACCCAATCGTTTTTGCAACTAATACAGGTACTTTAGGCTTCTTTGGGTCCCAATGAACAAATTGACACGTATCCCATGACTGTTGGAGGGTGGGGACGGATTCCATACAAAATCCCCCATGGTCCTTTAAACAATTTCTGATCAATAGAATGATTAACTCATGCCATCAATTCAACTCTATATCACCATTTTTCCAACAACAATTATTCGAAAGTGGCAATTTAATTACGTTATTCAAGTAATAATTTTTATTTAGTTTTTTTTATACAACGTGTAAAGGAAGGGCTATATTCATATGAAACGCTTCTTTGGATGGTATAGAATCACTATACACAATGGCGCCGATTCTGTTGTTCACAAACTAAACTAAATTTAAGTTCAGGCATCTTTTTCTTTCTATTTCATTAAGAAAAGGACAGAAGATAAATATTAGTTTAGTCCTGTCAAATTAAGATACTCCTCAGCAAGTTTAGACGTGATTAAAAAATTGGCTATTAAAAATACGTCAATTTACGTCAGGCGCTAACTAATTTGACAGGTCTAAACCAATATTTATCTTCTGTCCTTTTCTTAATGAAATAGAAAGAAAAAGATGCCTGAACTTAAATTTAGTTTAGTTTGTGAACAGAATCGGCACCAATTTCAACTCAAAATAAAATACTCTCACAATTGATACGAAATTTTCGGTATCCTAGGTTTCTTAAATTCAAATCATAACAAACATGTCACCGCACTACAATCTGTAGCTCAATCACTTTACTTGCCAATATCACGATAAATCTCTTCCGTAATTCTGTGCGCCTAGTACGGAGTAGCCTACCCCGCAATCGGTGTCTTTTGTCGGCGCAAACTGACAAAATAAAACATGCCGCCGCCGTTTGGCAGTGCGGTGCCAAAGGGATTGCGGCCGCACGCGATACACCATTCCTACTTTACCGTGATGTAAAATTAATTCGTAATTACTTATTTTCAGTTTACTCGTTATTATCAAGCCAGAAATTGCACGTAAAAACTGATAACAAAACTTACGTAAAAAATCGAAACAAAGTTTAGGTAGGTTAACTAGTTTCGTCCCTTATTATTACTTATTACCATGAAAGCGGCCTCAATCCGCACTTTGATTAGGTCCTCTGTATCACACTGCACTGCGTACACTACATTTTTAATGTACCCCCACAAAAAAAAGTCTAACGGTAACCCCATTAGACTTTTTTTTTGTAAGCTTAGTTATCGGTGCGTATGACGTCAACATCGCAAGGGATAAGCTCTAACTTAGAAGTAGCTCAGGAATTTGTAAATTTCTTTACTAATATACCATCAAAAACGACGGAAGCCTTAAATTCCTCATCAGTCGTATCAATTGATTTATTAAGAGCGAACGTTCCAGCCTGCCCGGTTGAATTTCAATTTAAACATATTAACCCCGCTTCAGTAATAAAAGCTTTTAAGCAAATTAAGATCAAATTGACCGAAGATCTTTGGGGAATGTCCATTAAAGTCTGTGCCTCCATAATTGAGACTATTGCACCTTACTTAGTTTTAGTATTTAATTCGTGTGTAGATCAAGGAGTCTTCCCCGATTTAATGAAATACAGTAAGGTAATACAACTTTACAAATCTGGGGACAGTAAATCACCAATAATTATAGACTCGTATCCGTGTTGCCGGTTTTCAGTAAGGTGTTTGAAAAGATAATGCTTAATCAAATGCTCAATCATTTTAACACGAATAAAATCCTTCACGATCAACAATATGGTTTCATCAAAGAACGTTGTACGACCGACGCCGGTGTAACCTTATTAAAACATATTTTTAACGCGTGGGAAGAGGCCCAAGACGCTATAGGAATCTTTTGTGACCTCTCCAAGGCATTTGATTGCGTCGATCACGAAACCTTGCTTTTGAAACTTGAGCATTACGGACTTGGAAAACTTGCGCTCAGTTTAGTTAGTTCTTATTTAAATGATAGACAACAGCAAGTTCAAATAAATGGTGTCAATTCACATGGTTTAACAGTAAAAATGGGTGTGCCACAAGGCTCGATATTGGGTCCTTTCCTCTTTTTAGTGTATGTTAATGATCTACTCCATTTATTAAAAAATCAACCACAAATGGTGTTATTTGCTGATGACACTTCCTTAATTTTTAAGGTAAATAGACGTGCTACAAATTTTGACGACGTAAATAACGCCCTACTGCAGGTTCAAAATTGGTTCACTGCTAATAATTTTGTATTAAATGGAAAAAAAACCAAGTGCATAAGATTTTCTTTACCAAATGTCAACGGTAGTGATTGTGAGACAATATTGAATTAAGAGAAACTAGAATTCGTCGATAAAACTGTTTTCCTGGGGATCACGCTCGACTCAAGGCTACAATGGGGTCCTCATTTAACATCTCTTGCAGGACGGCTAAGTTCAGCAGCTTATGCTGTCAAAAAAATCCGTCAATTTACTGATGCAGATACCGCGAGACTGGTCTATTTTAGTTACTTTCATAGTATCTTGTCTTACGGTATTTTACTTTGGAGACGGGCTGCAGACATCGATTCTTCCCTACCACAGCCCCGCTTTTCCTTTACGAAAAAAAATTTCTATTACCTTGGCCCTTTCTTGTACAACAAAATTAATGCAAATATTTCAGTATACTGTTTATTCGTTCAAGAATGTAAATCAGCAGTCCGCTCCTTCCTACTAGACAAAACGTATGACAAAACTGAATCTTTTCTTCCACACTGAATCATTTGTCTTTTACACTATCATAAGTATACACGCTCTCATACTCTCAAAACACAAAAACACACACACACATACACCCACACCCACATACACATACACCCACACAGCAAACTTACTCATATCTGATATAGACTTTAATACTTTCAGGCATATTCTATATTTGTTTGTTTTATGTTATTAAAACTAATATCATCATTTTTTTTTATTTTAAACACTAAGCAATTTATTTCTCCATTCTTGAGGGATACGGCACTGTTTCTCTTTACTACAGGCTATTATGTAGCCTATCTAAGAGGACAGTACCCCATCCATTTATGTTGTATATCAGTGTTCATTTGTAAAGTGCAACTGTTTTAATGTATTTACTGCAACACCTTTTATGCAATAAAGTTTTTATTATTATTATTATTCTATTTTTATTCTGCAGAAAAGAGCCATCAGAGCCATATGTAACCTCCGCATGCGCGATTCTCTAAGGGAACTGTTTAAGGAAATTAACATCATGACGTGCCTTGTCAATATATCTACGAAAACATCATGTATGTAAGAAAAAACTTACATATTTTTAGTAAAAGAGGTGAAAGACATAATAATAGTACTAGAAATAGGGACCTATTAGTTCAACCAGGTTTCAGACTGGCTAAAGTAGACTCATCTTTTATGGGGTACTGTTTAAAATCTATACATATAATAAATCTGTAGAAGGGTTAATTCTGTACATTGAAAATATTGAAAAAATAAATAGCGGGGGGTGTTGCTGGATCGATACCAAACCCAAATATGTGATTAAAAAAATTTTTGTCTGTCTGTCTGTCTGTCTGTATATGCAGGCATCACGTGAAAACTAACGGTTCGATTTCGATGAAACTTGGTATAATTATACCTTATTATCCTGGGCATAAAATGGGATACTTTTTATCCTGGAAAAATACGTAGAAAAAAAAATCTTATTTTTCAGTTTTATTCATAGACGTTGTTCTGTAGAATCGCGAACACACGTTGCATTACCCGCAGTGGATAATTTTCCATTTCAATTTAAGAGAATACAGTTTCCTGTAGCTTTGTGTTACGCCATGACAATAAATAAGGCTCAAGGTCAGACCCTAGGAGTTGCTGGCGTAGATCTTACCGCGAGTTGTTTTTCACACGGGCAACTTTACGTAGCCCTTTCCCGTGTGAGCAGTCCAAGAAATCTTCATGTTCATATTCCGGACGAGCTCACTAACAATGTTGTGTATGCTGAATCTCTCAATTAACTTTCTGTCGCATTGTCACGATCACTTTTTTATTATTGCAAACTTTTCGTCACTGTCAGTAATTTACTGCTACATGCTACTTATCAAGGTCGGAATTACTATGAAAAAAATACTTACTACAGAACGCGAGCTTAACAGCAGTAGCTCAATAGAGGGATCTCCTTAATTATTATAGGCTTAGCCGTATTTGGGTCCAATAGATATTTATAAGATGTCATTGTCAGAGTTAGGTACTCAAAATGGAGAAATAAACCATCCACGCGAAGACCGACGTCCGCGCGGACGGAGTCGCGGGCGGAAGCTAGTGTTATAATAAAATACCTCCCAACATTCTTCAACTGAATGAGACAAAATTGAAGTCTTGTATAAAACGCACACTATGCAGTCAGGCATATTGTAAGTTAGGGGATTACATCGCTGATAAAAATGCCTGGCTCAATGCTGGTCCTGCTCCACAACCACAACTAATTAACACTTGAAAATTGCTGCTGAAGATTGTTAGATTATCTTTGCATTGTATAAACTCAATTTCCTTTGTATTGTATAATTGCATATCACAGATGTGTTTTATTTATGTACTATACCTTATTTACCATTTACCGGGTACGTCTTTCATTGACTTGAATGTGCCCTGGCGGCTGATAGTATGTCATGCTCACACAAACGTCTCGCTGACGGTGGCGTGTGTGTTGGATCATTTAGCTCCCTTCAAAATGGTTGAGCTGAATGGTGCTGATCTATGCGTCATGTCCGTGAACGGGCGCCTTCAGTTGGGGCTGGTCATCACTCAGCTGCCTCGGCTTATTTTGAATTATTTTATTTTTGGATTGTTGTTTTCTTACTATTTGCTGTACTCTAGACGCTTTTAACGCGTACGCGATCCTTTTAACATCGTTCTCACATATAATTGTAAATTCAACATTAATGATGTAACTAATATTTTTGTAAAAATACAATTTAAAAGAGTGTCCATGGAGTTTCTTGCCCTTTCTTCTCCATAGGTACCTACGCTTTGGAATGGGCAACTAGCTTCATATTTTCTGACTGACCGACTTCTTGACAATTCAAAAGTGCCTGTAAATGGTTTAATTGAAATAAATGGTTTGAGTTTGGATTTTGTATTTGGTACAAAATTATCCAACACCCAAGTTCAACGAACGAATATTACTGCTAAACTAATAAAGGGGTGCGCCAAAGTTCACCTAAATTTTCAACTCCGATAATTGGAAATCCGAAAATGTTCTTCCTAAAATTTGTCATCCTAACAATCACAATTCCTAACTACTCTGTCTCTAATGTTCATAATTCCGAAGCATTCAGCTTCATAATGTATGTAGCAATAAACATCTATTATACTTTTATTTGTTTTCCTATATTTTCTCAACATAACCAATTAACCATCTTTTACACTATTATTCAAAGTCATATCTTTTTTGTTTAAATTTCTTTTTATAGATTTTTTTTTTTTGTTTTGATTTTATTTATAGCGGTAAACAACATAATATAATTACAAAAGTAACACATCTGTAATGACAACTTAGGATGCAAGAGCGAGCGAAGCGAGCTCGGGACTTGGGGCACCCCGACTCGGACAGGTTAGGTTCGAAGGGGATGACGGGGCACAGTATGATAAATGCCTCGAAAAACGGACATCGCTTTTTTATTCTTCTAATCGATAGTATACACTGTTTTGAATGCTAGAGTAGAACTCCCAAAATCCAATTCAGCTTAGAACCAGAACTATATTTTTTTAATATTTTCTTCTGGTTATCCATAGAAATCAAAAGAATTGTATTATCTTATTATGTATGCAACGTTTTTATGTTTTAGTGATAGTATGTGATAATGCCAATTATCTGTTATTTTTAGAAACAAAAAAATTTTTTTTTAGATGTTATTTAAAGCAAGCTACGTAATTTTTTCTGTAATTTTGAAATTATTTTTTTGCGCAGGTTCTATAAGGTAGTAGCATTTTATTTTCACACACATTATTGTTTAGTGTTATGATAACCTGCCTGTAAAATATCAGATGCCTAACACGAAGGAATTCGGATTTTTCGAGTTTAGATTTTTTGTTGTTAGGGTTTTCACAAATCAAAAATCTGAAAACAAATACATTTTAATTTTTTAATTCTTAAAATGAAGTAAATATTACTCTTTAGATATAAACAGTAGATATAGAGGTACCCATAGGAAAATTAATAGCTTATAAAGTTTTCTTGGCATAAAATAATATTGTGAAGTTCAAAAATTGCCCTTAGTGGCTGTTTGTAGGTATACTTTGTAAAGTTTATTTTGTTTCACGTGTATATTTGTTCGTTTAATGTTTTGTTATTTAAAACCGTTTGATTTAAAAATATTTTTTATACATTTACATAATTCATATTTTTTTGATGAAGGGATAAATGTGGTACAGGGAAGGGGTTTGCCCTCGTCAGGTTATATTCTCAACAGAAATTATTTATTTTATTTTTTGTGGTCTGAGAAAGACAACCCTATTATCAGAGAAAAATTTGAAAACCATAGAATCATCATATCTTCGATTTCCTGATAGATTTGCATCTGATTTTTTTTACAGTTAATAGTACAGATCTAAAGAATATTTTAAGATAAATATTAGGTGCTACTGACAAAAGATGTCCGAGGGAAAAAATAAAAAGGAATAAAGATAAAATCAGGCATATTTATTTTTCTATTATAGTGAAATCTTTTCTGTTTCGCCTATATAATACCTTGCATATAATGTCAATTAACTTCAAAGACAAATGTTCAAATATTTTCATCACATCGTTTATTTTTGCGTTTTTCTGGAAATCCAAAAAAATCTAATAAAAATTATAACTCTGTTTTAAAGTATACTTAATATCCGGGAGTTCTACTCTCGCATTCAAAATAGTTCATTCTTTCGATTAATACAATAAAAAAGTGATGTCCGTTTTTTGAGGCATTTATCATTCTGTGCGGGGGCTCGAGTGAGCGAGCAAAGCGAGCGAACGAGCCCCCGTCATCCCCTTCGTGTTAGGTTCCTTTAAACCCTGTAGACAGAAATAGGGGCCCCGCGAAGCGGAGCTCTGTCGACTACGCCTAACCACATATTTTTGTATATAAAAAAAAACTTTGGTATTTCTTTTCTCGGCCACTATGATTTTGCGAACTTTGCGGTTTTCAAATTTACACTAAAAAGAGTCTATTCTATCCAAAAAAAATAGCTACTATCAAAAAGCGCCGGGTGTGGAAGTACAGTGGTTCCATAGACACAACTCAGTACGCTATAATCATACCCTTAAATTAAAACTATAAATATCATCTTCTAATATTATGGTAATTATGTTTAGGGATAAAAGCGTTATGATAAAAAACAGTAGGAGTTTAAATATATTTACATTAGTGATATTATTAATTAAAATTTTCGGAAACAGGAGTGTTATGAACATCGCCGGTAGCACTACAAATAGTATGAATGAAAACGTTAGGATGAAAATTTTTAGGAAGACTGATCATTCGGATTACAAATCATTAGGAAGAACAATTTCGGGTAAAGAACTTTAGGTGAGCCAATATGGACCCCTAATAAAGTTATCTTAACCGCTATACTTTTCCTTTAAAGTTCATGAAATGCACTGTCATCGTGAATTTTTTCAGATTTTTCAAGCCCGCAGTTTAGGTTTTAGGGGGGGGGGGGGGAACGGAGACAGAGACAGGACGGGACGAACACGACGGGCGCTTTAAAGTTTAATATTTCGTAAATGGAGCATTAAATCGAAAAATTATTTTAGCAACCCCCAAGTCATTTTAGAAGACCTATTCAACGATACCCCACACGATGAGGTAAACGACGAAAAAAATATTCATCCCCACTTCACGTGTAGGGGAGCTACCCTAAAAAAAAAATTTTTCAACATTTTTATTTTACCACTTTGTCGGCGTAATTAATATACGCACTCCTACAAAATTACAGCTTTCTAGTACTAAAGGTCTCTTAGCAAAACCTCGGACAGACAGACAGACAGACGGACTTGACGAAACTATAAGGGTTCTTTGTAGGAACTACGGAACCCTAAAAAGCTTTGGGGTGTAATATGTCCTTAAAAATACATATGCTGGATTCTCATCTGGATTTCTTTCCGGCAAATTTGGGTGCTGTGAGTGACGAACAAGGTGAGAGGTTCCATCAGGACATTTCCTTAATGGAGAAGCGCTATCAAGGGAAATGGAGTCCAGGAATGCTTGCAGACTATAGTTGGAGACTTAAAAGGGACCTGCCAAAAGCCAAATATTCAAGAAAATCATAAGTATTGTAACGAGTCTTTTAAGCCTGTTACATGATATCGCGTTCTTTGCTTTAATTTGTAGGCAACAGGGTGGTGTTGCCATGTAAAAAATCATTTTTTTGAATCGGAATTCGTGTAGTGGTCACACTGATTTTTTCTTTTGATGCTGTCAGTTGATTTTGACAGGTCACTTTTCGACCCAACTTTGCTTAGAATGGAGTAATTTGAGAGCTCCTAATTTAATCGTAAATAATAATCTTCAGAAGGACGATATCAAGTCCTAATTATGTTGTAGCTGATTTGCCCTTGTCGGCATCATAATGGGATTGCCCATATTTTTTAAAAAGGTTGGTAAAATTCTTCGTGGTTTCGTATTCACGTTGTCGCGTGGCTATTTAGATGGCGGACGTTAATAGTTTTCGATATTTGTTTCAGGATCTTTTGAACCTTATATATTTTTTGGATTAATTCATCTACTGATGTAAAAGCTTTTTTTTGGAAAAGAAACGGTGAGTTAATTTGTATTTGGTCTTAACGATTTCGATCGCCGTGTTTGTCAACGCTGGACGTCAGCTAACAATTATTCATGTTTGATTTCAGCCGTGAGGCGTTTCTTATTTCTTTTTACTTCAAGACTTAAATTTTTAACGCTAGCCCCTACCGACATATATCATGGACCGCCTGACGTCCCCGCGAAGATCAAAATCACCAGGGTTTGCCCATTCGGTTTGTTAGTTTATTCGCCGGAATATGGTATGGTTTATAATACTTAACTTAAATTGACAAAAGTGCAATAATGACAGGACAAAAATTAATTTCTATTCCATCTTAGTTTTACACCTTAGAACTTAATATTAGAAAGGAATTTTCTTGTATATTGAGACCAGCAGCCTTCGGGTAATAAAATCGTTCAATAACTTTTGTGTTGATTTTTATTGATACTCCCCGCTTGAAGATTAAAAGTTTCCAGTTCCCGCAGGTTAGTCTATCCTTGGCATAGTTTGGTGTGTGCTCCTGGCGCCCGAATTTTCACTTCTACTTATTGTTTATTTATTTGGAGTACACACACACATTTCATAATTACATTTTTAATAACATCCACACACTCTTTAAAATATTTTTTTTTTTTTATTATTACAGTATTTATTAGATATTAGGAAATCATTACGTAAGTGTGGCTGATTTTTGTACTTTTTACGAAAATATATGTTTTGATGCCACAAGAAAACCTGATGTGTACATTTTTTTTCATTGATATATTATTGTTTGGTGGCCCTAGTAGGTATATTCAAAATTTGATATAAGTTTTCATGTTACAAAAAAAAATTACAAAGGAAATTGCCCATTTCTCTACTGACCGCCGTTGTGCATCAATCAATTTTGTATACTACCATAAATTAGATATAAAGGCGTGGTAATGTCGTACTTTCATAGGAAATTAAAATTATCCATTTATTTGGTGGGGTTTTTGTTGTACTTTGATTTTCTGCTCAGTTTTGAGGTTAGTTTTGTAACAAATCTTTTACAAAAAAAAAAACCGGGCAAGAGCGAGTCGGACTCGCGCACCGAGGGTTCCGTAACATCCGGGTTTATGCATAAGGTTTATGTTTATGAAATTAAATGTTTTTTTTTATTTTTGAGTTGATTGAATGAATGGTAAATTGCGGTTTACGATTTATGACGTATTAAAAAAAACTACTTACTAGATCTCGTTCAAACCAATTTTCGGTGGTAGTTTACATGGTAATGTACATCATATATGTAGGCAACTTTACAATTTATTTAAACTCCTTTTATACATTTATTTATTTATATCATATACCTAAAACTAATCACAAATCAACACAATCACTGAACACTAACATACATACACACATACATACATACATACTTCCTCACCAGTTGGTCGATAAATTTACCATCGATAGTCGATGGTCATCAAACTATCGACCGAACCGTCGTCACTAAATATCAATATCCGTACAACTCTCAATAGATATAGACGACTGGCTACGGAGCCGCGGGCGCATACCTTTCACCGCACAAGGTCAAGCCAGTCAGGATCACACCTCGACGCGGAGCGCACGCTTGTCGCCTCAAATTTATAAACATTCTGTCTCGCGATTTTGCTGTTCTTTCATCTTAATTTCCACTGTACTTCGTCAGTCTATCATCCTTCTGCTTTCGTCCTTCCGCTATCATATTCTACGCTTGTGCTTGTGCTTGTGAACACTTCCCTATTGTGCCTTCTGAACCTTGTTAACTGTGTAAGGACCTGTGGACATTAAATACTTTTGAACGTGAGTTTGCCTACTTATTTACACCGCACACTACACTTATAACTAAATATATTTTTTTTAGTTTTATCATTCTCTTATTTTAGAAGTTACAGGGGGGGACACACACATTTTACCACTTTGGAAGTGTCTCTCGCGCAAACTATTCAGTTAAGAAAAAAATGATGTTAGAAAGCTCAATATCATTTTTGAAGACCTACCCATAGATACCCCACACGTATGTGTTTGATGAAAAAAAAAAAAAATTTGAGTTTCGGTTCTAAGTATGGGGAACCCTAAAATTTATTGTTTTTTTTCTATTTTTGTGTGAAAATCTTAATGCGGTTCACAGAATACATCTACTTACCAAGTTTCAACAGTATAGTTCTTATAGTTTCGGAGAAAAGTGGCTGTGACATACGGACGGACAGACAGACAGACAGACGGACAGACAGACAGACAGACATGACGAATCTATAAGGGTTCCGTTTTTGCCATTTGGCTACGGAACCCTAAAAACAGTATTTTACAACAATATGATTTGATTCACATAAAACAACAGAAAATAGTTCCAACTCATAAAATCAATGAATGATCCCAATTAAATAATATAACAAAGGTAGGTCATGCTAAATGTAGGTTTTGATAGGAAATAGAAAATAAAAATACTTGAATATAGGAATGCAATAGTTTCATTGGTCCATATTATCATCATATTCATAAAATATGTCGTCTAAAAGCGGAGCCGGTGGCTCAACAGACCTAAATTGAGCCCAACTAAGATACCACAAAATGGTCATAATGAGAGCACATCATCCCATTGTCTGATTACCCACCAAACAATTGCAATAATAGCTATTAATATCACCTACTGAGTTACTTGTAGCCCTATTAACTAAAATGTAAGCGTAACCTTTCTGCTGACATGTCGTTACTTAATTCTTCCCCTTACTAAATACGTGTCCGTCCCCAGTACCAACGGCAAGTCAACCTCAATGTCAGTTTGCTAGTTCAATTCCGCATATTTCGTTCCTACTGACATGCTCCCAATAATACGACTAACATCTAAAAATAAATAATATTCAAAGTTAGTACTACAGTAGTTTACGAGTATACCATGCCATTGGTGGGGTGGCGGTAGTCACGGCATTGAGATATAAGTACTTACGTACTAGAGTGGCCGCCGCGAATCGATAATTTGTAGCACGCTTTGTGGTCCATGGACCAGAAGTCCTTTAGTCTGCGGACGCTTGTCGCGACGTGACACGTAGCACTGATACAGTTAATTCTAAAAATGCCTTCGAGTGTATTGAGATACTGTTCAAACCACTCTAGAAAATGGAATAAAAGTCAAGGAGTGACGTTTCACCGGTAAGTTTATTGTATTTTCTGTAAAACGTGCGTTGCCACGCTGTACAACATATTTTGTTCGCAATGTCAGCTCTAGTACGTAAGTACTTTATACCTCAACGAGTCACGGTGCCAAATTTTCATTTCAAAATTCCCCTATGTTTGTAATAAAACACAGAGAGAAGTAAAATATAGATTTCACTTATTTAATTAAATAAAAAATATAAAAAAATGGCGAGTTACACTCAAGAGCTCCCAAAAAGGTAAAAAAAGTAAAGAAAGGTGACAATTAAAAGGTGCGTGTTGCCACACCAAAAAAATACTTCCAACGCACATCAATGTTGCACACAATATAAAAAATAAGAAAAACAAATATATGTTCACATTGTATTGAACATAGTTGGGGGGAGGGGGGGGGAGGCTGACAAGTTGGCAAAAGCACAAAAAATTATAACATTATTTCACTGGTAGAGGACATAACTTAGCTATGGATCTTAAATAAATTTTATTTCAGCCACCCTTACATTATTGTCTGGCCCAGGAAACACTTTGACAATCATTGCCTTAGGCCATTGTAAAGGAGAGGTATTTACATCTTTAACGAGAACAAGATCACCTACCTTTAGGTTATTAGAGCTATACTTCCACTTGGGACGGCTCTGAAGTTGAGTGACATAGTCTGCTGACCATGCCTTCCAAAAGTGTTGCTTGAGTTTAGACACAATTTTCCAAAATTTCAATCTATTTATTGGAATTTCCAATAAATCAACTCCGGATAACTAGACAAAGCCATACCAATTAGAAAATTACCTGGAGTTAAATAAATACCTTCATTGGGGTTGGAAAGCAGAGGTCTAGAGTTCAAAACACCCTCTATCTGCACCATTACCGTGTTAAACTCTTCATAAGTCAAGCACAGAGTGCCGACCACACGTTTGAGATGATGCTTTACACTCTTTACCCCGGCTTCCCAAAGACCTCCAAATTCAGGGGAGTAGCTAGGAATGAACATAAATTTTATGTAGTTAGCTTTACAATAATTATATACAGAGTCTCTATGAGCTCTGGAAGCCTGTAAATTGTATAATTCTTTTAGTTGGTTTTCAGCTCCCTTAAATGTTTTTGCATTATCACAATATACTGTAGATGATATACCACGCCTAGAAATAAAGCGATCAAAGCATGCCAAGAAAGTCGTGGTTGTAAGGTCTGACACAACTTCTACATGTATCGCTTTGGTAGAAAAACAAACAAATAGAGCTACATACCCTTTTGTTACGAGTGGTTTCCTGATTCTTGATACTTTTAAATTAAAAGGACCACAAAAATCAACGCCGACGTGCTGAAAGGGCCTAGTTGCTGTGACTCGTTTCTTTGGAAGTGAACCCATGAGCTGCTTAGCAGTATCAGCTTTCAACCGGAAACATTTCAAGCATTTATGCACTACCTTTTTTACCTCACGTATGCCATTGATTATCCAGAATTTCTGTGATAAAGAACTGAGCACCAATTAAGGAAGTTATATAAGAATGTTTTGGCAAAATGATAGGATGCATTTTATCTTGGGGAATGCCTGCATTTTGCAGCCTGCCGCCCACACGGAGCAATCCGTGTGCATCAATAAATGGATGAAGACTGGCCATCCCCGACTTGATTTTTTTATTATTAATAATTGAATCAATTTCTTCCGAAAATTATTTTTTTATAAGTTCCAGAGCTAGCTGTAACTCTTTAGGAGTTAGACTCTTGTCTTTTATAATGTTTTTTCTGAGAGAATTATTTATAAACCTATACATATATGCGGCAACACTTTGTAGCTTTGTTATATTTGAAAAAAATTCTAATAAATAGGTTGGTAGAGAAGGCTCTACATTAACTATAAGACAAGATTTGTCTGACACTGTTTCTGCTACAGTAAAACTTTCTAGCTTATGAGCTAGATCTGGATTTAATAAGTATTGTGGACCATGCCACCATAAATTATTTTCTTGCAACTTTTGTGGCTATACCCCGCGGGAGATAATATCAGCAGGATTTTGAGAAGAATTAACATGGTACCAAAGTGACCTATCGGTAAAAGAAACAATTTGTTGAACTCTATTATTCACGTAAGTATTAGCTCTGACTCTACCTGACTGTATCGACGCTAGTGCTATTTGTGAGTCACTATACAAACGTGTTATGCGGAATCCTAGAACCAATTATAGCACTGACTCTTTTTGTGATTTGGGCAAGCAATAACGCACCTCCATAGGTCGCTGGTTCATATCCAGCTCGAAGGACCACTTCTATGTTTGTAATAAAACACAGAGAGAAGAAAAAATGGCGAGTTACACTCAAAAGCTCCCAAAAAGGTAAAAAAAGTAAAGAAAGGTGACAATTAAAAGGTGCGTGTTGCCACACCAAAAAAATACTTCCAACGCACATCAATGTTGCACACAATATAAAAAATTTTCAAATTTATACAAAAATTAGTACTCCTAAAGAAGTTAAAGCGACCAAACATCCAGATTCCTAAGTGTTGCAATTTAAGAGAAATTAGCTTTCCTTACTTTTCCATACTAAATCTCCGCGTATAACCCGGCCAAATTAAGTTGTCAATGGTATTGAGCTGTTTAAAAGATGTACACTCGTGCACATGAATTTACGGATGTTGGAATAGTATTAACAACAGTTCAATATCTAAATTTTCATACAAACTGTGTATCAAAGAAAAAAAAATTATGTGCACGAGTGTAATCTCATAAATAGCTCCAACGGGAATCTGAATATTTGATCGCTTTAACTTCTTTAGGAGTACTAATTTTTGTATCAATTTGGAAAGAAATCACAGAGTTTTTAATAGGGAAATCTTGAAATGAAAATTTGGCACCGTGACTACCGCCGCTACCCCACCAATGGCATGGTATATCTCGTAAACTACTGGAGTATTAACTTCGAATTTTGGGTACTAATTTTATCTTGCAGGGAACAAATTTTTTTTGTAGGTTTGAGGAAAGCGACAAGAATCTCTAACTTGAAATCAACATTCAAATTCGTGGTCCTGCTGAACAATTGCGAGAAAGTTATCATCGTTGATTTCTCGGTAAACAAAAATGTTACAGTTCTGGTTTTTTACGAAATAAATCACATTTATGGGTACCTACTAATTATTTGTATACTTAAAATAGGTGTAGTGTGCCCCCTTTTTCGGCGCTCATGGTGGCCCTGCTGAAGGGAGCGTGACTACCGCCGGACCACCTTCAAAGTCGATTTTCTCGAAAACTACTAAGGTACCAATTTTGTTGTTCGAGTACTAATTAGTACCAATTGACTACTAATTATTTACCAAGTATAATAGCGATTGGCATTGGTGGTCCGGCGGTAGTCATGGACGTGAGAACCATTGGCCTGTTTGCTTACCTATAGATTAA
Organism: Mesoligia furuncula; assembly: GCA_916614155.1. Taxonomy (NCBI): domain Eukaryota; kingdom Metazoa; phylum Arthropoda; class Insecta; order Lepidoptera; family Noctuidae; genus Mesoligia; species Mesoligia furuncula. Next base: position 17,483,798 of record OU744817.1, on the reverse strand, counting down.
CAAACTAACGCTTACTTTTCGTTTGACTGGCTCTTCGTTCCTTCTTAGATACTTCTTGTTCTTCTACCACTTCAGTTTTAAACTCCATTAAAGGTACATCATCTTCTAAATCTGTCTCAGAATGGTGTGGTGGTTCAAGCTCTGTAATTGAACAAAAACAGTCAAGAGTATTACTTGTTTATTATTAACTAGCTGCGCCTCGTGGTTTCATCTGCATAAGCCTCGATCCCGTGGGAATATCGGGATAAAAAGTAGCCTATATGTTAATCCACGGTGTCAGCTACCTCCATACCAAATTTTATCAAAATTGGTCCAGCCGTTTGAGCGTGAAGAACAAACATATAAACACACACACACTCACAAACTTTCGCCTTTATAATATTAGTGTGATTAACATTTTATTTTACATATCTCGGGACCATGGGGTCCCGGTCCTTTAGAAGGCGTACGAGGGGCCGAAGCCAGCTCGCAGAGGCCACCCAAGTACAACCCCCGGTCGGTGTAGGGCTATTGCAGAATATGGAAAAATAAAAACTTGGACTATGGGTTTGGGTGGCTAAAGTGGACTGGTTTCAAAGAACTATGGAAGAACTATGACCCCTGCCTGATCAATGTTTTATATATACACGGATAAAATGGCAGGGGGTGACTTGCACACTCAATAATGGGCCCCCGGAAACGGTCGCTAGCACATAGTGACGTAGCGACAAGGGGGCAACATGTCCTGAATGACTGTATTATGTAGTAAATATATTTAAATTATTATTAGATTTGATTTATTGATAATATTATTTTTGTTTTTAAAAATATACCTTCACTTTGATGTTCCTCCATTGAGTCAATAATATCATCTAGTATCTCTGAAACAGCTGGTAATTCTTCTTCTTTGATAGCAATGTCTTCCGTTTCACATTCATCAGTTATACTTATGTGCACTGTTGGAGATATAATAAAGCCACTGAAAAATCCTGAGCGGTCCTGGATTATCAAAGAATTAGGCTGTAAGAAAACAAATTATATGTTATACTAAAGTCACTAAAAAGAGCCCCCACAGATGAGGATACTTAAAGTAGGTCCAATGTTTGTACACTGGCGTCGGCCATGCTACCAACATCAGTGACCTCTGCACAAGCTATTGTTGCATTGCTCGTGCCAACACAAGAGAGGACTGTTATCAAACTGCCACATACAAATTATAATTTTATTACAGAAGTTGTAGCAGTATTATGTGGAGTGTTTAACATGAAATAATTGTCAATGCCTACATTTTAATAAAGTGTACATCATTCAACACTTGATGATGTAGTGTGAAATACAGATTACAATAGGTATGAGCTTGAGAGGATTCACTTCCACTTTATACAGAAACAAGAAATTATGAGAATAAATGGCTGTATAAGAATTGGTATCTACCTCATAATCCTCATTCATCCTCTGAGCAAACAATTCTTCAGCTTCCAGACATTGTCTCAGTAATCGGTAGCATTGCTTTAGTTTAGTGCAGCAGAAGAAACAAGCAAGAATCGGTCTTCTGTCTTCAGTTACAAACTGGAACAAATTTGTCTGACACTATTTTGCTACTTCTAATGTTACAAATATACAAAGTGTTAAAAAATTAACTTGACAAACTCACGAACTGAACCATTTTCACTAAGGGACCAACTATGAAATCACGAAAAAAAATCTGCTGTTTCATACATTTTGGTCAAGTCGGTATTGAACTTTTGTATGAAACAGCTGATTTTCTGATATTAATAAATAAATTATACAACTGACATAAATAATACAATTGAATCAATAATAACATGGCTTAACAAAAATAATCTGAGTAAACCTAACAAAAACTAATTTTATTCAATTCAGTACATATGGACAGGATAATAAGACTTTAGACAACAATTACAGAAGAATCCTTAACTATCCTAGAGGTACGTTTTCCCTACCATTACTGCGCCCCCGGTCCTTGATATGCAATGGTTGCTGTAGCACCATGAACATGAGGCTACAGGAGCTAGTGCGAATCTTGGGGTTCATTCGATTAATTAAGTCTGGTTTAACGACACTAGGATCGGTGCAATTCATTCATTCATAAATGAATGATTTTATTTGATTTTGACTCATAAATGAATGAATAAATGATAACAATTATAGAGGAATTAAATTAAATGAAGCAAATGAAACTACCTTTCTCGGTATCATGATTGATAAACACTGAAACTGGAAGGCCCACATCTCAGAGACAACAGCATTAAAAACAGAATTATCTGCACACTATGGGTACGTTGATTCTGTGTTGAAATATGGTCCTATTACATGGGGTTACTCAACAGAAAGTCAGAGTGTTAATCGCACAGAAAAAATGCATCTGCACCATAGTGTATGTCCATGGGAATCTTGCAAATCCTTTTTCAAAAAGTTCAAGATACTAACCCTTCCGTGTCTGTACATCTTTGAATGCACTAAATTTGTTAAAATGCACCCGGAGTTAATTAAAAAAGCTCATGAAATGTATCCAAAAAGTAATTGGTAGAATGGTTTTGCCCATAATCCTGAGGACAGCATTATACTGTAAAAATAGCTAAGCAATGTGTGGTTGCATGTTTAATGCTACTATACCAGACAGTATTAAAATCTTAGGAGCTAATCAATTTAAAAAGTGTCTCAAAGTATGGTTAGGGGAAAAAAATCTACTCGGTAAACAACATTTATATAATAACTGGTTTTAATAATAATTATTATAACAATATTACTTTATTTTTTTTTGCTACTCAATTATAATTGTAACTTTAGTTGAATAATAATACAGTAAGTCTTATTACTGTATTACTGTTTGCATGTCACATTATTGTGACCAAGTGTAATGGATCTGTATAATTACCTATATTATGACTGAAATTGTACCAACACCAAAGGCAAATGGGTCAGTGGGTCGTCTTAGGGGCGGATTTGATTTGATAAGTATTTATTCTGTCAGATTTCCTTCATTGATGTCCGTGATTTCCGACGATTCTCTGACCGAAAGTTCATGTATTTGTGATTTTTATTAAATATAAAAACTTACTGGAATATCAGTCAGCTTCTCATACAGTTCATGTAAGTTCCTGTTGACTATTAAACACATACGAACATCCTCCACCAAACATATCCGACACATTGGCAGCTTTTCCATCTTTTCACTCAATAACCAGTGTCACTTAAGTTGTTTAGTTCAACTTTAAGTTTGTATTATAGAAAAACAGTGATGCGTTGTCTACAGAAAACAAGGCTTGTTTAATACGACTTCTTCTTGCTAATAAAAGTTATTTCGTGCACGCTTCCTTTGTGGACCGCGGCAAGACTGCTAGTGCTAGTTGCTACAGCCGGAAAGAGCTAAACTGATTATATCTTCCGCAAGTAGTCCAGACAGTCCAGGTAATTTATAGGAATTTACATCGCCGGTAGTTTATTTGTTTTTTATTACTTCACAAACAACAGACAAAAGAGCACAAATACAAAATATTTTTAATATACCCCTAAACCACAGAGTACAATAATTTAACCATAAATAAACGCTGCCGGCTCCACAGAGTGTCACTACCAAAGAGTAAAGCATACCACCAAAGAGTTTAAGGCGAAAGCGCCAGGGTAGCCCGCGAAATTCAATTTTTTTAACGTTTTTTTCAATTTGCTGGTCAGTATTAAGTTGTACGTTGATTAAAATATGATTCGCGGCCGTAACAAATATGTATTTACAGAATTATAATCATTAAAGTCATCAACACAACTCTCTAAGACCAAGTAATCCCCAAGAATGACTATTTCATGAAATCTTGACATTTGGGGATTATACTAACTTAACAAGTTGTATTACTGATTGTAATGATTATAATTCTGTAAATACATATTTGTTATGACCGCGAATCATATTTTAATCAACGTACAACTTAATACTCACCAGAAAATTGCAAAAAACATAAGAAAATTTGAATTTCGCTGGCTACCTTAGCGCTTCCCCCTTAATGTCTTTGGCCACCACAGACTCACTAAACAGGACTAGTGACTAAGCTCTGTCTGTAGAATGAGTAAAAATAAACGATTACTGAAAAAATCTTTAAATGGACTTTTTTTCAATAAAAAACGATTTTTATAATCGATATACATATTACATAAAATCGATTAATAAAAAATCTATTTTTTATTCACTGCCGATTTTTGAAGTGAAAACTTCTTTAGGCGAGTTGAACCGATTTTTTGAGGTGGGAAAAAGCCATTGAACTCACGACAATGTTACCGTAACCGATACCTCTGTTTTAAGTTTTGTCCTAAATCCATCAACGCACGGTGCATTTTCTTTGGGAAGAATGACCTTCAAATTTGATTTTTCAAGTTTTCACTTCTGTCGGCACTCTTGGAGTGCCACTGGTTTGTTTTTAACCAGGAACGGCCGCAACACACAGCTTTTTAGTCAGAAGGGCGAAGCAAAGTGCAGCGAAGCGGACCACTAAAGTTGTTTTGACATTTGAGAAAGACCCTAGAATATAACTTGGATCGAAACTGAAAGAAACAATAAAATAATAATTAATTACATAAAGTGTTTTAAAAAAAATACATAAATTTTTTGGCGCGTTAAATAGTATGATGGAATATATTGCGAGTATTCTTTTAGCGCTTACTTTATAGTAGCATGCAATTTCTATTTATTACGAAACGTCTCAAAATCAGTTACGTTCTCAGTCTTTTTTTATATATACTGGTGTTGTAAGAATTTCCTCAGCTTCATTCGAATTTAATAGTAATTAAATAGTGTGTAGTGATCTTTGATGATAAATTCAAAATTTAAAAAACCCCCGACACAAAAAAATAATAAAAATAAAATGTAAGTATTTGGAAAAGGACCAAATAATTTAAAAACCCCCAACTTAAAGAATCTAGGTAACGAGACTAAAACAGATAAATTCATATGGCAGTCGGGGGACCTCTTAGAATAGAAGGTGTTCCACAGAACGGTCCCCCGACTTCCATATGAATTTATCTGTTTTAGTCTCGTTACCTAGATTCTTTAAGTTGGGGGTTTTTAAATTATTTGGTCCTTTTCCAATTACTTACATTTAATTTTATAATTTTTTTGTGTAGGGGTTTTTTTAAATTTTGAATTTAATTTTTTATTTCATGCTTTTTGTAGGGACTCCTTAATTTTTGTATTTCATTTCTTTTATTTTCTTGCGTTTTAAGATTCAGGTTATTTGGTGTTTTATCGGGTTTTTTATCCGTCAAAAAATAATTATTAATTTATAGTTGAAGAATAATTTTTAAGACTAAACAGATTTTTTTGTTTTATTATATCCTTTTTCTCGTTCTTCCTTTAGTTATTCAACTTTCATACAAGTATTTCACAGCTATTAGATATCTTAGGTATTTCAGATCTAGTTTATAAAATGGGACTGCGACACAATCTGATGTAGAAATACCTACGCGTTTTAAGTAGGATAATTCCATTCGTAATAAAAATAGTCAAACTTAGTGATCGTAGGTACCAGTCATCACTCCACTTCCCTCATCATTCTAGAGCATCGATCAGACAAAAAAATATTTTCAAGTTTCTAGTTTTCATTACGTTAGTTAATATTCCTCATTCCCTTTCAATATAGTGTACTTACATTATTCTACTTGTCAAGCCCTTGCATTTGATACCTATTTTGAAGGAGTTGTGAAAAAAAAAATATAATTCGCTTTTTTGTGGTGGCGGCCATCTTGGATTTGTAATTTGTAATAGCGTATAGTATTCTACTAGTCAAGCCCTTTCATTTGAAACCCATATTGAGAAGGAAGTGAAAAAAAAAATGTAATTCGCCACTTTGTGGTGGCGGCCATCTTGGATTTGAAATTTATCATAGTGTATAGTATTCTACTACTCAAGCCCTTTCATTTGATACCCATATTAAGGGAGTTGTGAAAAAATATGTAGTCCGCTATTTTGTGACGGCGGCCATATTGGACCGATTTTCATCAAACATAGCTAAGAACACTCCCGACTAATTCTCCTTTCAAATAAAAAAAACAAAATTAAAATCGGTTCATCCGTCCGGGAGCTACGATGACACACACACACAGACACGTCAAACTTATAACACCCCGTCGTTTCTGCGTCGGGGGTTAAAAAGTAAAGATGGGGATGCAAGGGTTGTGGAGGTCATATAGGCAGTCGCTCCATGTAATGGTGGATCCACACAGCCCGGCGGCTTGCGCCGGCGAGGCCGCCGGCAGCGGGGGAACAGTTCGATCACGGCTTTCGATGAGAGTGGTGTCGTTTCATATGCGTTGTGTAATATATAGTGTATAAAATGATGCATAATAGTGTATGAAATTTCGAACGAACAGTTCTTCGGCTTATGTCATCCATTCTAAACTCTTGAAGCATTCTGGGAACATCACGCCTATTTCGTAGACTTGGTCTCATCCGAAATCTACTTTTGCTATTTTTTTTCTTTTGATAGAGAATATACACCAAAATTGCGGCAGCAATTGCGATGTTATCGCCCATTTTTGTCTCCAATATCTGCGTACGCTTCTTACTTCACCGAAAGTCACAAGACAACTGGGAATATCGATTCACAGCCGCGCTTGCCGGCGGCGCTTACCGGTGGCTTTTTGGCGGCTTTGCTTGCCGTCGATCCGCCGGCAGTGCCGCCGGCTGTGTAAATCCACCATAAAATACTGGTATTCAGCTGCATCCGGTTAGACTGGAAGCCGACCCCAACATAGTTGGGAACAGGCTAGGCAGATGATGATGATCTTTAATACTGAAAAGAATGAGCTTGGCACTCAAAGCCATAAACAAGATTTTGAATTGGCGCCACTGGTTGCTGTAGAATGGCTTGTCTCTGACCAAGCGGCAGAGCTTTGCTTTTGGACTATTTCTGTTTACTATCACGTTAACCTTGGTTCTTCTATTTTGGACATTGATTTAAAGATAGTGATTTGGACTCGGAAAAAAAAGATTAATTTACAATACATAATCAAATCGATCCATAAAAACTTGAATCGACTCATAAAAACTTGAATCGATTTATCGTGAGAATCGAGTACCGAGTCGTATTTCGTACTTCACTAGTTACGTCGCGATGACAAATGTCAAAACGGGCCTCTTATTTTTTGACAACTGTATTTTATCCCATTGAGATATGTCAATGATTTTATCCATATGAATATTCTGATAACCCTCTAAGTTTTTTTTTTTTTTTCCTTTTTGGCTTCGCACGGTTTGTGCATTTAGCCAATGTCACGTTTTGTTTTTTATTACGAAGGAAATAAAGGTAGGGAAACAAAAATATTATTATTCGAATTAGTTATAACGGGATAATATAGGAATAATAACTATAGGATCAGTATTTATAACGGATATAAAAATGAGCTAAATACAATGATGAAACATTATAACTTAATATTATTTAAAGTAATGAATGAGACTATACATTTATATACAGAAAAACTATTTGTACAAAGTAAAGAAAGTATTGAGGTAGGAAAAGGAGTATTGAGGGACAAGAGGTTACTAAGAAAGGATGAACGGTCATATAAGGGACAGGAGAAAAAAATGTGATTTAAGTCGCCTACGTCTGTGCCACACAGACAGATGGGGTCATCGATGATATGAAGTTTGGCAAGATGGGCTGGAGAGCAGACATGACCCAGTCTCATCCGTATTAGAATGGAGGTCTCCATCTTGCCAAACTTTGCCCTGCCAAACCACGGTTTTTCCGGAACGTCGGGTTGGATAAGAGAAAAATAACGACCCTTCGATTTGCTTCCGATATCCCAAGCTACCTTCCAGGTGTCTCGAAGAAAAGTCTTTGGTAACGTCATGAGGTCATAGCAAAAATTTATATATGGAACTAGGTCCCCACAATGCACCGCATCACCGGCAAGTGTATCAGCCACTTCATTCCCATGGATTCCAGCATGGGCTGGAATCCACACAAATTGCACCCTCAGAGATGGTTCTAAACGCAAATTCTCTTATTAAATAAATTATAGGAAATTGTGATTTGTGTTCAAAAGCGGATTTATTGATGGCTAGAAGAGCACTTTGAGAATCAGTAAAAATTATAGTATTTTTAAGTTTTAAAACACGAATATATTCAATGGCTTTTAAAATTCCGAAACATTCCCCCGTAAAAACAGAAGTCCCAGGAGGTAGTTTTATTTTTTGTACGATGTTGTATTGCGAATGGTAAGTACCTATCCCAACACAACCCGTCGGAGAATGCTTCGCAGCATCCGTAAATATATGGTGGTACTCTAAGTGTTCAGCCAGAAAATTATTATAACTTGATTGGCAATCGGGATCTGATTTACTTACACAGTTATATTTTATGATGGGACTGAATTGTAAACTCTCATAACTACTGCTAAATATAGGAAGTTTATTGGAACGGTGAATAGGAGAAGAAAGTGAAAGGAATTTTTTGTAGCTTACAACTAAACAAGGAGCACGTTGGGATGGGACCAGTAATCTGAAGATTCAATCTGCAACACTAATGAGTCCAGTTTAGGAATGAGAGGATGAGTTGAGATCTGAAGAATCCGGAACAAATATTTGTCAGATAGGAATTGTCTTCTAAGATATAAAGGAGCTTCCCCGCATTCAACTTGTAGTGCATTAATGGGACTAGACTTCATGGCACCCGAAATAATGCGTAAAGCCTTAGACTGGATGCGATCCAATTTTTTAAAAGCCATAACACTACCTGGTTCCAAAACGAACGTTCCATAATCCAGAGTGCTTCTGATGATTGCATTGTAAACGAGTTTCAAAGAAAAGGGATGTGCACCCCACCACACGCCAGAGAGGCACCTAAGCATGTTTAGGTGATTTTCACATTTGTTAACAATATTATCACAATGAGGAACACTACTTAATTTACAGTCAAGTATTATACCTAGATATCTGAATTTATCTTTCACTGGAATAAGTACTTCCTTATAAAAGAGATTTACTAAAGGAATATTTCTTTTCCGGGTGAATAAAACAGCTGCGCTTTTAGACGTGGATAAATCCAAACCGTTTAAATGTAACCATGACTCCAAAGAGGATAAAGCAGTATTAATAGCATAGCTAGCTTGATCAATAGATTGGCTTGAAGAATATAATAATAAATCATCAGCATATTGAAGAACCTTAACATTGTTAGTTAAGGACGAGTCTAAATCAAACGTATAAATATTGTAAAGAATGGGACTGAGCACAGAACCCTGTGGGAGACCTCTCCATACAAGACGAGATACCTCATGTTCTCCTATTAACATATTAACAGAGCGTTCAGCCAGGATATTAATAATGAAAAGAGATGTCCAGTTTGTGCCCTGTGGTAATTCTGGTATCAATAAACGTTCATGATTTAAATTTTTACAGTAAGATTTAAAAATTTAGATCTAAATTACTATGGATTTATTAATTCAGTATTACTTGCGTAACATAATTCTCAAAAAAACAGTACTCAATCGTAGCTTCCGCTTTGCCATTTTTAACGGGAAGTAGGTGCCTACTAAAAATGTTTTTGACGTTCCATTATTACCTCATTATTACCATCCGTAATTACTTTTAGAGAGTGTGAACAATAACTATGCCGCTTATTTTAGATCAAAGCAATATATTAACGTATTTGCGTATAAAATACGACAATATTATAAAATATTTTTGTTTACACATTATGTTTTTCTTTGAATACCCACTTCCTAACATGAAGGTAAGTATTTATTACTTTTTTGACATGAGATCATAGAGTACTTTTTGATAGATTGAACATGCTCTGTGAGATTGACTTATTATTACTAGTTATTTTTTTCAGTATTTTAAAAGTCGTCTGTGTATTTATTGCTGGCTTTCCTTACATTGCGCTTCCAAGTTGCGTGTATGCGTTCCTTCCTTACTGTGCGATTATTTTGTATTATTGATATATTCTACATGGACTGACATTGATTCTAGACACGATTACTATTGCTTTTCCTAAAGGATTCTGCTTTTCCTTTCAATTTGGATATTATGATGAGGATTCACAGACATATCGTGTGAGGGCTCGCGTTACGCCTGCAAGTGGCAAGATGGTTAGCAAATCAGGTACGCCTCTATGCTGTACATTGGGCAGTTAGTTGTGTTGTAATTTGAAAAATACAATGACATTTGTTATTGTTCCAGCTCCCATTAGATGGATACGCTTGTCACGATTGTTATAATTGATTAAATACCGAAGTTGCTGACTATGAGTGATTACTATGTCATGGGTATCTCAGCCGGACTCAGCAGAAATCCAAGACGCCGACGTTTCTATACTTTTGCAGTGGACAACCCTTTAGTACCCCTTATTTCCAATGATAATAATCATCAGGTAAATTATTTATTTTTATAATAAGTAGGATAGGTCTTTGAAAGAAAATGGGTAAATAAATTGGATAGATCCGTCAAAACTGGAAAGATGAGCAATGGAAACGACTATCAAGAAAAAGGGAAGGAGTGTTCGTCATATAAAACACGACATCACGCCAGCGATCCCCGAAGGATTTGGGAGTGGTAAACCCAGTACACCCCACATGTCGCCAGTTATGTCATGCCATGTAATAAAATGTAATAATATTTTCAGGATATAGCAACAATATATGCATGTCAAGCCTGTTAGGTTCGAGCGAAACGACGCCTGATTCATGATTTATCAAGGGACTTACAAGAGGATGTTGTTCCAACCGTGGATCTTGGATCACCAACACCGCCGCCACCACAGCCTCTTCCACCAACACCACCACTACCACGGGCCGTCCCACCAACACCGCCGCCGCTACCACTACCACCTCCATTATCACCAGTAGCACAACGAGGTGCTCGTACAACATTAGCTGTAAGCCTACCAAATTACAAGCGAGCTAGTAAGCCGCTGTATACTTATAATAACAACAATGTTTTGGTGTCTCTAGAAGACGTTTATTATTTTTATCATTTTATTTATGTATAATAAAAGAATTTGTTTGGCAACAAATACATACATAGTTTTATTTAATATAATCCCAATTCAGTACCAACAAGTAGCTAAATATAAATAATATTATGGGTATTGAAGATAGAAATTAAAGCTGATACCAATATCATAATATGTGCATTTATGTGTACAATAAAGAATAAGATCGCTTTGTGATGAAATGAAAAAAATGTAAGTACAAAATATGAAATACAAAATATTAAATGTTTCATTAACCTCACAAAGGCATACCACCAATTAGTATCTGTATTTGCTCACAGATGGCGTTATACTAAAAAAAACTAAGAAAAATACCCAGCATATAAACCTGGTTTTCACCAGTTTGCGCAAGATCCTGACTCCTGAAACTGATTAATTGATAAACTATAAAATGCGACGATTATAATAATATAACAATCATTACTGAACATTTTCTTTGACTACCTAGACAATCGCCCATTGCTCCACCAGACATGTCTTTTGATAAATTCAATGGGACTTGTAAGGCTTTTAATTTATTTTGTAAAATGGATAATACAAGTAAGTAAGTAAGTAATTTATTTCGGAACAATATACATTGTGTAGAAATTTTGTAAAATAAAATAAAATAAAACAGTACCATTCAAATATAACAAACGAAAAGAAAAATAATAAAATAAACATGTCAAAGATAATAAAAATAACAAAATCAAAACGATAATAATCCATATTAATTTTAAAATAATTAATAATGCAATAAAACAAGTAGGTAGTCAATATAAAAAGAAAAAACGAAAATCAAATGAGTAGGAAGTATAAAAAGATCAAGATTGTGTGATTTATGACATCCAATTTTCTAAGAATATTGTAATAAAATAAAAAATTGTGTAACAAGATTAATAATATATCATCTAATTTTCGGTGAATAATCAATAATAAAAATAGAATGTCAAATATAAATAAAAATAAAATAAAATAAAAACAAATTGTCATACAAATGTCAGTAATAATATGTCATATAATTGTAAAATAAACAGTCACAAGATAAAATTTGTAATTATACTGGAGATATTATGTCATTTAATAATCTAAGATAATACAAAAACATAAAAAATTTAAAACAAGAATAGTCATAATATCATTTAAAATTAATTCCAATTATAGAACAATAATTATTACGGTTGTCGCTTATCATCTAGGTACTCATCGACGCTGTAATAGCCCTTCCAACAACATTATCATAAGCTGCATTTATAATAATAATCGTTTATTTCGACCAACACAGGATCATATTAGGCACAAAAATTACAAAATATAAAAAAAAATTTATATCAAGGAAAACTGCAACGGTGGATTGCTTATTAGAGAATGATAACCGAATATCGGTTGTTAAAATACTTAAACAGTCAGTTGTACTTTTACCTTTTCTAAAGCCATATTGTGATTCTGCCAAAAAACCCTTACTTTCAACATACCATTCTAGGCGATTTTTAATTAAGTGTTCCGCTAAGAATATATAGCATTTTAACTTTATTTATTGCAATTTTGTTTTATTAAATTGAGAAACGAAAACTAATGAAACGTATTCATTGTAGATTGAAGTTTTATATAATATTAGTTTATTTGATAAAGTTGCGTTAATTTGGAGTGTAATGGTCGTTGAATCAAGACATTTATTGCTTAAATTAGGCTTTCTTTACGATTTTATCCATAAAAACTCAAGGAATTTAAAGGAATTCTAGAACTCCAATAAACAAGTAAAACATTCAAAGTATCTTTTTATAATTTTAGCATTTATAAGAATTGAATGTAACAATGTGAATTTGAGCGTCAAAGTTCCATCGCCAACGGTTTTTCTTGCAAACTGTGTTCGTAAAATATTTATAGTAAATTACACGAAAAGAAAAATGAAAATGTGTAACTGCAACTTACAAGAAAGAGAATAGTACTATGTTATTCTTAAACAAATAATTAAAATATCTTACAACTGCTGAAAAATTACAGCGTCAAAAATCATGAATTTGCGTAAAAAATGTAACAGGACTCTTAAGGCGATGTCAATGTTTGGGTAAATTATTTCAAGATCTTTATTTCTTAGAACCTGTAAAATTGCTTTGGTTGTTCGGGGCAATTCTCCGTCTCGAGCCATCGTTGTTAAATAAGAGCGTAGATGGATACATTCATCAACAAAGCACTTTTCTAAATGTCCGTTTCAACCGCGCGGCCACCTCATAATATTTGATGAAACTTTGCCAGGAATTAGTGCTAATTTGTTACTTTACACACCTCTTTTCCTGAATTTGTTACAAAAAAAACTAAGACGCTATGACAAAGAATAGTTGGCCGCTAGAACCGCTACTTGCCGTAGTCATCGCTCGTGATTACACAGAAACTATATAATGTAGATAGACGAATGATGCATCAAAAGAAAGGTCTTAATTTGTTACATTTGTTACAAAAATAAAAAACTTCAAAACGTAAATAAACAAAAAGTTATGCAATATTTAGTTTTCAGGTTATGACCTACCTAGGTATATTACCATAAATATCAAATTAATAGAGGCTAATGTGTATGGACAATTAGTTACTAATTTGTTACAGCGAATAAACAGAAAAAAATACTAGAAAGTAGGTTCAATAATTTGTTAGAGTCGATTTTAGTTGGCCGCTCGGACGGCAATATGCCTAAAATACAATGGCGTTTATCTCGTTATTAAAAGTAGGTTTAAGCTTATTTAAAGGACTAATCGACGGGTAACGTGACCTAGTTTGGATAAATATGGCGAATATAACTGCAGCATTCATATTTTAGAAGATATTTACAAAAAAACAGTAGTATGAAACCGTATGAGAGTAGGGTGACCATGAATTTTCACAATGAAGTGAGACTGAATAGTGATTAATGGAATGTTCGATATTCATATCTTATTTTTTTAGGGCGAGTGCTTATACAGGGTTAGTTTTCAAAGACCAGCCAAAGGACTTTGTTCACTTTCGGCTTCGCTTGAACACGACGGTCGAAAAGAAACAAATTAATCAAAAATCATTTGTGTTTGGTTTAGTGTTTGCACAGTTATTTGGATTATTTAAAGAAATTATGACGATGGATGCAAATGTACCACTTGTGGAGCGACCTACTGCCTTATAACAGATTCCACTTCCACAAGATCGAGGGTATGCCTTCTCCTTTGCGTGATATCAGTACCACAATTCGCACATCAGAGCTGTATCACAGTTTCCACCACAGGCAGGAGTTGAAGCGAAACTGCCTCGTTCGTATCCGTACGATTCAGTTCGGCGAGTTCGAAGGGGGTATCAGTGTCCATTTACAAAACCAAAACAATACTTGAAAAATTATCACAGCAAAACGAAAAAAACAATATTCACGTTGCCAAGACACAGTGAATGACAAGTGACTTGAAGTGACAAGACAACTGACATTGAAATAAATCTTTTTTTTTTAAATAATCGATTTATTAATGGATTAAAATCGAATTTAATTGACTAACTTCGATACTTGTAAATACTTTTGCTTTCCAAATAAAAACTAAGGACAAAATATGTTCGAAATAATGTAAGTGATTACAAATAACAGCTCTAATTGACTGTAAACTCTTGCCTCTTAAATGAATGAGGAACTTCAAAAATAACAATTATAATCGATTTGTAAATAATTATTTTAAAATAAACGATTAATTGTAGGCATCACTATGAACTAATGAAGACCGAGTACTGTCAATATGGGGAAGAATAAAACAATTTCAGTACTTATTAAATACACTATTCGTGGGAGCAAGTTGATACAAAAGTATAGAATAAATAAGCGTTTAAAAACTAAACATGATTTTTGATTAATTTGTTTCTTTTCGAGCATCATGTTCACGCGAAGCCGAAAGTGAACAAAGTCCTTTGGCTGGTCTTTGAAAACTAACCCTGTATAACCACTCGCCCTAAAAAAATAAGATATGAATATCGAACATTCCAATAATCACTATTCAGTCACACTTCATTGTAAAAATTCATGGTCACCCTACTCTCATACGGTTTCATACTACTGTTTTTTTGTAAATATCTTCTAAAATATGAATGCTGCAGTTATATTCGCCATATTTATCCAAACTAGGTCACGTTACCCGTCGATTAGTCCTTTAAATAAGCTTAAACCTACTTTTAATAACGAGATAAACGCCATTGTATTTTAGGCATATTGCCGTCCGAGCGGCCAACTAAAATCGACTCTAACAAATTATTGAACCTACTTTCTAGTATTTTTTTCTGTTTATTCGCTGTAACAAATTAGTAACTAATTGTCCATACACATTAGCCTCTATTAATTTGATATTTATGGTGATATACCTACCTACGCGTAACCTGAAAACTAAATATTGCATAACTTTTTGTTTATTTACGTTTTAAAGTTTTTTATTTTTGTAACAAATGTAACAAATTAAGACCTTTCTTTTGATGCATCATTCGTCTATCTGCATTATATAGTTTCTGTGTAATCACGAGCGATGACTACGGCAAGTGGCGGTTCTAGCGGCCAACTATTCTTTGTCATAGCGTCTTAGTTTTTTTTGTAACAAATTCAGGAAAAGAGGTGCGTAAAGTAACAAATTAGCACTAATTCCTGGCAAAGTTTCATCAAATAGGGGGAGGGGGGGCACTTTGATACACAAAAATTCAATCTCTTTTCTGAGGACCAAGGTAGGGGGAGTCCGGGAGAGTTTACCCGCCTTCGACTAAAATGCTCATAAATCGCTTTATATTTACAAAAAAACTATTTTCTACAAATTGTACCCTAAGCTGCATTATTAAGCTTTATTTTTTCTTAAGAAAGTTTTATAAATCATTAATACTTTATGAGTAATTAACGATTTCTACTGAAGTGAGATTTGGCTAATATCTCCCGCCTAGGTGGGAGACTTGACCCCCAAGAAGGGAGACTTTACCCGGGTTTAAAACTAGGCAAAATAAAAATAATAAATTATAATTAAATAAAGAAATTTAATAAAAAAAACATGGCACATAATAATACGTAGTAAATGATAACACGAACTATATAATTTGAGTATTTTTGACATACAGGTAGTGAGGAATTAAGTACCTATCACATATTATATTTCTTAAGATAAGTAGTTGCGTTTAAAACAGTGAGTGTTTATAAACTTTTACCATTAGAAACTCTTTCTAACATAACTTATAACCTTATTAATAAGAACTTTCACAACCAACTGTTACTGCATAATAATTTCAGTCTTTCTACAGCAAAATATCTTAGAAATTTAACAATATCTTATCAAAATGGAGAAAAATCAAAGGTAACTTAGGTATCTTCATAGCAAACATAATAGTCTGAACCTATTCTATCTACGTCATAACTAGATAACAAACTTACAAATAGTTAAACCTTAAAAGTAGATATTGCAAATCAGTTTAAAGTAGGACACAATGTATGTGGTCAGTAAAATAAAAATACTTTCAAAATTAAGAACAAAGAAAAATTCAAAACAAAACCTTATAAAAAAATAATCATAATAATCAGTCTTCCTTTTTGTCTTCCTTTAAATTGCTTCTGTTTCTTGTTGTTTCTTTTTTTTTATATTTGAAGGGCATTGTGGATACTTATCTAAAATAAAACAGAAAATATTATTGCAAGAGAAACAGAGGGAGAGATTACCCTGGGTAAAGTCTCCTCCCGTCGCCATGGTAATGTCTCCCACCCCACGCCAAGCTGTCCGTTATTTAATTTACAAAAAAAACTATAATCTTTAAGCAAAAACTGTCTATCGTAAAGGTAACAAGGATAATTACACTAAGGATATGTATGCATGACATGCTGGAATCTATGAACAGTAAACAACAGTAATCAAATATCGAAAATTGAAAAAATTAACTTACCGGGCATAAAAACGTGTTTTCACTTGTAACGTCAAAACGAAACTGCTGATCGCAACATCGCCGCGTGAGCTAGGTGGGAGGCGCCTATGAGCTGTGAGAAGTGTGGCAACGTCGCAATATCTAGTTATACAGGGATTCTATGATCAGTGGCTATTGTCTCCCCCCTGCTAAACTCTCCCGGACTCCCCCTATTTGTTTTGATGTGTGCATTGGCTGATATGTCAGCTTATATTTTGGCTACGCAAAAACCGCAAAAACTGGCGACGTATAGAGATAAACTGATTTTAAGAAAAAATCATTTTTGTATCATTCTGCCCCACCAGTGGGGCACTTTGATACATGGGGTGGGGCAGTTTGATACGTATTTTAGATCTATATGAAATGCAAATTTAAACTGACTAAAAACCCAATATAAACTGTATTATTAGGTACTTAAAATTAAGAAATAAAACAATTTTATTGATTGAGATCGCAAAACACTTTTTATTAAGAGTGCACATTAGCCATAATCAGTCTCTTAAGTTACTTAAGGAATATAATCACAAAAAAAAACAATATTTTCATCATAGAACAAGACTAATTCTCTGTTATTTTCTTAATTATATAATCAGTTATATACTTACTAAGTAATCAGACTTTAACATTGAATATTGTTAATGAAAATATAATATAATATTAGATTGATACGTATCATTGTACCCCGCTCATTACCGTATCAAAGTGCCCCAAAGGACTTTTTCCACAAACAATTAATTTTATCAAATATATAATAATCTTGCAATCAAAAACATTTTAAAATACAATAATAACTATATTTACTTACCTTTAGTAACAAATAATAACAAAAACAACTAAGAGTATCCTCCTGAGACACAATTACATTTCACGTCTTTTTTTTGTAGGCAGCGGCGCACGCCACTTCCAACACGTTAGTGACCGTTGAGGCCCAACGGCAAACTGGCGGCGAGCGGTGTTACAACTGTCATTCTTGTGAATGTCCTTGAGCATTCTAGTGATGTGCCGGACTGTGTAGCGTTTATCGGTTTTGAGATATAGATACTGTACCAATGTGCCCCGTGAATCAATGTGCCCCCCCTCCCTTATGAGGTGGCCGCGCGGTTGAAACGGACATTTTTCTAAATCACCAGAATACATTGTTACTAACATACTTATTTGCTTTATTTTGAACTTTTTCAGTGTTCAAATTGATTAAAAACGAAAATTTACTGTAAAAATTGCTGTACGCTTCTCGTCTCTTTTGAAGTTCAACCACGAGACTGTCTATAATTACTAGATATACTGTCAATCTGAATGTTTCCCGACCAGATAATGAATTAATATCTTCGGCAGATTCATCTGCTGTGAGCTTTCTCTTACGTATCCTCTTTGTGTCCTTTTCATATTCATTGGGTAGTGAGAGTTCCAAAGCTTGCTGTTCATATTTATTAAAATTATCCCTTTCAGCAGAAATTATGTAAATTAGGCTGTCATACATTTCAATAACTGTGTATACTTACATCCAGGGGCGTGCACAGATTTTTCAAAGAAGGTAGGCAAAAAAAAATCTCACCAAAAATACTGCAGTTTGGTTTCGGTTCGTCGTCTTGTCGATCGATGATGTAGGTAATTGCCAAATGCCAGCTTAAATATCCATAGATTGACGCTTATTGGCGTCTCTGTCGCTCGTAGTTCCGAGTTGACGCGAACAAAAAGGATATTATACTTACGACAAATAAAAACTTTTTCGAAAAAAAAAAAACAACCTACTTCCAAAAAAACACTACAAATTGAAAAATAACTTTAATTTCGGAAGTCGGTTTCTTTGGTTCCGAATTTTCGTTTATTGACCCCGACTTCCGAAATTAAAGTTATTTTTCAATTTGTGGTGTTGTTTTTGGAAGTCGGTTCTTTTTTTTTTCGTAAAAAGTTTTTATTTTTCACTTTTTAGTGGGTCCGTTTGTAATTTATCTAAGTTACAATAGCCTAATGTCAACTGCTCATGACTTGTTACAAAATATTGCTTTTCCCGATGTTGGGACGTTAATTGTTGAAGAGTTCTCCTGGTAAGAACCAGGAGAACTCCTCAACAACCACTTACCATACGCTTTGTGACGAGCATAAATTGCTTAGCAACCTTAATAAAGTAATCGAATCGCAACCCGTGAAATATTTGTCATTGAGTAGTTCCAATGGCCATCTGTGGTCTTCTTCATCAGCTCCACTTTACCTAATGATGATTTCCGAGAGCAAATGCTCAAGTTATTTTAAAAAATACCCAAATCGTTATAGCTTTGCCTATAAAATTTGAGGGTTTCCCTCGATTTCCATGGGATCCTTTCATCAGATTCCAACTTGATGATAATGGGACCACCTCGAGAGTATACCCTTTCAAACAAAAAAAGAATTTTGAAAATCGGTCCACAATTGGCGGAGTAATTGCGTAACAAACACACAAAAAAAAAAGTTTATTGAAATGAACTAATGCTAGTTTAAATTAAAATAGGTACTTGCATTGCATAGCCAACTTCCGTTCGGGCAAGTTCGGTGCGTGTTCGCCTGTTCCTCGGCAGTTTTCGTGTTCTGCTCTATGAAAAACTACAGTAAAGACACTGCCTATTATCGCAGTTGTGTGCGTTATTTTTTCATTGTGTGCCACGTAGTTATAGGCGCGCACACACTCATAAAATCGTATGAGCACGACTGACCCGCGAGAGCACACATCTAAACATTTAGTGACGAATAGTTTGTGTCTTCGCCGTTGAGATTGTGTGGTGGCGCGACTGCAGCGCGAATCAAGATGCGAAATTAGTCAAATCTTAATAATACTACCGACGCTCGGTAGGTGGAGCTGATTTATGATTTAAGAATTTTTATATTTTGTTAAGTTTTGTTTATTGACTTACTTATGTAATATTAGATCAGTTCTATGAGGTAGACACTGTCTTTATCACTCTATGGAATGCCCGCCCCTGCTTACATCAATATCAACAGACTGTAATTTTTTGTTGGTTTTGTCAATGTGAACCAAAATAAAACCCCAAAACACGATCATGAAGGCAGTTCCTAGTCGTTCTAATTTTAATCTTATACCTACCTTTAGCTTCATAAACAGCTGAACGTTTTTGCTCAGAAATGCTCTCTCTAATAAACAACACATCGTACATTACTCGAAATGACTTTTTCAAACTTTTACAAGCATCTGCTCGAGCTGACCAGCGTGTGACAGATGTGTTTTTGACGATAGTTTTTTTTTATCACTACCTACGAGAATTTGTGCTTGTAGGGTTTCCCATCTTTGAGTTGAACACAATTAATTTTATGTTAGGCACTTATTTTTTCTTTGTTTAAAAATTCCATGCGCGCGCCCCTTTCTAACCTCGCGCCTCTAGGCACATGCCTAGTTTGCCTTAGGGATAATCCGCCACTGGAGGTAACCGAGTCACTAAAGCCTACTTGTGCATATTTGTATGCCTTGCAACTAAGGCTTTACATTTAGAAGTCGTTAGTGACCTTACAACGGAAGCCTTCATATTATGCCTACGCAGGTTCATATCGCGGCGCGGTAAACCGAATACAATCTACTGTGACAATGGAAAGAACTTTGTGGGAGCCAACAATGAGTTGGGAAGGGTTATACGGTTGAGCCGTCAATCAGTCTCAGACTACGCAGCGACTGAAGAAATTAGGTTATATTTAGTCGCCTATCCTCCACACTTTGGTGGAATATGGGAAGCCGGCGTCAAGTCCGCCAAGTCTTTATTGAAACGCGTAGCTGGCAATTCCTCCCTCACGTTTGAGGAGCTAGCGACACTTCTCACAAATCGAGGCCATTCTTAACTCCCGTCCTATTTCCCCCTTTAGTTCCGATCCTTCTGACCTAAATCCTCTAACACCTGGGCACTTTCTCATTGGTCGTCCATTGTTATCAACGCCGTCATTGCCTGTCCAGTCAACCAGGCCCAACAGATACCAGCAAATAGAACAGGCGCGGCAGCAATTCTGGAAAAGATGGCGCCTTGAATACATGGCAGAGCTACAAAATCGCACCAAATGGCGAAGGCACCAGACGCCGCTTCAAGTTGGTGACCTCGTCATCCTCAAGGAGGACAACCTGATGCCACTTCACTGGCGAATGGGCCGGGTGTCCAAACTTTACCCGGGCCCCGACGGTGTCAGCAGAGTGGCCGACATCTACACTACCAAGGGCACAATCAGACGGGCTGTGAACAAGTTGTGCCTATTACGGTCGTCTACACCATAGAAGATTTTGAAAGGCAGCTGAGCCTTTCAATGCCGCGGAGGATGTTCACGCCAGTAGCGTGAACGCAGCATCAGGCATTCAAACGCTCCATCGCGCGGGGGTGAGCGGGGCGAGAGGAGCAGGCGCCAGCGCCGCCGCCGCGCCAGAGTCGACCAGCACACACGTTACTGCGCACACGCGTCCCGTAACAATTTGTACGCGCTCCGCGCGCAATCAATTCATTGTAAAGTCTCACAATAAATCAGATTGTCATAAAGTAAAACAGTGTCAGTCATTTCATCCATAACACCATGATTGAAACGGAGTAGAATTTAAATCTAACAATAAAACTAACGCAGTTGGAGTACCCCAAGGCAGCGTGGTAGGAGCGTTTTTATTTCTGTTATATATCAATGACCTTCCCAATGCAACACGCTACGAAGCAATCTTATTTGCTGACGATACGACACTAATAATAAAATGTAAGGACAAAAATAAGTTGGAACATGAAATTAATGAAGCAATGAAAGACAATAATTTGGCTTAATAACAACAATTTAATAATCAATATAAATAAAACAAAAATAATTCAATTTCAAACTTATAAAATATCAAACTTTTAGAGTCTTAGTATAAAAAATGACGAAACTATCCTAGAACAAGTAAGTAGTAAACACAAAATTCTTGGGCATAATAGTGGATCAAAACTGCAATTGGAAATCACACATCAATTACGTATGCGATAGCTAGACGAATTCGTATACGCAATAAAACGTCTTCGATCAACAGTGTCAAGAGCCGCAGCAGTCACTGCATATTACGGATACGTAGCGTCTCTGCTTTCATATGGTCTGATACTATGGGGCAATTCAACTGAAGTTTGGCATTTCGGGTACAAAAGAAGTGTCTTAGGGCAATAAGCATCAATAAACTATGTATGCTAGTAAAGCAAAATCCGCACTATTTTCGCATGCAATCAGAAGTGAGCTTCAAAAAGGCTTCTGCTCGAAATAAATACAAACACGAATTAAATGTACCTCAATGTAGATTGCAAATATTTAGGAGGAATGTATATGTTCATGCCATTCAGGTGTATACCAAGTTACCAAACTCATCTAAAGAACTTCCCATCCCCATGTCCAAGAAAAAGCTGACAAGTTCGTTATTGGATAATTGTTTTTATGACATTGGTGAATATATGGAATATTGTAAAAATTCAAGATGACATGTACTCAATTTTGACTTTGATTTTAAAGTAACGACTACCTAATTATAATAATTCAAATTAGACATATTTTTAATCATTAAATCTTATAATTAATAGGCTTGTGTCCATTAAGAGTAAATATATAATGGATAGAGGTTTATAATGATTAATTATATTATGGAGAAAATAACAAACAATTTTAATTATTAAAAGCGTTAAAGATTAATAATATTTTTAAGAAATAAATTTCGTAAAATGAAACCTTTAGTCACGTGACAGTGAACACCAATCAGAAAGCGTTACGTCACGCCGTGCGAAACTCCAATCTTGTCTTTGACGTTTCGAGTATCGCTACCGGTTCGTGATAAAATTTTGGTTTTTAACAACTAATATCAAATTGATACAGTTTTTGCTAGTTATCATTTGAAAGAATATAATATAATATCTGAAAAAGATACACAACAAACTAGGTATTTGCCATTTCAAACTTTAAATCATTTAGGTAGGTAGTTATGTTGTTTGATATTATACGTACTTAGGTAAACTTGTATCAGAAGTATCTATAATAGAAGAACTTGGAGTACAACTTTCTTTTGATTCATTCAGACACTCTGATATTATCATCTTTGTTTGTTTTTTTAGAATATATGGCCGTTCTGTACTGCTGCATGTTCGTTTTCTTCTGTCTTCTTGACATCCAAATTTACTTGGCATACAACCTGATTTCACGCGCACTTGTGATACTGTTCCCTTCATATGATACTCCATATAATTAATCATATCATTTGGCAACTAGAATAATAAAAAGAGGATGTTTGTAACATTAATTAGAAAACTAGAATAAAACGTTTACTCCTAAAAGTGAAACAACTTAACCTGAACTCATGTATTTATTATTTGGAAAATAGGGATTCTACAAAACACATCTAGTTTGCTCGAATTAATTAATAGACTGTATTGTGTGAAATACTTACATCAAAATAATCTTCACAAAAATACATTCTTGAACCTGTTGATAAAGTATGAGCATCATCTCTTCTTGCAAGTTTTAGCCACTTTTTTATTTCTCTATTATTTTTTGGAACATATATAAGTAAATAACTTGTTTGGCGTTTTTATAGTCGTGCTATCACACTGGGGCACTATACAGTACTTATAATATGAGAAATTCCTTTTTAAAACTAACTATAACGTACGAAGACACGATTGCTCTTTGGTTTGTTTCGCACGGCGTGACGTCATTCAAGACGCCATGACATTCTTGTTCGTTTTGGAACCAAATTGAAATTGGTTTTTTAAAAAGCGAAATGTATAATGTAAACGCTCAATTAAAAATAAATAAACCTTTTTTTTCGATAAAATGCCTAATAAGCTAAAGTATTAAGCAGTTATTGAAATGTTGTCAACTAGCCTATTAGTTATAAGTAACAATTAAGTATTAATTAAGGCGCATTTACCGCATTGGTTAGCTGTAATGGTAGATGTATGTTGTTAAATAAATAAATAATTAAACCCGCAATAGTATAGCATCCATACATGCAAAATAAAATATTACCATTCGAAAACAAAATGTTTTTTTTTTTTTTTATCTTAAAAATGTTAAATTGATACGTTAAAGAAACACTCTATACACGCGTACTTGAAGGACTGTCGCAATTTATTTATGAATGACGGGCCGCGTGTGCAGCGATTTAATTGATGCGCCTAGCCCCGCCCCCTGCCCCCGAATGTCCACCTAATTTTATTCGGAACTAATCTCACGCGCTGACCGGACGTGCATTATTTTCGCATTGCAACATCTGGCGTCATTCTTGTGTGAAAAATGCCGCGTTATCAGTTCAGTGCTCAGGAGTATGTGAACATGGTGCTCATTTATGCTGAGTGTAATTATGATGGTGCACGTGCTCTGAGGATGTATGCTGAGAGGTACCCCAATGCACATCAACGGCGGAATTCTCGTGTTATTGTGTGCCCTGGTGCGTATTCGTAACAATGAACCGGTAGTGCCACGTCGTTCTGGTGGCAACGGTTCCGTGATCTCTGTGCGACAGGAAGAGAACTAAGCGCGCACCACGAAAAAGTGCAAGGTTTGCTTGGTCCAGCTGACTTCGAGCGCCGGTTAACTTATTGCCAGTAGGCACTGCAGCGATGTACGGAATTTTAATGTTATTGAAACGTGGCTTAGATAGGTAGGTACATGAATTTTTTTTTTTTTTTTTTTACTATGTTTGCGAATAGGTCCTTCCAAGCCCAAGGTGCCTCACTGAGTGACTCGTTCTTTTGTCAGCCGTGCATTTAGACGGGTTGTTAAATGTTGTTGCTAAAACTAAACATGTTCAATGCAGCAACACAAACAGCATAAATGTTTAACTTTACTGATAACAACCCGACGACGTGTTTTGGCACTGTCTTTGTAATTCAATAAGCCGCCTTCATCAACGTCGCCGCTCGCCATTCATTAATATATATATATATTATATAAGACATTGGTGAATATATGGAATATTGTAAAAATCCAAGATGACATGTACTTAATTTTTACATTGATTTTAAAGTAACGACTATCTAAAAAATATTACCATTTGAAATCAAAATGTTTTTATTTTTTTTTATCTTAAAATATTCACTAAAATGTTAAATTGATACGACTATATTTATATATTTATCTAAAAAAAAAAAATTCATATTGGACATATTTTTAATCATTAAATCTTATAATTAATTGTAGGTACTTAGTTATATAAAATGACATTTGAATATTTGCTCACCATATGTTACGGTAGAGTATAGAACTTAAAAAATATAGAACTTTAAAAATATTAACACTGTAAAACTACATTCTTACAAATAAATAAATTCTATTATATTCTAAGAGAACGTATTGTTAAATTACCCTTTCGACTAAAACTCCTCTGACATACATTACCTTATTCACCAATGTATATTCGTAAATGATTAATAAATCAAACTTTTGATTAAAACTATGCTGACATACATCATACATTTATGGTTTTTCATCAGTGTGTATACTCATATGTTTAGTTGAACTTCCCTTTTTACTTAAACTCCTCCGACATACATCACACTTAGAAGGTTTGCACCAGTGTGTATACGCATGTGTTTTGTTAAACTTCCCTTTTCACTAAAACTATGATGACATACATCACACTTGTAAGGTTTTTCACCAGTGTGTATACGCATATGTTTTGTTAATACGTCCTTTCGATTAAAACTATGTTGACATATATCACACTTAAAAGGGTTTTCACCAGTGTGTATACTCATATGTTTTGTTAATGTGTCCTTTCGATTAAAACTATTTTGACATACATCACACTTGTAAGGTTTTTCACCAGTGTGTATACGCATATGGTTTGTTAAACTTCCCTTTGCACTAAAACTATGATGACATACATCACACTTATAAGAGTTTGCGCCAGTGTGTATACGCATATGTGTTGTTAAATTTCTCTTTTGGCTAAAACTATGTTGACATACCTCACACTTAAAATCACCAGTGTGTATACGCATGTGTTTTGTTAAACTTCTCTTTTCACTAAAACTATGATGACATACATCACACTTGTAAGGTTTTTCACCAGTGTGTATACGCATATGTGTTGTTAAATTTCCATTTTGACTATAACTACGTTGACATACATCACACTTAAAAGGTTTTTCACCAGTGTGTATACGCATATGTTTTGTTAAATTTCCCTTTTCACTAAAACTATGATGACATACATCACACTCATAAGGTTTTTCGCCAGTGTGTATACGAATATGTTTTGTTAAAGCACTGTTACGACTAAAACTACATTGATCTACATCACACTTACGCTTGGACGTACGTTTTCGAGTTGTCCGGATAACTTTCAAGTCTGAGTTTTCTTTGTTCGTTTTCTGGGCTGTTATTGCATCTTCTTGTTTTGTTATTTGTGTGTCTAGTATTGGTTTCTTCGCAACGGTCGCCCCTATGATAACAAAACTGGTAAGTACAATGTTGGAACTTGGAAGATTGATATGCACACGAATCAAAATAATAGAGATGTGCATAATTTACACTAGGCCTAAAAAGAGGAATTTCTGGTGACGTTGAATAAAACACTTAATCATCAGTGACATGAAGTACAAATTGTAATAACATCGACAAAATTATGGTCTGTTCCAAAACTATTTGTTAAAATTTAAACAATTTCTGATCAATAGAATGATTAACTCATGCCATCAATTCAACTCTATATCATCATTTTTCCAACAACAATTATTCGAAAGTGGCAATTTAATTACGTTATTCAAGTAATAATTTTTATTTAGTTTTTTTTATACAACGTGTAAAGGAAGGGCTATATTCATATGAAACGCTTCTTTGGATGGTATAGAATAACTATACACAATGGCGCCGATTCTGTTGTTCACAAACTAAACTAAATTTAAGTTCAGGCATCTTTTTCTTTCTATTTCATTAAGAAAAGGACAGAAGATAAATATTAGTTTAGTCCTGCCAAATTAAGATACTCCTCAGCAAGTTTAGACGTGATTAAAAAATTGGCTATTAAAAATACGTCAATTTACGTCAGGCGCTAACTAATTTGACAGGTCTAAACCAATATTTATCTTCTGTCCTTTTCTTAATGAAATAGAAAGAAAAAGATGCCTGAACTTAAATTTAGTTTAGTTTGTGAACAACAGAATCGGCACCAATTTCAACTCAAAATAAAATACTCTCACAATTGATACGAAATTTTCGGTATCCTAGGTTTCTTAAATTCAAATCATAACAAACATGTCACCGCACTACAATCTGTAGCTCAATCACTTTACTTGCCAATATCACGATAAATCTCTTCCGTAATTCTGTGCGCCTAGTACGGAGTAGCCTACCCCGCAATCGGTGTCTTTTGTCGGCGCAAACTGACAAAATAAAACATGCCGCCGCCGTTTGGCAGTGCGGCGCCAAAGGGATTGCGGCCGCACGCGATACACCATTCCTACTTTACCGTGATGTAAAATTAATTCGTAATTACTTATTTTCAGTTTACTCGTTATTATCAAGCCAGAAATTGCACGTAAAAACTGATAACAAAACTTACATAAAAAATCGAAACAAAGTTTAGGTAGGTTAACTAGTTTCGTCCCTTATTATTACTTATTATATTACCATGAAAGCGGCCTCAATCCGCACTTTGATTAGGTCCTCTGTACCACACTGCACTGCGTACACTACATTTTTAATGTACCCCCACAAAAAAAAGTCTAACGGTAACCCCGTTAGACTTTTTTTTTGTAAGCTTAGTTATCGGTGCGTATGACGTCAACATCGCAAGGGATAAGCTCTAACTTAGAAGTAGCTCAGGAATTTGTAAATTTCTTTACTAATATACCATCAAAAACGACGGAAGCCTTAAATTCCTCATCAGTCGTATCAATTGATTTATTAAGAGCGAACGTTCCAGCCTGCCCGGTTGAATTTCAATTTAAACATATTAACCCCGCTTCAGTAATAAAAGCTTTTAAGCAAATTAAGATCAAATTGACCGAAGATCTTTGGGGAATGTCCATTAAAGTCTGTGCCTCCATAATTGAGACTATTGCACCTTACTTAGCTTTAGTATTTAATTCGTTTGTAGATCAAGGAGTCTTCCCCGATTTAATGAAATACAGTAAGGTAATACAACTTTACAAATCTGGGGACAGTCAATCACCAATAATTATAGACTCGTATCCGTGTTGCCGGTTTTCAGTAAGGTGTTTGAAAAGATAATGCTTAATCAAATGCTCAATCATTTTAACACGAATAAAATCCTTCACGATCAACAATATGGTTTCATCAAAGAACGTTGTACGACCGACGCCGGTGTAACCTTATTAAAACATATTTTTAACGCGTGGGAAGAGGCCCAAGACGCTATAGGAATCTTTTGTGACCTCTCCAAGGCATTTGATTGCGTCGATCACGAAACCTTGCTTTTGAAACTTGAGCATTACGGACTTGGAAAACTTGCGCTCAGTTTAGTTAGTTCTTATTTAAATGATAGACAACAGCAAGTTCAAATAAATGGTGTCAATTCACATGGTTTAACAGTAAAAATGGGTGTGCCACAAGGCTCGATATTGGGTCCTTTCCTCTTTTTAGTGTATGTTAATGATCTACTCCATTTATTAAAAAATCAACCACAAATGGTGTTATTTGCTGATGACACTTCCTTAATTTTTAAGGTAAATAGACGTGCTACAAATTTTGACGACGTAAATAACGCCCTACTGCATGTTCAAAATTGGTTCACTGCTAATAATTTAGTATTAAATGGAAAAAAAACCAAGTGCATAAGATTTTCTTTACCAAATGTCAACGGTAGTGATTGTGAGACAATATTGAATTAAGAGAAACTAGAATTCGTCGATAAAACTGTTTTCCTGGGGATCACGCTCGACTCAAGGCTACAATGGGGTCCTCATTTAACATCTCTTGCAGGACGGCTAAGTTCAGCAGCTTATGCTGTCAAAAAAATCCGTCAATTTACTGATGCAGATACCGCGAGACTAGTCTATTTTAGTAACTTTCATAGTATCTTGTCTTACGGTATTTTACTTTTTAAACGGGCTGCAGACATCGATTCTTCCCTACCACAGCCCCGCTTTTCCTTTACGAAAAAAAAAAATTTTCTATTACCTTGGCCCTTTCTTGTACAACAAAATTAATGCAAATATTTCAGTATACTGTTTATCCGTTCAAGAATGTAAATCAGCAGTCCGCTCCTTCCTACTAGACAAAACGTATGACGAAACTGAATCTTTTCTTCCACACTGAATCATTTGTCTTTTACACTATCATAAGTATACACGCTCTCATACTCTCAAAACACAAAAACACACACACACACACAAACACCCACACCCACATACACATACACCCACACAGCAAACTTACTAATATCTGATATAGACTTTAATACTTTCAGGCATATTCCATACTAGCTGCGCCCCGCGGTTTCACCCGCGTAATTGTCGATCCCGTGGGAATATCGGGATAAAAAATAGCCTATATGTTAATCCAGGGTGTCAGCTACCTCCATACAATATTTTATCAAAATTGGTCCAGCCGTTTGAGCGTGAAGAAGTAACAAACATATAAACACACACACTCACAAACTTTCGCCTTTATAATATTAGTGTGATTTGTTTGTTTTATGTTATTAAAACTAATATCATCATTTTTTTTTATTTTAAACACTAAGCAATTGATTTCTCCATTCTTGAGGGATACGGCACTGTTTCTTTTTACTACAGGCTATTATGTAGCCTATCTAAGAGGACAGTACCCCATCCATTTATGTTGTATACCAGTGTTCATTTGTAAAGTGCAACTGTTTTAATGTATTTACTGCAACACCTTTTATGCAATAAAGTTTTTATTATTATTATTATTCTATTTTTATTCTGCAGAAAAGAGCCATCAGAGCCATATGTAACCTCCGCATGCGCGATTCTCTAAGGGAACTGTTTAAGGAAATTAACATCATGACGTGCCTTGTCAATATATCTACGAAAACATCATGTATGTAAGAAAAAACTTACATATTTTTAGTAAAAGAGGTGAAAGACATAATCATAATAATCATAATCATTTATTCATTTGCAAACATGGGTAATTGGTACAGGTGTTTCATTTACGAGTATAATAAGCCCTCCATGTTCTACCGTCACAGGGGCATGCAAATTACATTAAATTTCAAATTAAATTAAAAATTGGTATGAGAAAATGCAAAATTAATAACAGTAATGTCAAATGGTAACAAATGTCAAATAGAATAATACTGCCAAATGGAACAAATGTCAAATTGGTCAATTACGTCAAATATAACAAAATTAACTTTCAACTTAAAATAAATTAAAAAATGCAAAAATAATAATGATGTCAATTAATGGAATAAATGTCAAATAGAACAATAACACCAATTGAAATGACAATGTCAAATAGAACAAGAAGTATGTCAATTAGTCAGTGACTTATCATTCAGGAAGTCGTCAATTGTGTAGTAACATTTTTCAACCAAAATAGTTTTTAGTGTCTTTTTAAATTTTAATACAGTCATATTTTTTATATCATTAGGTACTTTATTAAAAATGCGTGGGGCAATTCCAAAAAAGCTTTTTTGCATTAGTGCGGTTTTGCATTTTACTTGACACAATTCATTGACATACTGAGATCGTATTGGGTTCTTTCTGGTTTCTGACAATTTCTGAAATAGGTCTGGATTATTTTTAACGAACAAAGCTGTTTCCAATATATACAGTGACGGAAAAGTTAAAATTTTTAAAGATTTAAAATAAGGAAGACAGCTATCTGTTGTCTTAAGACCACACATTGACCTTACACATCGCTTTTGCATTCTAAACACCAGCTCCCTATCAGTAGACTGCCCCCAGAAAATAATACCGTATCGCAAAACAGAGTCAACCAAACCATAGTACGCTGTTAAAAGAGCTTGACTGTTGACTTTCTTTGATAGTTGAAAGAGAGCATATGTGGATTTACTAAGTCTCTTACATAATTCTTCAATATGAGGTCTCCATGTGAGTTTACTGTCAATTAATATACCTAAGAACTTAGCCGCACCTGCTTCTTCAATTGAGCAACCTTGGTAGGCAACACTAACGTCTGGAATTTTGTAGCGTTGATGAAAGTGCATAACTTTCGTCTTACTCAGGTTTATAACTAAATTATTATTATGTAACCAATTTATAATGTCATGTAAACACGTATTAATGTCAGACTCATACCTATTTTGATTCGTACATTTTATTACAGCTGTGCTATCGTCTGCAAAGAGAATCATTTTGTCATAATAATAGTACTAGAAATAGGGACCTATTAGTTCAACCAGGTTTCAGACTGGCTAAAGTAGAGTCATCTTTTATGGGGTACTGTTTAAAATGTTATAATAAAATTAAATTAAAAATTTTAAAAACCCCCGACCCAAAAAGTTATAAAATTAAATGTAAGTAATTGGAAAAGGATCAAATAATTTACAAAACCCCCAACTTAAAGAATCTAGGTAACGAGACTAAAACAGATAAATTCATATGGCAGTCGGGGGCCCTCTTAGCATAGAAGATGTTCCACAGAACGGTCCCCCGACTTCCATATGAATTTATCTGTTTTAGTCTCGTTACCTAGATTCTTTAAGTTGGGGGTTTTGTAAATTATTTGATCCTTTTCCAATTACTTACATTTAATTTTATAACTTTTTGGGTCGGGGGTTTTTTAAATTTTTAATTTAATTTTTTATTTCATGCTTTTTGTAGGGACTCCTTAATTTTTGTATTTTATTTCAATATACTTAGTGTACATTATTCTATTAGTCAATCCCTTGCATTTGATACCTATATTGAAGGAGTTGTAAAAAAAATATATAATTCACCATTTTGTGGTGGCGGCCATCTTGGATTTGAAATTTGTAATAGCGTACTTATAGTTTTCTACTAGTCAAGCTCTTTCATTTGATACCCATATTGAGGAAGTCATGAAAAAAAATGTAATTCGCCACTTTGTGGTGGCGGCCATCTTGGATTTTAAGTTTATCATAGTGTATATAGTATTCTACTATTCAAGCCCTTTCATTTGATACCCATATTAAGGGAGTTGTGAAAAAATATGTAATCCGCCTTTTTGTGGCGGCGGCCATCTTGGACCCATTTTCATCAAACATAGCTAAGAACACTCCCGACTAATTCACCTTTCAAACAAAAAAAACAAAATCAAAATCGGTTCATCCGTTCGGGAGCTACGATGCCACAGACAGACACACACACACACACACACACACACACACACACACAGACACGTCAAACTTATAACACCCCGTCGTTTTTGCGTCGGGGGTTAAAAATACCTCCCAACATTCTACAACTGAATGAGACAAAATTGAAGTCTTGTATAAAACGCACACTATGCAGTCAGGCATATTATAAGTTAGGGGATTACATCGCTGATAAAAATGCCTGGCTCAATGCTGGTCCTGCTCCACAACCACAACTAATTGATTAACACTTGAAAATACAGTTGGAGCTGCTGAAGATTGTTAGATTATCTTTGCATTGTATAAACTCAATTTCCTTTGTATTGTATAATTGCATATCGCAGATGTGTTTTATTTATGTACTATACCTTATTTACCATTTACCGGGTATGTCTTTCATTGACTTGAATGTGCCCTGGCGGCTGATAGTATGTCATGCTCACACAAACGTCTCGCTGACGGTGGCGTGTGTGTTGGATCATTTAGCTCCCTTCAAAATGGTTGAGCTGAATGGTGCTGATCTATGCGTCATGTCCGTGAACGGGCGCCTTCAGTTGGGGCTGGTCATCACTCAGCTGCCTCGGCTTATTTTTAATTATTTTATTTTTGGATTGTTGTTTTCTTACTATTTATGGTAATTATGTTTAGGGATAAAAGAGTTATGATAAAAAACAGTAGGAGTTTAAATATATTTACATTAGTGATATTATTAATTAAAATTTTCGGAAACATGAGTGTTATGAACATCGCCGGTAGCACTACAAATAGTATGAATGAAAACGTTAGGATGAAAAATTTTAGGAAGACTGATCATTCGGATTACAAATCATTAGGAAGAACCATTTCGGGTAAAGAACTTTAGGTGAGCCAATATGGACCCCTAATAAAGTTATCTTAACCGCTATACTTTTCCTTTAAAGTTCATGAAATGCACTGTCATCGTGAATTTTTTCAGTTTTTTCAAGCCCGCAGTTTAGGTTTTAGGGGGGGGGGGGGGGGGGGAACGGAGACAGAGACAGGACGGGACGAAGACGACGGCGTACGGGAAGAAAAATTTGCGCTTTAAAGTTTAATATTTCGTAAATGGAGCATTAAATCGAAAAATTATTTTAGCAACCCCCAAGTCATTTTAGAAGACCTATTTAACGATACCCCACACGATGAGGTAGACGACGAAAAAAATATTCATCCCCACTTCACGTGTAGGGGAGCTACCCTAAAAAAAAATATTTTCAACATTTTTATTTTACCACTTTGTCGGCGTAATTAATATACGCACTCCTACAAAATTACAGCTTTCTAGAACTAAAGGTCTCTTAGCAAAACCTCGGACAGACAGACGGACTTGACGAAACTATAAGGGTTCTTTGTAGGAACTACGGAACCCTAAAAAGCTTTGGGGTGTAATATGTCCTTAAAAATACATATGCTGGATTCTCATCTGGATTTCTTTCCGGCAAATTTGGGTGCTGTGAGTGACGAACAAGGTGAGAGGTTCCATCAGGACATTTCCTTAATGGAGAAGCGCTATCAAGGGAAATGGAGTCCAGGAATGCTTGCAGACTATAGTTGGAGACTTCAAAGGGACCTGCCAAAAGCCAAATATAAGTATTTATTAGATATTAGGAAATCATTACGTAAGTGTGGCTGATTTTTGTACTTTTTACGAAAATATATGTTTTGATGCCACAAGAAAACCTGATGTGTACATTTTTTTTCATTGATATATTATTGTTTGGTGGCCCTAGTAGGTATATTCAAAATTTGATATAAGTTTTCATGTGACAAAAAAAAATTACAAAGGAAATTGCCCATTTCTCTACTGACCGCCGTTGCGCATCAATCAATTTTGTATACTACCATAAATTAGATATAAAAGCGTGGTAATGTCGTACTTTCATAGGAAATTAAAATTATCCATTTATTTGGTGGGGTTTTTGTTGTACTTTGATTTTCTGCTCAGTTTTGAGGTTAGTTTTGTAACAAATCTTTTACAAAAAAAAAAACCGGGCAAGAGCGAGTCGGACTCGCGCACCGAGGGTTCCGTAACATCCGGGTTTATGCATAAGGTTTATGTTTATGAAATTAAATGTTTTTTTTTATTTTTGAGTTGATTGAATGAATGGTAAATTGCGGTTTACGATTTATGACGTATTAAAAAAAAACTACTTACTACACACATCAAAAGTGTCTAGGGATCAAGCACTTTTGTGCGGATTTCTTGAGATTGAGATGTGGCTTTGTAATAAATTTATGATTTTATAAATTTATATGGATCCTTTTTGGTGCATTTCATAATTTGAATCAGGAACTGTGAATCAAATTCGAGTAAAAGATGAAAATCAGCTGTCAATATTTTGTTCGCAATGTCAGCTCTAGTACGTAAGTACTTTATACCTCAATGAGTCACGGTGCCAAATTTTCATTTCAAAATTCCCCTATGTTTGTAATAAAACACAGAGATAAGTAAAATATAGATTTCACTTATTTAATTAAATAAAAAATATAAAAAAATGGAGAGTTACACTCAAAAGCTCCCAAAAAGGTAAAAAAAGTAAAGAAAGGTGACAATTAAAAGGTGCGTGTTGCCACACCAAAAAAATACTTCCAACGCACATCAATGTTGCACACAATATAAAAAATAAGAAAAACAAATATATGTTCACATTGTATTGAACATAGTTGGGGGGGGGGGGTGGGAGGCTGACAAGTTGGCAAAAGCACAAAAAATTATAACATTATTTCACTGGTAGAGGACATAACTTAGCTATGGATCTTAAATAAATTTTATTGTTAAATTTTATTTCAGCCACCCTTACATTATTGTCTGGCCCAGGAAACACTTTGACAATCATTGCCTTAGGCCATTGTAAAGGAGAGGTATTTACATCTTTAACGAGAACAAGATCACCTACCTTTAGGTTATTAGAGCTATACTTCCACTTGGGACGGCTCTGAAGTTGAGTGAGATAGTCTGCTGACCATGCCTTCCAAAAGTGTTGCTTGAGTTTAGACACAATTTTCCAAAATTTCAATCTATTTATTGGAATTTCCAATAAATCAACTCCGGATAACTAGACAAAGCCGTACCAATTAGAAAATGACCTGGAGTTAAATAAATACCTTCATTGGGGTTGGAAAGCAGAGGTCTAGAGTTCAAAACACCCTCTATCTGCACCATTACCGTGTTAAACTCTTCATAAGTCAAGCACAGAGTGCCGACCACACGTTTGAGATGATGCTTTACACTCTTTACCCCGGCTTCCCAAAGACCTCCAAATTCAGGGGAGTAGCTAGGAATGAGCATAAATTTTATGTAGTTAGCTTTACAATAATTATATACAGAGTCTCTATGAGCTCTGGAAGCCTGTAAATTGTATAATTCTTTTAATTGGTTTTCAGCTCCCTTAAATGTTTTTGCATTATCACAATATACTTTAGATGATATACCACGCCTAGAAATAAAGCGATCAAAGCATGCCAAGAAAGTCGGGGTTGTAAGGTCTGACACAACTTCTACATGTATCGCTTTGGTAGAAAAACAAACAAATAGAGCTACATACCCTTTTGTTACGAGTGGTTTCCTGATTCTTGATACTTTTAAATTAAAAGGACCACAAAAATCAACGCCGACGTGCTGAAAGGGCCTAGTTGCTGTGACTCGTTTCTTTGGAAGTGAACCCATGAGCTGTTTAGCAGTATCAGCTTTCAACCGGAAACATTTCAAGCATTTATGCACTACCTTTTTTACCTCACGTATGCCATTGATTATCCAGAATTTCTGTGATAAAGAACTGAGCACCAATTAAGGAAGTTATATAAGAATGTTTTGGCAAAATGATAGGATGCATTTTATCTTGGGGAATGCCTGCATTTTGCAGCCTGCCGCCCACACGGAGCAATCCGTGTGCATCAATAAATGGATGAAGACTGGCCATCCCCGACTTGATTTTTTTATTATTAATAATTGAATCAATTTCTTCCGAAAATTATTTTTTTATAAGTTCCAGAGCTAGCTGTAACTCTTTAGGAGTTAGACTCTTGTCTTTTATAATGTTTTTTCTGAGAGAATTATTTATAAACCTATACATATATGCGGCAACACTTTGTAGCTTTGTTATATTTGAAAAAAATTCTAATAAATAGGTTGGTAGAGAAGGCTCTACATTAACTATAAGACAAGATTTGTCTGACACTGTTTCTGCTACAGTAAAACTTTCTAGCTTATGAGCTAGATCTGGATTTAATAAGTATTGTGGACCATGCCACCATAAATTATTTTCTTGCAACTTTTGTGGCTATACCCCGCGGGAGATAATATCAGCAGGATTTTGAGAAGAATTAACATGGTACCAAGGTGACCTATCGGTAAAAGAAACAATTTGTTGAACTCTATTATTCACGTAAGTATTAGCTCTGACTCTACCTGACTGTATCGACGCTAGTGCTATTTGTGAGTCACTATACAAACGTGTTATGCGGAATCCTAGAACCAATTATAGCACTGACTCTTTTTGTGATTTGGGCAAGCAATAACGCACCTCCATAGGTCGCTGGTTCATATCCAGCTCGAAGGACCACTTCTATGTTTGTAATAAAACACAGAGAGAAGAAAAAATGGCGAGTTACACTCAGAAGCTCCGAAAAAGGTAAAAAAAGTAAAGAAAGGTGACAATTAAAAGGTGCGTGTTGCCACACCAAAAAAATACTTCCAACGCACATCAATGTTGCACACAATATAAAAAATAAGAAAAACAAATATATGTTCACATTGTATTGAACACCCTATTAAAAGCTCTGTGATTTCTTTTCAAATTTATACAAAAATTAGTACTCCTAAAGAAGTTAGAGCGACCAAACATCCAGATTCCTAAGTGTTGCATTTTAAGAGAAATTAGCTTTCCTTACTTTTCCATACTAGATCTCCGCGTATAACCCGGCCAAATTAAGTTGTCAATGGTATTGAGCTGTTTAAGAGATGTACACTCGTGCACATGAATTTACGGATGTTGGAATAGTATTAACAACAGTTCAATATCTAAATTTTCATACAAACTGTGTATCAAAGAAAAAAAAATTATGTGCACGAGTGTAATCTCATAAATAGCTCCAACGGGAATCTGAATATTTGATCGCTTTAACTTCTTTAGGAGTACTAATTTTTGTATCAATTTGGAAAGAAATCACAGAGTTTTTAATAGGGAAATCTTGAAATGAAAATTTGGCACCGTGACTACCGCCGCTACCCCACCAATGGCATGGTATATCTCGTAAACTACTGGAGTATTAACTTCGAATTTTGGGTACTAATTTTATCTTGCAGGGTACTAATTTTTTTTGTAGGTTTGAGGAAAGCGACAAGCATCTCTAACTTGAAATCAACATTCAAATTCGTGGTCCTGCTGAACAATTGCGAGAAAGTTATCATCGTTGATTTCTCGGTAAACAAAAATGTTACAGTTCTGGTTTTTTACGAAATAAATCACATTTATGGGTACTAATTATTTGTATACTTAAAATAGGTGTAGTGTGCCCCCTTTTTCGGCGCTCATGGTGGCCCTGCTGAAGGGAGCGTGACTACCGCCGGACCACCTTCAAAGTCGATTTTCTCGAAAACTACTAAGGTACCAATTTTGTTGTTCGAGTACTAATTAGTACCAATTGACTACTAATTATTTACCAAATATAATAGCGATTGGCATTGGTGGTCCGGCGGTAGTCATGGACGTGAGAACCATTGGCCTGTTTGCTTACCTATAGATTAACAAACTAACGCTTACTTTTCGTTTGACTGGCTCTTCGTTCCTTCTTAGATACTTCTTGTTCTTCTACCACTTCAGTTTTAAACTCCATTAAAGGTACATCATCTTCTAAATCTGTCTCAGAATGGTGTGGTGGTTCAAGCTCTGTAATTGAACAAAAACAGTCAAGAGTATTACTTGTTTATTATTAACTAGCTGCGCCTCGTGGTTTCATCTGCATAAGCCTCGATCCCGTGGGAATATCGGGATAAAAGTAGCCTATATGTTAATCCACGGTGTCAGCTACCTCCATACCAAATTTTATCAAAATTGGTCCAGCCGTTTGAGCGTGAAGAACAAACATATAAACACACACACACACTCACAAACTTTCGCCTTTATAATATTAGTGTGATTAACATTTTATTTTACATATCTCGGGACCATGGGGTCCCGGTCCTTTAGAAGGCGTACGAGGGGCCGAAGCCAGCTCGCAGAGGCCACCCAAGTATAACCCCCGGTCGGTGTAGGGCTATTGCAGAATATGGAAAAATAAAAACTTGGACTATGGGTTTGGGTGGCTAAAGTGGACTGGTTTCAAAGAACTATGGAAGAACTATGACCCCTGCCTGATCAATGTTTTATATATACACGGATAAAATGGCAGGGGGTGACTTGCACACTCAATAATGGGCCCCCGGAAACGGTCGCTAGCACATAGTGACGTAGCGACAAGGGGGCAACATGTCCTGAATGACTGTATTATGTAGTAAATATATTTAAATTATTATTAGATTTGATTTATTGATAATATTATTTTTGTTTTTAAAAATATACCTTCACTTTGATGTTCCTCCATTGAGTCAATAATATCATCTAGTATCTCTGAAACAGCTGGTAATTCTTCTTCTTTGATAGCAATGTCTTCCGTTTCACATTCATCAGTTATACTTATGTGCACTGTTGGAGATATAATAAAGCCACTGAAAAATCCTGAGCGGTCCTGGATTATCAAAGAATTAGGCTGTAAGAAAACAAATTATATGTTATACTAAAGTCACTAAAAAGAGCCCCCACAGATGAGGATACTTAAAGTAGGTCCAATGTTTGTACACTGGCGTCGGCCATGCTACCAACATCAGTGACCTCTGCACAAGCTATTGTTGCATTGCTCGTGCCAACACAAGAGAGGACTGTTATCAAACTGCCACATACAAATTATAATTTTATTACAGAAGTTGTAGCAGTATTATGTGGAGTGTTTAACATGAAATAATTGTCAATGCCTACATTTTAATAAAGTGTACATCATTCAACACTTGATGATGTAGTGTGAAATACAGATTACAATAGGTATGAGCTTGAGAGGATTCACTTCCACTTTATACAGAAACAAGAAATTATGAGAATAAATGGCTGTATAAGAATTATTGGTATCTACCTCATAATCCTCATTCATCCTCTGAGCAAACAATTCTTCAGCTTCCAGACATTGTCTCAGTAATCGGTAGCATTGCTTTAGTTTAGTGCAGCAGAAGAAACAAGCAAGAATCGGTCTTCTGTCTTCAGTTACAAACGGGAACAAATTTGTCTGACACTATTTTGCTACTTCTAATGTTACAAATATACAAAGTGTTAAAAAATTAACTTGACAAACTCACGAACTGAACCATTTTCACTAAGGGACCAACTATGAAATCACGAAAAAAAATCTGC
Source organism: Mesoligia furuncula (assembly GCA_916614155.1). Classification (NCBI taxonomy): domain Eukaryota; kingdom Metazoa; phylum Arthropoda; class Insecta; order Lepidoptera; family Noctuidae; genus Mesoligia; species Mesoligia furuncula. Next base: position 17,444,226 of record OU744817.1, on the reverse strand, counting down.
TGTTTCATACATTTTGGTCAAGTCGGTATTGAACTTTTGTATGAAACAGCTGATTTTCTGATATTAATAAATAAATTATACAACTGACATAAATAATACAATTGAATCAATAATAACATGGCTTAACAAAAATAATCTGAGTAAACCTAACAAAAACTAATTTTATTCAATTCAGTACATATGGACAGGATAATAAGACTTTAGACAACAATTACAGAAGAATCCTTAACTATCCTAGAGGTACGTTTTCCCTACCATTACTGCGCCCCCGGTCCTTGATATGCAATGGTTTTTTTTTTTTTTTTTTTTTCCTTTTGGCAACTGAGCCGATGTCGACTATTCTGCCAGCGTCATGTATTGACAGCAAGATGAGCCATCGAACTTTACACTTTGTGGTAGTTGTTAATTTTTAATGTTAGTAGCTGAAAAAACAATACAGGTTTTGTTAGTTAACACAATTTTTTTAATACATAAAATATTCTACTATAAAACGGCACAGATATTTACAATTAAAATTATTATTACACACCAAATTACATTTTTATGTCATTGTCATTTAAAAATTTTGATAGAACTTGGATTAGTTTAGGAGAAAAGTTAATTAAAAGGGAATGGAAGTTAGTAGGAAGTGTGATTTTAATTTTGGGAAGCTTATGGTACAAATCAAAAGATTGGGAATATAAAGGACACGAAAAAAATATATGATCCAGAGTACCATCATCAAGACCGCATTCGCACAGGGAACTGTCACGTACACGAATCTTATTCAGGAATACTGGACTGCAGCAGTGGCCGAGTCTCAGTCTACACAAGGATGAAACAGTTCTTTTGGACAATTTAGTACATTTAAAAAACCAAGGTTTTCTTTGGATGTCGGGTTGGATACTGGCGTAGTATGCCCCCTTGAGCTTTGAGCTTACCCGCCACGCTCTTGACCACGCTTTATGCATTTTATGTTTGGTGTCAGTCCGTACGTCGTAGCTATGGACGACATAGTGCTTGTGGTCAACAGGGTTGGATGAAGCAAATTTGGCTAAAGAATCTGCGCACTCGTTGCCACCTATACCCGAGTGACTGGGAACCCAAGCTATTTCAATGTTTAGACCGTTGTTATAGCAAGTGAAGAGTAAATTTTGAATATCTAAAATGATTTTACTGTGAATTTTTGATTTTAATTGATTTTGACATAAAGACTGAATGCTACTGCGAGAATCCGAAAAAATGACCGAATTTTGAATATTATGCGTTTTTATAAAATTTATTGCTTCTAAAATGCCAATACATTCGCCTGTAAAAACCGAAGCCTCTGGAGGGCACTGAAAGAGGAGGGCAATTCTTGAATTCTGGAAGTATGTTGCAATTCCTGTGCATCCTGTTGGAGTTAATTTAGACGCATCTGTGTAGAATAGATTCCAACCCCTCCAGTACCTCTCAATGGCCCTATCAAAGTCACCTTTAACGTCCTCGGAACTCTTTAAAATACCAAGCTCCAAAACGACTTTTGGCCTAAAGTGGACCACCTCGTATGCGGAAGAGAATACTGGTAAGGTGGGATACTGACAAACAGGTGAGGAGAGGTTTTTAAGTTCTCTGTACCTATTCATCAACGGGGGAAATGATTTATGTTTCCAATAAGTGGATACATCTAAGGAGATGTGGATTTGTTCTAAGCACAGCTAAGGATGGTTGCTGTAGCACCATGAACATGAGGCTACAGGAGCTAGTGCGAATCTTGGGGTTCATTCGATTAATTAAGTCTGGTTTAACGACACTAGGATCGGTGCAATTCATTCATTCATAAATGAATGATTTTATTTGATTTTGACTCATAAATGAATGAATAAATGATAACAATTATAGAGGAATTAAATTAAATGAAGCAAATGAAACTACCTTTCTCGGTATCATGATTGATAAACACTGAAACTGGAAGGCCCACATCTCAGAGACAACAGCATTAAAAACAGAATTATCTGCACACTATGGGTACGTTGATTCTGTGTTGAAATATGGTCCTATTACATGGGGTTACTCAACAGAAAGTCAGAGTGTTAATCGCACAGAAAAAATGCATCCGCACCATAGTGTATGTCCATGGGAATCTTGCAAATCCTTTTTCAAAAAGTTCAAGATACTAACCCTTCCGTGTCTGTACATCTTTGAATGCACTAAATTTGTTAAAATGCACCCGGAGTTAATTAAAAAAGCTCATGAAATGTATCCAAAAAGTAATTGGTAGAATGGTTTTGCCCATAATCCTGAGGACAGCATTATACAGTAAAAATAGCTAAGCAATGTGTGGTTGCATGTTTAATGCTACTAAACCAGACAGTATTAAAATCTTAGGAGCTAATCAATTTAAAAAGTCTCAAAGTATGGTTAGGGGAAAAAAATCTACTCGGTAAACAACATTTATATAATAACTGGTTTCAATAATAATTATTATAACAATATTACTTTATTTTTTTTTGCTACTCAATTATAATTGTAACTTTAGTTGAATAATAATACAGTAAGTCTTATTACTGTATTACTGTTTGCATGTCACATTATTGTGACCAAGTGTAATGGATCTGTATTGTTGGGTCTTATCCTTGCGGAATAAATATAGTGGACTGTATGTTTAAACTGGTATAATTAATTATTACAATAAAGTACTGTGCCGACAATTGTGTGGCGTTGTACGCGGTGCGCGACGCGTATGTCTTGCTCGGACGCGCGTGGGCAAGTGCGGAGGGGCCGCGGGACGCGAGCCGCGTCATGTTCGAGGCGCGTGCGGCTTGGAGGCGACGACGACGGCGGGGGGCGGACGGTGCGAGGGAGGCGCGGGTGAGCGCCTTGGTCCCGAGGGTTGCGCGTAGACATGCTCCCCGGGTTGAAGAAACGATCTTCAAGGGTTGTTGTCCTCTTCTAATGGCAGGGGGCAGAGGTTGTTCCATCCTCTTCTGATAGTCCCCTTTTTTGTTCGGATCTCTGCGACCCTGTTGATGCCATCAATGCCTGGGTATACCTGCACCACTCTTCCAAGGTTCCACCTTAATGGTGGACAAGTCTTGTCCTTAATAAGAACAAGGGAATTCAGTTTGATGCCGTCTCTATCGCTATTTGTCTTCCACTTTGTTTTCTGCTGTAGCATACAAACATATTCATTAGAAAATCTTTGCCAAAAATGCGATTTTATAGCTTCTACTCGCTTATGGCGTTGAAGTAAGTTGACGCCCTCAATCTCGACCACCTGTAGATTAGGCACAGTAGTTAGGGTTCGTCCAATTAGGAAATGAGATGGGGTTAGGACAGATAAATCAGAGGGATCAGTAGATAGTGGGGTCAAGGGTCGAGAGTTCAAAATAGCTTCTATTTGAGTGAGACAAGTCGACATTTCTTCATAAGTTAGATGAGTTAAATTTAAAATTCTACGTAAATGATGCTTTGTAGAACGAACGGCGGCTTCGGCCATCCCATTGAAATGAGGGGAATAGGCAGGCGTAAAGAGAAATTTAATACCTTCCTCTGCTAGTTTATCAGCTATATCTAGTTTAGAGAGAAAGGATTGCAATAATTTACATGCGCCAACAAAATTGGTTCCATTGTCAGACGTGAGGCTGCGAGGCTTGCCTCGACGGCTTATAAAACGATATAGTGCAGCCATATAGGCTTCTGTGCTCAGTTCCGTCACAAGCTCCAGGTGTACTGCCTTGACTGTCAAACAAACAAAAATGCAAAGGTAGGATTTTATTAACTTGCAACCACGACCTTTTCTATCTGCTATCAAAATTGGCCCGCAATAATCGACTGCACTATGTAAAAATGGGAATTCTAATTTAGTCCTACATTCAGGTAGTTGACCCATAATGGGTTGAACTGTTTGAGCTTTAAGTCTGAAACATTTAATACATTTTTTAACTATAGACCTAGCTAGATTCCTTCCACCTAGAGGCCAGTATGTCAATCTGACATTAGCAAGGAGCAACTGTGGCCCTGCATGTAAAAGTTCTAAATGCTGTTTATGAAATATTAATCTTGTTAAATGATGTTTACTACATACTAATATAGGATGCTTTTGGTCATAAGTGTATGGGGAATTATCTAACCTTCCTCCAACTCTTAAGATGCCATTTGAGTCAAGAAATGGAGATAAAGAAATTAACCTATTATTGGATGGCAGTAATTTGCCTGATTTTAAACTAAGATATTCATCTTTAAACATTTCTATTTGACCTAATCTTAAAATAGCAAACAAGGCTTTTTGTAATTCAGTTGCAGACAAAAAGTTTGTTAATTTGCTGCTTTTATTCTTACAATTAAATGCAAATCTTTGTATGTAAGCTACTACACGAATGAGACGTGTGAGGTTAGAATGTTTTTGTGTAAGTAATGAGATAGGATTACTATCTGTGATATTATTATTAGTTGAGTTATGAGTGAAGTGACACACTATCTCCGGTAGATCTCGCTCCTCCTTAGGGTTCGGCATTTTAGGCCAAGTATTTTCATCCTGTTTTAAGAACTGTGGGCCAGACCACCACAGAGAAGCTGAGCTGATGAGATCAGCCTTCACCCCTCGGGAAACGAGATCAGCGGGGTTGTCGAGAGACGGCACATAGTTCCACCGGGACCCCGCGGTGTTCTCCACTATTTCATTAACCCTATTGCGAACAAAAGGTTTAAGGCGTTGTACTGGCGTTGACAACCAACCCAAAACTATTGTTGAATCACACCAATATCTGCATGTAACTGGCAATGTTATTGACTGTAATACTTTAGTACACAATCTTGTTGCTATAAGGGCTCCACATAGCTCAAGACGCGGTATTGTGGTTGGTTTTATTGGTGCTACTTTATTTTTTGATATTATTAATTGGGTATGAATTGTGCCCTTATTAGTTATCGACCGGGCATAGATGCAAGCTCCATAAGCACGTTCAGAAGCATCAGAAAATACATGTAATTCAATTGTGACATAATCACTTTGCAAAATCCAACGTGGTACCTTTACATTGTTTATGTATGGTAATTTATTTACGAATGTGGTCCATGATTCTTTTAAGTCATTAGGAACTTCATCGTCCCAGCCTATTTTTAAAGTCCAAAGCCTTTGAAGTATAATCTTTGCCTCCACAATAACTGGACCTACAATACCTAGCGGATCAAAGATTTGACTTATGACTGATAATATATTACGCTTTGTGATTTTTTCATGTTTTTCAATATTTATAATAAAAGACAATGTGTCTGAATTCGAGATCCAATTAAGACCTAGAGTTTTATTTATTGTGCTACAATTGTTCTCTGATAATTCTAAAACATGATCCGATTCTGATTGGTCTCCGATAATATTTTCCAATATATCAGGACAATTTGATTTAAATTTTCGCAAATTAAACTTTGCTGAAGATAGGACAGAAATTACTGTTTTAGTTTGTTCTATGACACTGTTTTTGGACTTCCCTCCACTAAGGTAATCGTCCATATAGAAATCTCTAGAAATTGAAAATTTGACAGATGGGTCATCCACTGTCTCCGCTAAACTGGAAAGACATTTTGTAGCTAAGTAAGGAGCTGATGCGGTACCATAAGTGACTGTTTTTAAAGTGTATGTTTTAAGTGGCATTGAAGGTTCTGGCCTGAATATAATTTGTTGAAGTGATCGCTGTATAGGATTAAGCTCAATAGCTCTATACATCTTTTCAATATCTCCACATATCACATATTTATGTTGGCGAAACCTAATAAGAATCGACAAGAGATCATCTTGAATTGTTGGTCCTATCATCTGAATATCATTGAGGGACAGCCCTGATGTAGTGACAGCAGATGCATCAAAGACTGTACGCAATTTAGTAGTGGTGCTAGATTCACGGATAACACCATGATGTGGTAAGTAATAATAGACAGAATTAGGACTACTGTGAATGGGAGTTGTATTTTCAGTCATGTGGCCCAGTTGTTCATACTCCTGCATGAATTCTAAGTATTGTTTTTTGAAATTAGAGTCTCTTTGAAATCTACGCTCAAGAGAGAGAAATCTAACCTTTGCCCTAGTATATGAATCACCCAATGTATGAGGATCTTGTTTTAAGGGCATACTGACTACGAAGCGGCCTTCTTTATTACGGTAAGTATCTTTTTTAAATGATTTTTCACAGGCACGTTCTTCACTAGTTAAAGAATATTTAAGGGGGATTGAATCTAGTTCCCAAAATTTTGAAATACTATCTTCATGATTGACAAAATTACATTGGTGTAGCGACTTATTTTTTGTATTAGCTACAGGACCAGACACTAACCAACCAAGCTTAGTCTCATATAATTTTGGTTGTTTTTTCCCTAGATTAATGGAATTATTACATATGACATCCCAAAATAGTTCTGCACCTACCAGAATATCAACTGAACCCGGAACATTAAATGACGGGTCTGCCAGCTGTATACCTGATGGTATAGCAATGTCTTGTATCTCAACTAATTTGGACGGCAATGTTTTAGTAATTTGAGGTAATATTAAGCAATCTACCTCTACTTTATAATCACTATAAAGAGATTCTATCTTAACCTTACAAGATTGTGTACTCTTACAAGACTGATTGTAGATACCTGATACCATGGACATTGTAGTGCGTCTCGACAACCCCAGCTTACCGCACAACCCGGCTGTGATGAAATTAGCAGTGCTGCCATTGTCCAACAGCAGCCGTGCTGTGAGTGTGCCGCCATTGTTGTCACGTACCTTCACCAGCGCTGTGGACAGGAGTACATGTGGCGAAGTAGTAGGCTGTATGGCATTGGTTGACAGGGTGATGTTTTCTATAGAGTTATCAGAATCTGTAGTAGCATCATTTATGTTAGTGGCTAACACAACATTCTCTTGATTTGATACAGAGGACACAGGCTTATCATCATCTTTATGTAGTAATGTATTATGTTTGTATCTGCAATACCTACAGTGTGGGAATTTACATTTCATGTGAGAGTGACCGGGGCGTAGGCAATTAAGGCATACCTTAAGGTCATTGGCTTTTACTAGACGGTTCTCAATGGTCAAATCTCTAAATTTGTCACAATGATACATTGTGTGTTTTTCTTTGCACATGGGGCACTTGAAATTATTTGAGTTTTGCGAGTTGTTTTCATTTGACACTGCTAGAAAAGATTTTGCCTTTCGACTTTCTAGTTTTAACTTTATTGTACTATTATCCTCTATGGATTCTAACAGATCTGCTCTGTTACGCAGAAATGTAGAAATTTGCTCCAGCGTTGGTGGATCACACAGTGTGTTTCTATACTCTTCCCACTTCCTTTTAGTTGTAGGATCTAGTTTGCTAGACACAATGTATATTATTAAAGTATCCCAGTGCTCTGTAGGTTGCTTAAGAATAGTTAACGCTCTAATGTTTTTGTTTGTAGTATCAATTAATTCCCTAATGGATTTACTTGACTCATCTAAAATGGTATCTACCTTGAACAATGCTTGAACATGATTGTTAACTAATAACCTAGAGTTATCATAACGTTCACATAATAATTTCCAGGCCGTTGAATAATTATCTTTTGTGAAATCTATATTTTTAACAATTACTGCAGCACTCCCATTGAGAGAAGCTCGCAAGTAATGAAATTTACTGATGTTGTCTAATTGATCATTTTCATGAATCATTGACACAAAAGTATCCCTAAACTCGAGCCAATTTTGATAAGTACCATCAAACTTAGGAATATTAATTTTTGGTAAATGGAAACGTTGGGTATGGTTGCAAGTCCCACCTGGTTTGGCATCACTGAAGTTTGATTCGGAGCCTGAGCCTGAACGCTGTCGCCGCTTTTCACCAATTTTGTCACCGCAGGCAGCAAGAAGAGTTTGGGCCTGAGCGACGAGCTGATAGTACTTGCTTTCAGTTTTCTCTCTGTCAGCATACTGCTCGTCCGGAGGGTCGCAGAGGTACTCAAGCTCTGTCTGGAAAGTATCAAATTCAGAAATTAAAGTTTGCACTCGTGAAAAGCGAGATTGTAGTTCGTTAGCGTGGAGCTCGCTAAGCACCTCATGTGAACTTGCTGTAATTAAATACGTTTCGAATTGGGTTAGCTTTGCTTTTAAGCTAGCTTTAGCCCTTTTTAGCTTAACAATGCGTTCATTCTTGTCCGCCATTTTGCTTTTGCAATAGGGCGTGGTCGTGCGAAAGCCGTGCGATACGTATTGTATTATAATAGCTTAAAAATGTGCACACACCAAGCAGATATATTATTAAGATTGCCCCCACAGACTAGCGTGCAAGATGCAATGTTTAATGATAATGAATGTAATTCACGTGTGAATGTGAAATTGCATAATTTGAAAATAGGCCTCACTCAAATATTCACTGAATAGGAATTTACGAGAGTTTCAGATGAATAGGATGTTAAGGATAATTGGAACGAACTCACAATACCAGCCGATGTATCAGGTGCACGTGGTTGCGTATTCTTCGCGTGGCCCGTTGGGTAGGTATGCGACTTGCACGGCGGAAATGCAGATGGAGATCACGAGACCGGCGATGCGGTGTGCAGTGTCTTCGCTGTAGACCCGCTGTATCGTAGATTCCACTGAAGCTATCTTCCAACCGCCGCTCCGTTTTTTCTGACCGCGTTTTGCGTTTTGTGACTTGCACGGTGGAAATGCTGATGGAGATCACGAGCCCGGCGATGCGGTGTGCAGTATCTATGTTGTAGATCCGCTGTATCGTAGATTCCACTGACGCTATCTTCCAACCGCCACTCCCGAGTTTTTTCTGACCGCGTGGCAACGTGTCGACGCCGCGCCGACGAGAATACGGTAATTTTATTGCTTCCTTGAAGGACCAGTGTTGGGTCTTATCCTTGCGGAATAAATATAGTGGACTGTATGTTTAAACTGGTATAATTAATTATTACAATAAAGTACTGTGCCGACAATTGTGTGGCGTTGTACGCGGTGCGCGACGCGTGTGTCTTGCTCGGACGCGCGTGGCGCGTGGGCAAGTGCGGAGGGGCCGCGGGACGCGAGCCGCGTCATGTTCGAGGCGCGTGCGGCTTGGAGGCGACGACGACGGCGGGGGGCGGACGGTGCGAGGGAGGCGCGGGTGAGCGCCTTGGTCCCGAGGGTTGCGCGTAGACAGTATAATTACCTATATTATGACTGAAATTGTACCAACACCAAAGGCAAATGAATTGATTTGATAAGTATTTATTCTGTCAGATTTCCTTCATTGATGTCCGTGATTTCCGACGATTCTCTGACCGAAAGTTCATGTATTTGTGATTTTTATTAAATATAAAAACTTACTGGAATATCAGTCAGCTTCTCATACAGTTCATGTAAGTTCCTGTTGACTATTAAACACATACGAACATCCTCCACCAAACATATCCGACACATTGGCAGCTTTTCCATCTTTTCACTCAATAACCAGTGTCACTTAAGTTGTTTAGTTCAACTTTAAGTTTGTATTATAGAAAAACAGTGATGCGTTGTCTACAGAAAACAAGGCTTGTTTAATACGACTTCTTCTTGCTAATAAAAGTTATTTCGTGCACGCTTCCTTTGTGGACCGCGGCAAGACTGCTAGTGCTAGTTGCTACAGCCGGAAAGAGCTAAACTGATTATATCTTCCGCAAGTAGTCCAGACAGTCCAGGTAATTTATAGGAATTTACATCGCCGGTAGTTTATTTGTTTTTTATTACTTCACAAACAACAGACAAAAGAGCACAAATACAAAATATTTTTAATATACCCCTAAACCACAGAGTACAATAATTTAACCATAAATAAACGCTGCCGGCTCCACAGAGTGTCACTACCAAAGAGTAAAGCATACCACCAAAGAGTTTAATGTCTTTGGCCACCACAGACTCACTAAACAGGACTAGTGACTAAGCTCTGTCTGTAGAATGAGTAAAAATAAACGATTACTGAAAAAATCTTTAAATGGACTTTTTTTCAATAAAAAACGATTTTTATAATCGATATACATATTACATAAAATCGATTAATAAAAAATCTATTTTTTATTCACTGCCGATTTTTGAAGTGAAAACTTCTTTAGGCGAGTTGAACCGATTTTTTGAGGTGGGAAAAAGCCATTGAACTCACGACAATGTTACCGTAACCGATACCTCTGTTTTAAGTTTTGTCCTAAATCCATCAACGCACGGTGCATTTTCTTTGGGCAGAATGACCTTCAAATTTGATTTTTCAAGTTTTCACTTCTGTCGGCACTCTTGGAGTGCCACTGGTTTGTTTTTAACCAGGAACGGCCGCAACACACAGCTTTTTAGTCAGAAGGGCGAAGCAAAGTGCAGCGAAGCGGACCACTAAAGTTGTTTTGACATTTGAGAAAGACCCTAGAATGTAACTTGGATCGAAACTGAAAGAAACAATAAAATAATAATTAATTACATAAAGTGTTTTAAAAAAATACATAAATTTTTTGGCGCGTTAAATAGTATGATGGAATATATTGCGAGTATTCTTTTAGCGCTTACTTTATAGTAGCATGCAATTTCTATTTATTACGAAACGTCTCAAAATCAGTTACGTTCTCAGTCTTTTTTAGGGTTCCGTATAAAAACGGAACCCTATTACTAAGACTTCGCTGTCTGTCCGTCTGTCCGTCTGTCCGTCTGTCCGTCTGTCCGTATGTCCGTCTGTCTGTCTGTCTGTCACCAGGCTGTATCTCAAGAACCGCGATAGCTAGACAGTTGAAATTTTCACAAATTATGTATTTCTGTTGCCGCTATAACAACAAATACTAAAAACAAAATAAAATTAATATTTAAGGGGGGCTCCCATATAACAAACGCGATTTTTTTGCCCTTTTTTGCTCGATATCAAAAATGGCAACAGGTAGGCACTTGAAATATTCACGAAATACTCAGTTGTATTTTAACTTTAATAATAAATAATAATAATAAAATAAAATAAATATTTAAGGGGGGCTCCCATACAACAAACATGTTTTTGTCGGCGTTTTTGCCTTTGTGGTACGGAACCCTTCGTGTGCGAGTCCGACTCGCACTTGGCCATTTTTTTATATATACTGGTGTTGTAAGAATTTCCTCAGCTTCATTCGAATTTAATAGTAATTAAATATTGTGTAGTGATCTTTAATGATAAATTCAAAATTTAAAAAACCCCCGACACAAAAAAATAATAAAAATAAAATGTAAGTAATTGGAAAAGGACCAAATAATTTAAAAACCCCCAACTTAAAGAATCTAGGTAACGAGACTAAAACAGATAAATTCATATGGCAGTCGGGGGACCTCTTAGAATAGAAGGTGTTCCACAGAACGGTCCCCCGACTTCCATATGAATTTATCTGTTTTAGTCTCGTTACCTAGATTCATTAAGTTGGGGGTTTTTAAATTATTTGGTCCTTTTCCAATTACTTACATTTAATTTTATAATTTTTTTGTGTCGGGGGTTTTTTAAATTTTGAATTTAATTTTTTATTTCATGCTTTTTGTAGGGACTCCTTAATTTTTGTATTTCATTTCTTTTATTTTCTTGCGTTTTAAGATTCAGGTTATTTGGTGTTTTATCGGGTTTTTTATCCGTCAAAAAATAATTATTAATTTATAGTTGAAGAATAATTTTTAAGACTAAACAGATTTTTTTGTTTTATTATATCCTTTTTCTCGTTCTTCCTTTAGTTATTCAACTTTCATACAAGACGTATTTCACAGTTATTAGATATCTTAGGTATTTCAGATCTAGTTTATAAAATGGGACTGCGACACAATCTGATGTAGAAATACCTACGCGTTTTAAGTAGGATAATTCCATTCGTAATAAAAATAGTCAAACTTAGTGATCGTAGGTACCAGTCATCACTCCACTTCCCTCATCATTCTAGAGCATTGATCAGACAAAAAAATATTTTCAAGTTTTAAATATTTTAAAAATATTTTCAAGGAAATTATATGTGCGGCAACAAAAGTTTTCTTTAGCACCTGCAACCTAGCGTCTTTTTTTATAAGTGGGCGACGAGTTAATAGAACAGCTTCAATTATATTAATTCATCATCTTTACTATTCCAACAGAATATCAAAAAACCAGCGTCAATTTACGAGCGTAAAATAATATGACTCCGAGCTACCGATAAATATATTTACTTCTGATTTGATAACTCAGCGACTAATGTTGTAAGTGAGCTACTTTATATATTTTAGAGATTCAACATCTGTCTGCTAATAAAATCAAATTCCAGCCTCAAAATTAGCAATCAAAGTTTTTCATTCAACAACTAAATTAATAAATCATATTCTTTTTTCGTGAAAGTTTGCAACACAAGCGCGGGAGTGTACCTGACGCTCGTTGGGAATCATGTACCTAGAAATTCTGTTCAGAAGGAAGTTAGCGTACCCCACTTTCTGGTTGAAATAGGTCGAATCTGTCCCAAAACCGAATCGGGGCACCCCGACTCCACGTAGTCTTTTGGCTGCTACCCCGAGGGTGTATTTAAAAATCCGGAGGCGCGGAGGGAGTGCAGCCCCTGCCCGCTGTAGCTGTGTGTAGCTCACCTCCGCAGCTTCGGCTTACTGGTCGCCTCCGGCGACCAGCCTCAGCCGCTACGGCTCGCACGGGTGCCTATCCTTTGTTACGTAAGGGCGAAGGGGCTGCACTTCCCGCAGCGCCGGAGACGTGCAGAAGCAACTTTGTATTGAAAACTAGTGTTTTGAGGTTAGGTTACAATAATTTGTTTTTCTCAAGAATGGTGCGTCCTCGTTTCAAGGGAGTGGTACCAGGGGGAAAGGGGGACCCCCCTCCCCCCTCCACCCCCCACCACCTCGTTTACGTTTTCGTTTGGTTTTAATTTTCCCTAAGGTGTGTCCAAACACAAACAAACACAGAGTTGCAGATGTTTGTTTATAATAACTGTAGTGTATGCGCAGGCATTGGCGTGGCAGTCGCTTACCGGCCGTAGGCGACGGCAAACGTTCTTTGGGTTTCGGATAGACTATGTCACCTCAGTGATCTGTCAAAGTGTGTTTTATTAACCCAGCGAACATTACAAGTGGCGACGAGGATAAAAGTAAGTGTTGAAAACATTTACCAAAAAAAAGGGGAAGAATGCACGCTGAAAAATAATGCACGTTGAAAGTTGTTTACGATCAGTTAAGCGACTATATTTCGACAAGGATCGTTTATAGTTGGATACTAAAGTAAAAACAGAACGTAGTCACGCTGTACCTACCTTACGTGTAGGTATACACGTAAATAAATCGTTACCAAGGTAGATGGTTACAGCTAATGATTGCTTTATAAGTTACGAAATAGTAGATTGTTATACAAGGGTCGGAAGGAATCAATTCCCATACGAGGCATTTAGACGCCCGAGCGCAGCGAGGGCGGCTATAGTCCGAGTGGGAATTGATGACTTTCACCCGCGTTAAACACTCTACTTTTCATTTCGAATTTAAGGAAAGTCAAAAATAGTAGTTTTTCTAAAATATTTATTGATAATAATTACATGAATTACCTACCTATTTATTAGTCTTTTTTAAATTTGAAGTATGGAACACACCACGTCACCGCCACATGAGTAGATTCCCGCTTACTAGGGCCCGTATTATTATCATTCTGTCTGCATTCTTACTTTTACCATTTTTCATAAATTACTTAGAAAACACGATAATCTTGATAACATTTACTAAAAATTGTGTTGCGACGTGACACTTTTTAGTGCTGACCGTCCACCCAACTTTCTTATTTCGATTCAAAACTTGCATACAGCCTAATCGATACTCGCAATAAAAAAAATGTAAAAAAATTGTAGAAACTGAATAAAAACTCTTTAAACTAACAAAATGTATTGAAATGTAAAGTGTTTGCAGAATATCCAATCTATAGAATTAATTAATTATCATAATTCTCAAAAAAAACTTCTGGTAAGCCTACCTAAAAAATGTTTACTGGGAATTCTGTAGTAAACTATTAGAAAGTATCTATACATATAATAAAATCGTAGGAAAGTCAAAACTGTACATTGAATATTTTTTAAAAAGAATACTTGGGGCGTGATCTACAAACGATACCGAAGCCAAAAATATAGTTTTTAGAATTTTTGTCTGTTTGTCTGTTTCTCTGTTTGTCTGTATGTATGTCCGGGATAAACTCAAAGAGTACTGCATGGATTTACTTCAAATTTTGCATGAATATTACTAAGAGGTCGGGTCAACATATAGGCTACATATTATCACGCTATCACCTACGGGGGAGGAGCTGTGAATCTTTATATTTCTTACGCATTCTGTGACAGCGTGTAATCTAACGACGCATATTAAAATGTTGTTTTTGAGTAAGCCATGCTATTATCTAGCTTTAGACTCTAAAAACTACGCCATTTAAGTAACTTGGACAGAGAAACATAGTTTAATGAATGTTAGTAGTAAAAAGACAATTTTGAAGCAGCGCCATCTATGAGATTTCATAAAAATCAAATCAAGTTACATGTTAACACTTTTTGGAAATTAATAATTTAAATTTGATCATGTTGGCGAGGTTAGTAGTTAGTTATTCTTAAAATTCATAGATGGTAGTGTGCATTTTCTTCATAAAAGTTGTATCGTATAGTTTTGACAAATTCAAGTTCCAATAAAACCCTCAAAATCTTGAGCAGAGTTGAAGAAGACAATTAAAAAAAAATGCGTGTTAAGCATTACAAAACGTTATGTTCATTGATGATAATCATTTCTTCATCAATTTCATGTTGTTAGAACAAAATAAACATTCCCGTCGATTTAGAGAGCGCCGAAACGCCTGTTTGTGGTGTGTCACGTAACAGCGATAAGGGACACGTGCTCAAGGATTGCTCTCTGATCATATGGGATGAGTGTACGATGGCCAATAGGAAGGCAGTTGAGGCCGTGGACAGAACCCTGCAGGACATCCGCAGGAACGACATTTGATGGGTGGTGTCACAGTTCTGTTCAGAGGCGATTTCCGGCAAACGCTTCCCGTGGTGACGCGGGGATCGAGGGCTGACGAGGTGAATGCTTCGTTGAAACGATCTTCGTTGTGGTCACGAGTTCGTTGCTGTTGTCGCTGCGCTTGACCATTAATTTGAGAGCTCGGCTTGGCGGTAATGCACGTGCTCAAGAATTTTCCGATGTCCTTCTAAGTCTTGGCGAAGGCACTCTACCAGAAGAGAGAGGACTTGGACAGGTGGTGCTTCCAGAGTCACTTTGTGGAGTGGTATCCAGCTTAGAAGAACTCATTTGCTGTGTGTACGGGGACATCAGTCGTGTACCGCACCAGCAGAATTCTTGGGTGTGTGAGCGGGCCATTTTGACGCCCAAAATGATCAGGCTGCGGCAACGAACGAATGCATTCTCTCGGAAGTTGAGGGGAATGAAGTGGTCTACACCTCGATAAACACTGATGTCGAGCACGATGATGCCACACATTATCCCGTGGAATTTCTGAACTCCCTGTCAGCAAGTGGACTTCCAGCGCATACCGTCAAGCTGAAGGTCGGTGTCCCGATTATGCTTCTTCGGAACCTATCTCCTCCGAAGTTGTGTAACTGGACCCGCCTTAAAGTCATCTCGCTCCACAGACACACCATTGAGGCGGAAATTCTTACGGGTTGTGGCGAGGCAGTATTTATACCACGCATTCCCCTCATATCTCATAACTTCCCGTTCCAGTTCAAGCGCGTACAGTTCCCCGTGAGTGTTTGCTTCGCGATGACCATCAATAAGTCGCAGGGGCAGACTCTGAGGGCAGCGGGTGTCGACCTCAGGACGAGTTACTTCTCACACGGGCAACTGTACGTCGCTTGCTCCCGCGTCCTGACTCTCTTTACATTTTGGCTCCTGGCGGCATAACTACCAACGTAGTTTATAGGGAAGTGTTGTAAGGTATGATACCTTTGTACGTATTTTTACTCTTTTGTGTCCTGGAATGTATTCCTGCATTATTTTCTCTATTTTCTTCAGTCACATATTATGACTGAACTCAGCAGGATTCCCATATAACTCTCTTCACTTGCTTCGCTTGCAAAAAAATAAATAAATTTAATGCTACATATTTTAAAAGTTGTTTACTTATAATGCTATAGCGACACTGACACCTTAGGTATTTTTGGTGCTGTAGAGCTTTCACGCAGACGACGTCGCGGACAGCAGCTAGTCAAAAATAAAATCCACAATAAATAATTGTCCAATAAATTAAAATCATTTTAAACAGCGAGCGCATTCCGAATATAAATTCAATTATAGAAGCATTTCGGCGCGAAATTCAGTAAATGAGGTACCAATTGTCTGTCTGTTATTGACATGATATTAGAAGAGATTATAATGATATTAGAAAAGCATAAATCATTATTATAAACAATGCTTATTGTATTTATTGCTTAAAATAATTTTATTTTATTTTCAAATATCGATTACATTCGTCATATTAATTACTCGAGTCAATTGAAATTTAAAAAAAAATTGTTTGGAATAATCGCTTTCACACATCATTGCAATAAAAAAAACAATAATGGTCGGCGATTTTGAACACAAATTGAGTAGTGGTAATGATTAATACGTATTATTGAACCTGTGTTTGAATATTACGTTAAAACCTGGGGATTTTCGTGTTGTTTATAATATTATCAATAACATTTGTTACATTTTAAATCTTATCTACATCTGTGTGTGTGAAATTTGTGAAAAGTAAAAATGTAAACACACACGATTGGCGCGAAACTTCGACATTAGATATCAAAAAAACTTCATTACCACTACTTATTTACCTTTAACTATGGATAAATTCGTCAAATAATTAAATGATGTATATTGACAGCCCCATATATGGTAAAGTCAGGATGTTCGAAAACCCAATTTTTATGTTTTTTAGCCTCGACCACAACTGACATCATAATGGCGATTATCGTACCTATGTATGTTGAATTTATTCAAGGTAAATTATTAACTTCTGCGCTAAATATGAAAGATTTAATGGCGTTAACATATGAGCTTTTTATCCAACTCTCCTAATTAACGCACATTCATAAGTTTTGATGGGTAGCATTACAAATATTTACATAATCATAGTGTCGTATGTCTGACTGAGCTGACTACCTAACTAAATTTAGTTCTATTTTTAAATTTCATTCCCGCCCTAGGGAGGGAAAGCAATTACTATGAGTCTTTCCCGCCCAAGGGTGGGAAGCAGCGTTTCCCACCCGCTATTCGGATCAAACAAGCACTACTTTCCGAGTATGAGACATGAAAAATAAATTCTGCTTCGACTGATGTAAACAACTTATAAGCGTAGGTAAATGTTAAAAAGGCCATGCAGGGAATATTGTTCACAACAAAACAAAGGGCCATGCCTGAATAGTACGCAATTATTTTAAATGTGCTGTAATGCAAACAGTAAATTATTGTTAATTATTATTATTGAGTAAGTGCTTTCATTTAAATAACAAGATAATTGAGTTACGCTTCTAATTTTAAATAAAAATAATAACCGATTATTATCATAAATCTTGGACATACTTAACTTTTCTGTTGTAAATAATATAGTGGGTATGTATACCCACTTATTGTAAATATAAAACAAAATCACTAGATACTACACACATCAAAAGTGTCTAGGGATCAACATATATTTTTGCAATAACTTTTCTCCTGATTGATATTAATTAAAATTTTCTTTAAGGATTCATCAAATAAAGTGTTTTCGTTTGTCACAGTAACGATAAACCAAGTCACCTTTGCATTAATAAAGAAATTTGCCATTTTCCTAATAAAGGGATTTTTGACATTTGAACCACTAACACAAAAGTTCGAAAAAAAGACTGAAATAACAGTTTTCTTTAAAATTTTATTGGGTAACTTAAACAATTAATAATCCGTGTTTCTACCGCGAACACTAACAACACAAGAACATCGGTTTGGCATACCTACTCAAAATGAGTTCATCCAAATCACGCTGTGGAATGGCCGCCCATGTTCGTTGCAACAACAAAAAAAGGTCTTCTTGCGACTGGATACCCTCCATATTCGGCAGAGCTCTTCTCTGTAGCATATCCCATGCATGCTTAAACGGGTTCAAGTCTGGCGACTGAGCAGGCCAGGGCAGGACATTGATGTTAGCTGCGGCGAGAGTCTGTCTTACAACTCTTGCGGTGTGCGGTCGTGCATTATCATGCATTAACTGAAATAAGGGACCGATTTGCACTTGTAGAGGAACGATGACGTCTGATACAATCGTCTCAGCATAAATTTGAGCGTTGAGGTTGCCTCTGATCCAAATCAACTCAGTTCTTCCGCCGATCCAAATACCCGCCCATACCATGATGGTTCCACCACTATAAGGATGGACTTCCTGGCAGTATTTTAATCGCTGTTGGCGTCCAGGGGATCTCCAGTGTCGTATACGTCTTGTATCCGGTCTCATACCAAAACGAGACTCATCAGAAAAGCACACGAAACGCCATTGTTCTTCTGCCCAATTTCTGTGTTCAAGAGCCCATTGATATCGAATCCTACGATTGTGCATTGCTAAAGGTGGTACCCGTAGCGGTCTTCGGGAATGAAGTTTCACTTCATGCAAGCGGTTTCTGACTGTTTGGTCGCTAATTAAGTTCCCTGAAGAGTGATGAAGCCTCACGGCTAACATCATGGCGGTTATTGTTGGAGCTCTTCGAGTTAAGATTTGAATGTATCGGTCTTGTCTCCGTGTGGTGCAGCGATACCGTCCTCCATGGCGCTCAGCCACGGTACCAGTGCTTCGGTAACGTGTCCAAAGTCGACTGATAACACTCTGACTTGTATTCAGAGCTAAAGCAGTACGTTGCCGGGAACCAGCTTCTATCATTCCCACGGCTCTGAGCATTTCTTCCCTGCTTAAATGACGTCGCCGCTCCATAATAACGTTGGTTTTAATCAGTAGTAGGGAAACAGTAGCACTAATAATGTCTTCAATGCGTTGTATGTTTTTATAGGGAAAATATTGACAGCTGATTTTCATCTTTTACTCGAATTTGATTCACAGTTCCTGATTCAAATTATGAAATGCACCAAAAAGGATCCATATAAATTTATAAAATCATAAATTTATTACAAAGCCACATCTCAATCTCAAGAAATCCGCATAAAAATGCTTGATCCCTAGACACTTTTGATGTGTGTATTTTAATCAGGTCACTGGTTTTGCCAGGATCAATTGTTTGCATTTCGACACAGAAATATCAAGGTCACGCAAATACTATTCGCAATACGACCATGCTTAACGGATAGATATCAGAAAAGACCGGGAAACGTTAGTGTAAGCATCAATAATGGCTTAATTACTAGCATATTTACTGCCAACTAGTTAATAAACCTAATTTGTTAATAGATAAAGGTTATTATCAGTCAATTTCCCTAATAATAGTAAAGTATAAATAACACTTAATATCGTGTCCTGCGTGTCCTGTCAGCTGCACGTTACAGGAACTGATGGATGCTGGTGAAGGCGCCAAACAAGTAGCCGAATTATGGGCCGAGTTCACTTAGATTGCTATCGACACACTAAAAAGAAGATTGTAAAGTAACGTTACTGAATAAAGTTATTCAGTATATTTACTTAGTCATACTTACGATTACGTTAAAGGTCATGCTGAATCCGAAATGCTCTAATGAGCACGCATGTGAGTCTTAAAATCCTGTTACAGGACGCCACAAAAAATGACTCACGCAATAAGTACTTACATAACATACATGCATAATCAGCCTATAATGTTCCCACTGCTGGGACACAGGCCTCCTCTCGGTGGGAGGGCCATAATCCACCACGCGGGCCCAGTGCGGGTTGGCAGATGTCACATGTATTCTTGTCTTCAATAAGTACTTACAAAAATATAATAGGGCATGCAGTTGTGATACTGTTACTGATTTTCAGTAAAAGCCACGCAAAAATAAGAATCAATACAGAGTAATTCACCGGAGAATGGGCAGCAGCGTTCTCTATGCATTCCACCACCATACCATACTGCGATCGCCAACCCGCCTGCCAAGCGTGGCGATTATGGCAAACCCCCCCAAAATTGGGGGAGGCCTATGTCCAGCAGTGGACGTCTATCGGCTGAAATGATGATGATAATGACGTTTGGTTTACACGTCTTAACACTTATTACTTAAACTGTGATAATTTTAGACTGTGTAATAATCTGTAAGTATTTATAATTTAATTGTTTACGATAGTACGTGTTTACTAAATAACTGTGTGTTAAGTAGTAAGTACTATTTTATTGTAAGAATGCCTCGAAGAAGATCCAACCTCTCCCAATGTAGCAGAAATGCTAAAAGGATGAGATTAGTTCGATCACAGGAATCTGAGGAAGGTCGTGAGGCAAAAGGCTCTCTGCACCAGGCTAGGTTTCGTGCTGCAGAAACTTCGACTCAGCGAGAATCTCGACTGAGTTCAAATCGTTCTCGAATGATGACAACTCGAAATAGGGAAAACGGGGAACAACGAAAGGCACGTTTATCTGTCGATCGCGAAACTCACGCGCTATCGCGTGAGTCTGAGACTTTTGCTGTCAGGGAAACCCGCCTGAGCTCCCAGAGAGTACGGACAACAAATGCTCGATTCCAGGAGACACAGGACGAACGGGAAATACGTCTCACTACCCTATCGCGTGAGTCTGAGACTTTCACTGATAGGGAAATTCGTCTGAGTTCTCAGAGGGTTCCGACAGCAAATGTTCGGTCTCAGGAAACACAGGAAGAACGAGAAATACGTCTCACTGCCGACCGTGAAGCTCAAGCACTAGAGTCTGAGACTTTCACTGAAATTCGCCTGAGTTCTCAGAGGGTTCGGACAGCAAATGCCCGGTCTGTAGACGGTATATGTAATTCAAAATATGCTGCCCGAAAAGTCACTATTCCACGCGGACGAAGTCGCGGGCACAGCTAGTTTAAACTATAAATGTAATCGTTTTCTGCATCATACAAATTATCAGAATATGGCAATGCACATAATATTAATTCACCTAGTTTTAAATTAAGTAGGGTGTCAATACTATTAACTATGTCCCTTTTTGTTACGCTCAGACTGTTTCCAATTAAAAGAACTACAGTAGTCTGCTCATTCATTTGTGTATGTTTTATTTTATGAACAAGCTCATTAAAATGCAGGTTATGATAACAACAATTAACTATAGTATGTTTAGAGCGGTTATTTAATAATGATCCAAAACCTGATCCTAATCTATCAGAAAATACCAAAACATTACTTTGAGTTGGATAGATAGGTTCTATAGTATGAGTTGAAGTGGGTGAAGTAGCAGATGCAACATGCTGTAACATCTGAGGTGAATCGGGTGGTGTGGTGTTAGTGTGAGTGGGAGCACAACTACAGGTGAGATTGTTGGTCAGTGACTCGTACCTCTCTGCATTGTACTTGACTAGGTCCATCAACTCACAGGCCTCTTGCAAGCGCTCGCTAAGCATAAGTTGACTAGACTCATACTTACAGGATATTCCCTTAAGTGCATTTTCCCTGCTCAGTAATTCCTTTTGAAGGTTTTGTATGGCGACATAATACATTTGTCTGCTATTTTCCAACTTATTATTACATACATTTAGTTGGCTTTGTAAGTTAATACGTTGTTTCCTAAGATTAATGTTAAACTTGTGAATATTTTGTATCTTCAAGAGTTTCTTGTACTTTCTAATGTTTTTACTAATTTTAATATATTTCTTAATTTTATGATGACTAGTTGAAGTTGGACATCTAGTTAAGGTATCGTTCCCAGTCAGGTCTATGGTGATGGTGGGCTTCTCATACTCCAGTCCAGGTACACTACCAACCAGCTCGTTGAAAAGGTTATTGGTGTTGGCAACCTGTTCGCTGGCTTTCAAAACATGTATGATTTCATATGCTTTAATAACACCTGTGTATACCATGTTTTACGCAAATAAATTATCTTAATCTATGGTATAGTTTGGTTTTATAACTTTTATTGTAAGTATACAATATGTTGATTTGCATCCTCGTCAAAGTTCAGGAGGTTGTCATAAAATACATAAATAATCAATTGAAGTACGTTATGGGGCAATAACTAGTAAGCGCTGCTTTTTTTTTGTTGTTGAAATTTAACAGTATTTCAGAATTACACCCTTAATTCAATACAAATAAAACAGAATCACCCGACTACGCACACAGCGACAATGCATGCAGCTGTTTTTCCCCGAAATGGTAGCGCCGTCGCACCGCGTAGCAATGACCCGACCGGTAGCAATAATTTTACCAAGGAACTTATAGGTAAAGCTGGAAGCCACACTCTGAATTAGAAACTGAGGGGGAAAAAAATGACCTTGAAATTGCTGTTTATCCTTACGTCTCTTTCTAAATAGTAAATGGCCCGGTGTCCACAATTTTTATATGGACAGGACTTTCCGTTTTGGGTTTTTGCGAGGGAGTAAAAGCTGTTTTTCGATTTCTTGGTTTTTTTGGCATTTGTTACAAAAAATAAAAAAAGGCCTTCCCTCCGACCAAATAGTAAAAAAAAAAAAATATTTGTGTATAGGTATGATGACTAAAAAAATGTATTTTAATTTTTACATCAGCATATAAAGTTGTAACGAAATGTTTATTATCTTATACTATTAAACGAGCAATATTTGTATATATATATATATATTTGTAAATGAGTTCTCGAAAACAGCTCAAACGATTTTGATGAAATTTTCAATATAGGGGTTAAAGGTAAGTATAACGAAGTAAGGAATGAAGGAAAATCATAAGTTTTAATTAAACCCCGACCACACTTTAATTTTACCTAGGCAAGGACTGGTTACATGCATTTTTATTAGATTTTATTCTGTGGTTTTTATGTACGTCAATATTTTTGGGTCCGGGCAATTTAAAGTGTGGTCGGAGTTTAATAATTAAACAATAAAATAAAACAATAACATTCCAATCAGTTTTATTTAAAAATAATTACTAGAATTTAAACATGATTAAATATTATAGTTTTGTGTAGTTTCTGACGCTTTGAGCGAATGGCACCTAACTTTTTATCCATTACATTTTTTAAATAGCTTCTAAGCCTGATGGACAAGAACGAGTTAGAAATTAATTTTACAATTTTTGATTCATGCAAATCAGTACAATTCACGCTGTCATCTGTGGGGTGGCAAAACATTTGCCGCAATTTGGGTGTGAAGTGTTGATTAATCAAATTTATCATTTTGTTCTTAATGTTGAAGGAAGACAATTTATCCATATTTGACATATTTTTAAATACTTTATCAGCATACACTACTACAGAGTATGCTTCAGCAGAGGGGAAACATAACTTCCCTCTATTTACAAATACCGTAAAGGACTGGTACCTATTAACATTCAGGTTATAGAAGTGATCAGATTGTGAGTGTTCAGGTGCGATCAACATATTTTTACAGTCGTCACAGTTTTGTCTTTTTATAATTTGTTTGACTATATATCCTGTCATATAATAAAGAATATTTTTTTGATATTCTGTGACTGTTGTTGTCGACTCTAATTCTAAAGCATATATTTGGTTTTCCATTTCTTGAGTGTAATCATCACTGTCACCGTCAGCTGTGGAGTCTATAAGAGATACGTTTTTTTGACCATAATCAAAAACGTGTGATGCCTCAAAAGTATGATCAACGCTATTAGCGTTTATTGATGGTTGAATGGAATTTTTAAACAGTAATTTTCGCATTCTGTATCTAAACTCCAAAGGGCTGGGGTTATTGTGAGTTCGTCCACGTGCTCGTATGCAGGAAAAAAAAATCTCTAAATTGTCCTGACTACATTTAAAAGTTAAAAGATACTTTATTGGATTAACGGGACATTTAATTAAAGCATTTAAAAGCAGTGGGAAATTTTCTATGCCCATTAAAAATCCCAGTGCAAAAGTCTTGCGGCCATGTGATAAAATATTTTTTCCGTCGATAGTTAATGATAATAAATAGTTTTTGCTTTCCTTCAAAATGGGTTCCCAGAAAGCTTTATTTTTTTCAGACAACGGACTTTTAAAACCACGTCCGAAGGGGGATTTTGAATTCATAAGATCAAAAATTCGATCCACCATTTTGATAAATTCAACTGTTGGTTCGCTACCCAAAAATAATAAATTTCCGCTCTGTCTTAAAAAATCAATAGCATCAGCTACGGATGAACTTAAAACTTGCGCAGCGAGTTTCACATTCATTTTTTTGTTCTGATAATCTACATGTGTTGTACTTAACTTATTACCAAATTTAAGGCCTTCGTCTTTTTGAACTTCGTGAAGTTTACGTAAGTATTGGAAAGAAGTCGTTCCGGTAGCAGATTGGATATTCAATTCCGCGAAAACATTACGGGCTAATTTTAACATGTGTGCGGCATCCAAGAAACAGTAAATATTATCTTGGCCATTTGGATGTGGAAAGTGTGGTTTAAAATTATTCTGATCGAGGGAACAACCCAAGTTTTCGTAAGCTTTAACATTTGATGGAGCGCCATCACAGGTCATTGACCGCACAGTTATGCCAATATCATCTAGCATAATAACTGCTGTTTTGAGCAATTCTGCCAATAGATCACTAGACAAAGAATTTTTTATTAGGAAATATGCGATCGGGCATTTAAAGTATGTGGTGTATGATACGATTTGGAAGACTAGAGCTTCGGTGGCGAGTTCTTCTGAATTAGAGACTGAAATTTCACCTAAGTCGACATACCCAAAAACTTTATCTAATTTTTGATCATAGGCCAGATCTTGTTTTATTGCCATCCCATCAAATATTAGCGCTACGTTTTTTAGAAAAGGTTTTTCTTGCGTTTCCAATTGTACTTTTAAATATTCTAATACCTCCGTCAGAAACCCCACATTACAATTAAATGTTGATAGAGAACGCCTTAAGGTTTCTACATGAGGCAAAGCCACATATTTTCTGAGAAAGTCGTATGCTTTTGCAGAATAGAAATGCAGAGTTAAAGCAAATGATTTTACCTCGTCACTATACCTCACACTATGCGGTGAACTCTTTGAAGGTTTTTTAAATTCTTTGCAAATATTTGCAAAATTCCCTTGAATAATATTATCAATTTCACTGGTACTAGCATAAAATTTCACTATTTTCATTAGTGATTTCAATGATTTGACTGATCTGTTCAGCCTCCGAACTTTTTCAGCCCAAAATTTATTCCTTTTTTCAAGACCTTTTTCCCTTGATGTTTTAATTTTTGCCTGTACACTTTTATCCACACCAAAGTTGATGGGCGAGGTGCTGTGGTGGTTGACCTACGAACAAAAATTATAAAATTATCATTGATTGAATCAAACTACCGAACCCTAATAAACTAGATACATTCTAACTAGCCTTTTTTTTTGGGTGGTAAAATCATCAAATGCGTCCTCCCGCCCTGGGTGGAGCGGAAGGGACTGTCAGACTCTTACTGACTAAAATCCACCATGAAAAATAAAACCTCAATCCAAAATTTTGCCCCTAATTTGCAGTGGGACACCACTTACCCAGGCAGACTCTTCAGAAGTCCTACTAAGTAGGTAAGTAAGATATTGGCTTGTATTTAAGTTACCTGTTTACTTTTTTTTACATCTTGCTGAGGTGTGTCCAATATTTCAAGTAAGCGAGGTTTTTTAGAAGGACATATATTTTCAATTTCATTTGTTGTGTCACGCAGAGGCATCGACTCCTGTAAGTCGGTAATGTTACATTAGTGATAACATATCAGAAGCTCAATTTAATTTAATATCACGATAGATGATGATCAATGTGATGATAAAATAGGACTGCACTGCCTTATTACGTTTCTTTGAAATACCAAGGAATTGGGCAGCATCTGTGTCTTACTTACATAAATACAAAAGGAATGCTTACATGATGTGATGTAGAAGGCATATTTCCCATTTCCATCTCATAATTTAGGCTAGTAGGTTGTATTGTCTTAGCTACTGTTTGCTCCTGCAAATCAAGTTAATAAATTATAATTATTATGTACAGAAAAAAGGGCAAAATAAGTAAAAATTAAATCATGATAGCTGGTATTTAGACCCCTGATTTTTTTTGTTACGAAGTGCTTGTAAACAGAAGAATGCTTTCTATTCACAGTTACATTTCATGAGCAGTTAACTTACCTCATCCGACATTAAACGCACATTACATTCTTCATAAATAGGGGTTACACCAAATAAAAGTCTCTTTCCAGAACTGTCATAATCAGTATCCCTGAAGTGAAGACTACATATCCTTGCATTTTGAGAAAAAGCTCGCCTTAGTGGTACAATTGATAACCATTTGTTTCTTTCAGTTGTGTCCGAGGGAAACCTAAAAACAATATCACTTATTTTATTCAGTTTAAACAGTCAAACCCACGGCATTTCCACGAACATTAATAGAAATCGTGTGCGACTCGTGAACCAAGCGACGACATCGGAATAGGTGGAAGACATCTGAAATATGGTCACCCTATTTGAAATCGTTCCACTTGCACAAAATGAGTCAAAATGAGTGTTAAAGCGAATTATTCCTACTACTAAGTAAACGAGGAGACAAATGTTTAACATACAACTGTTAAGAATCGAGAAATTTGAAGAAATAATGCAAGAAAACTGAAAATTGTTCAATAAAATGTTTTCAACATTTGACAATGAGTTATCGTACTTACTTGTGAAAAATCACATCACATGCCGGATACCACTCACTTCTGCAATCGCGCACAATACATTTTAGAACCATTTTGCTGTTTTTAATGTTAATAGCCTGATATTTTTACTGTTAAAGTTGCGAAGCGAAGCCAAAACATTTACCGTCAATGATTTGACACATTCGATTAGTGTTGCCATTTGCGATTTTAGATATTGCATGATTTATGGTAAACACTTATTATTAATTTGTTTACCCAAAACTCGTTTTAATAGTTTATGAGTATAACCTTTTTTATTAAAACATCAAGATACTTTTAAATTTAGATATTGGATAAATTATTTTCAATTCTAGTATGTTTGTGCCGTTCGTCAAATTAATTACTGTGGCCTAAGTGGGGGTTTGGGTTTTTGCACTGGTATACTTCTGGGGAGACCTAGAAAGAGACAGATAGGAAACGCAGACTTTTCAAAGGTTACTTGGGGTCACGAATCTTGCCCTCAAACATATGAACGAAGTGTGGTTTCCAGCTTTACCTATAAGTTCCTTGAATTTTACCTAATTTTATTTCGAAAATCACCTACATTATTGTCATAAATTTCGCTTGATAATTAACTCATTTTTGAGCATCATTGGAATACGGAAATCTTACTAATGACAGTAATACTAGTGCGCCAAAGAAAAGTTTACTAACCTGTTATCAGATGATTAATAGGTAATATCCTTCAACCTAAAGTTTTCGTAGTGATTTTGTTTTTATTTGTGGATTAAATTGGTTGATTTGAAACTTTCCTTCCTACATAACGGGCTTAGGGCCGGCAATAATACCTACCTTCGTTAGTGTACCGATCTACGAAGTCTAAAAATGATGTTTTCTACGTTTGATGAAATGGAAAGACGTGCTAGTTAAGTGTACATACGTGGTATACTTACTTTCAACTCTTAGGTAAACACTCGTCCATCCACAGGATGTTGGCGTCTTGGTGTTCCAGGAACCAGCGACCAAAATGTAACCCGCACGGCATTATCACCTGGGTGAATGTCTTGTGCCTTGCGGTAGTGGAATGGGTGTTGCAGCTCACGCTTCAGTAGGCGCCACACTGTAGTGTGGTGCACTCCAAAGTGTTGACCAGCCTCCCGCGTGCTTGCTCGTGGGTCTCGCTGGAAGTATTCCAGGATGTCTTCCTGCAAGGCGACAGGCAGGCCTACGCTGCCGCGAGCTTGAGCATGCCGGGGAACGTCAAACTGCCGATGATCCCGCAGTCTCTGCGTAGCAGCCAGCATGACGCTCTGTGACGGGGGTTCCCGATCGGGATACATTTCCACGAACATCCGGATGGCTCCACGTAGGCTGTCTCCACTGATGGCGACCATCTCCACCAACTCGGCATTTGAGTAATTGTCCGTCATCACACTTTGTAACTACGTCTCGATGTACGGAAATTCGCAAAGCGCACTCGCGAACACTTCGGCGAGTTCAATCACACTGTCGGCGCCGGCGCCGCGCTGCGCGGCGCCGTCGGGAAAAAGGGGCGTGGCTAGGAGCGGCGCGGGAGAGTGTGATTGGGGGATGGGATTGATTACCTACGAATTTATCGAATGAGAGTTGCATGAATGGTTTGCATTTGTGTGTGTGTGAAGCGCGGTTATAGGGCTAGTAACAGACAGGCCGCGTTTAAATACGGCTGGTTCACACTTACGGATTTCCTTAAATAAGAAAAAAAAATAAAAAAATACCTACTCATTTTATTGTTGATTTGGGTCGAGAATCATTAGCATAATTACGTCCTTGAATTTGACTAGGATGCAAATCAACACATTGTATTTTAATTTAAAGTAGGTAGTTGTTATAATGTTTTCAATTATATTAATGTTTAAAAATAAAAATATTTGATTGTTATTCCGCATTTTATTGTGATATTTTTCCCGCGGTTTCACACGCGTTCCTGTAGCAACCTATCCTATGTCCTTTTCTGATTGGTAGGTATGCATAATTTCATGATGATCGGTTGTGTAGTTATAGTGCCAAAAGCAGGGGGGGAGCTACCGCCGTATCTGTTATGCAGTGGGCCCCGACGGCATATTTATTTACTTAAAAAAACGTTACCGACCTTTTTGCAAAAGACCCCGCCAAGATATTTTGATATGGGGCCCCTGGGGTTCTCTACCACACAGCCCTTTCGACTGCAGTCACTGCGTCTTCAGGTCATGACCGGCCGCCTTGCGGAGTTGTTTTAAAACTATGATATTTCCTAAAATATTCATTGAAATCAAATTTGTCAAGGGCAATTATGTTCAAAATTAAATACTTGTGATGAGTAACGTGTTTATTTGGATAAGGATTAATATCATGTTTATAAAAACACCTTTGCAAATAATGGATTATTTTAGAACTTTGATTAAATTTTAGAACTACGATAAAAAACAGGCCAAGTGCGAGTCGGACTCGCACACGAAGGGTTCCGTACCACAAGGCAAAAACGCCGAAAAAAAACACGTTTGTTATATGGGAGCCCCCCTTAAATATTTATTTTATTTTAATTTTATTATTAAAGTAAAAATACAACTGAGTATTTTGTGAATATTTCAAGTGCCTACCTGTTGCCTTTTTGATATCGAGCAAAACAGGGCAAAAAAATCGCGTTTGTTGTATGGGAGCCCCCCTTAAATATTAAATTTATTTTGTTTTTAGTATTTGTTGTTATAGCGGCAACAGAAATACATAATTTGTGAAAATTTCAACTGTCTAGCTATCGCGGTTCTTGAGATACAGCCTGGTGACAGACAGACAGACAGACGGACGGACGGACGGACAGACAGCGAAGTCTTAGTAACAGGTAGGGTTCCGTTTTTACCCTTTGGGTACAGAACCCTAAAAACGTTATAGTGAGTCAAGTAGAGAAGAATTTTTCAATTCGAACCAGTAGTTCCTGAGATTAGCGCGTTCAAACAAACTTATCAGCTTTATATTATTTTTTTTATATTATAGTATAGATTTAGGATGTAAAGTAACGATAATAATATATTAGAATTTTATTTGAAAATTCATAACCTTTGAAATCGTATCTTATTACTAGCGCAATAAGGTTGAACTTCATGTAAAAGCAAACTTCGGTAGGTATTGGTAATTCCGTTACAAGGTTCAACCTTATTGTTTTTGAATAAAATCATGCTGCCGACGAAACGTTAATCTTAAACACAGCGAAAGCCCGAGCCAAGTCCTCCCAGAATCAGCGGGATTGTCCGAAAGGCTTACCGCTGGCCCGGAACATAAACGGCTAAGAAAGGAACACGGGTGGGTTTTAGTCAGTGAGAGTCTGACACTCCCTTCCGCTCCACCCAGAGCGGGAGGGGTCATTTGATGATTTCCCGTCCTGAATTTGCCTCCAGTGTGTGCCGGACCTTATACAGCCCAGTCAAAGTATACTAATCTAGGTAAAAGCTTATTTTTGTTTGGCAATCAAATGCTACCGCATTTGATTTTGCTTGGCAGCCATTGGTGATCTGTTACAAATAAAATTCCTAATAATAATAACTCCTTCGAAAGGTCCCCGAGATGTGTCAGACATTTTAAAAATAAAAATTCTTTATTGACATAGGTAATGGTTACAGAAACTTTTATGTAAGTATGAAGCATGTAGGACTGTAGGTATATTATAAATTACCTAATGTATAAAAATATTAAATTATAGGTTATTCAAAACTAAACTATATAGATGGCTGAATGAAAATAATTTCTATATTAGGATTTTTTTGAACATAAATTATAATGTTTTTAAATTCAATTTTGTTTATTTGTGCATTTTTTTTTTCATTGTGCAAAACTGTATGATCTCATATGCTTTAATAACACCTGTGTAAACCATGTTTTACGCAAATAAATTATCTTAATCTATGGTATAGTTTGGTTTTATAACTTTTGTTGTAAGTATATTTTAATTTAAAGCAGGTAGTTGTTATAATGTTTTCAATTATATTAATGTTTAAAAATAAAAATATTTGATTGTTATTCCGCATTTTATTTTGATATTTTTCCCGCGGTTTCACACACGTTCCTGTAGCAACCTATCCTATGTCCTTTTCTGATTGGTAGGTATGCATAATTTCATGATGATCGGTTGTGTAGTTATAGTGCCAAAAGCAGGGGGGTAGCTACCGCCGTATCTGTTATACAGTGGGCCCCGACGGCATATTTATTTACTTAAAAACTGGCCAAGCGCGAGTCGGACTCGCACAAGAAGGGTTCCGTACCACAAGGCAAAAACGCCGAAAAAAACATGTTTGTTGTATGGGAGCCCCCCTTAAATATTTATTTTATTTTAATTTTATTATTTAATTTAAAATACAACTGAGTATTTTGTGAATATTTCAAGTGCCTACCTGTTGCCATTTTTGATATCGAGCAAAAATGGGCGAAAAAATCGCGTTTGTTGTATGGGAGCCCCCTTAAATATTTATTTTATTTTGTTTTTAGTATTTGTTGTTATAGCGGCAACAGAAATACATAATTTGTGAAAATTTCAACTGTCTAGCTATCGCGGTTCTTGAGATACAGCCTTGTGACAGACAGACAGACAGACGGACAGACGGACAGACGGACAGACAGCGAAGTCTTAGTAATAGGGTTCCGTTTTTATACGGAACCCTAAAAAACGTCACCATCCTTTTTGCAAAAGACCCCGCCAAGATATTTTGATATGGGCCCCTGGGGTTAGACCACACAGCCCTTTCGACTGCAGTCACTGCGTCTTCAGGTCAATGACCGGCCGCCTTGCGGAGTTGTTTTAAAACTATGATATTTCCTAAGATATTCATTGAAATCAAATTTGTCAAGGGCAATTTTGTTCAAAATTAAATACTTGTGATGAGTAACGTGTTTATTTGGATAAGGATTAATATCATGTTTATAAAAACACCTTTGCAAATAATGCATTATTTTAGAACTTTGATTACGATAAAAAACTGGCCAAGTGCGAGTCGGACTCGCACACGAAGGGTTCCGTACCACAAGGCGAAAACGCCGACAAAAACACGTTTGTTGTATGGGAGCTCCCCTTAAATATTAATTTTATTTTGTTTTTAGTATTTGTTATTATAGCGGCAACAGAAATACATAATTTGTGAAAATTTTAACTGTCTAGCTATCGCGGTTCTTGAGATACAGCCTGGTGACAGACAGACGGATAGACAGCGAAGTCTTAGTAATAGGTAGGGTTCCGTTTTTACCCTTTGGGTACGGAACCCTAAAAACGTTATAGCGAGTCAAGTAGAGAAGAATTTTTCAATTCGAACCAGCAGTTCCTGAGATTAGCGCGTTCAAACAAACTTATCAGCTTTATAATATAATAGTATAGATTTAGGATGTAAAGTAACGATAATAATATATTAGAATTTTATTTGAAAATTCATAACCTTTGCAATTGTATCTTATTACTAGCGCAATAAGGTTGAACATCATGTAAAAGCAAACTTCGGTAGGTATTGGTAATTTCGTTACAAGGTTCAACCTGATTGTTTTTGTAATAAGATCATGCTGCGGACGAAACGTTAATCTTAAACACGGCGGACTGACAAAAGGCTTTTTGTAGGTATAATTAATTGGCTAAACTTCACACACGTTCGTGATGGGGTAAGTAGGTATCCATATTTTTTTCAAAATTTTCAAGCAGATTATGTTATGGGTTTTCAGCATTTAATTTCGTGAAAATAAATAATTATCTTTTATTTTGGAACAATAACAGATACTGTTGCGCATGGCGCAGCTATCAATAATAGAATAGAAGAGCAAGGAACGCGCTAAGACAGGTGACCGCCAGCCCGTCAGTAGGTAGGTAACAAAACCCGGAAAAGGTCATTAAAACCTGCTTGAAATTTAAAAACTGGCCAAGTGCGAGTCGGACTCGCACACGAAGGATTACGTACCACAAGGCGAAAACGCTGAAAAAAACACGTTTGTTGTATGGGAGCACCCCTTAAATATTCATTTTATTTTGTTTTTAGTATTTGTTATTATAGCGGCAACAAAAATACATAATTTGTGAAAATTTTAACTGTCTAGCTATCGCGGTTCTAGAGATACAGTCTGGTGACAGACAGACAGACAGACAGACAGCGAAGTCTTAGTAATAGGGTCCCGTTTTTACCCTTTGGGTACGAAACCCTAATAAAAAAGGAAATGTTTTCTGATAATTATGAGATTATACCTACTTACCTGTCTACTTAACAATATTCATCGAGAGCATGAAATTTCGCTACTTAATTGTGTAACGAACGGTGTATACCGTACTACTTACCTACCTACCTGTTTAAATGTAATATGAGTAGGTAGTTACTACTTAATACTCTAAGTAATTTTCCAACAAATATGTAATAATTAAGGATTAAGTAAAAGATCATTGATTATAAGCTTTCATAGGTATTTTAAGCATTGCGCTGGGCGTTTCGATTCAATTATTCAGCCTGCTACCATAGAACTATTATTACTTAGCGTTCAGAACCGACGACGCGACGCCGCAAACCAGTTTTTGCGCCACCGCCTTCCGAATTGCGTCAAAAGCGATTATATCGCGAATCCGACCAACGCGCAACGTCACAAATAGTAGTCAATAGTCCTTATATTTTGTGACTATTAAATTTGGTCGAATTCGCGATATAATCGCTTTTGACGCAATTCGGAACGCGGGGTATGTTACCGACCGGCAACAACTCATTTATTTAGTCTTGCATGAAACGTGTAAGCGCCATGAAATTCCCGGCGCTTATGACGTTTTGGTCGCGAGAAAACTATACGTTTTAAGCGGTCTAGCGCTGCATGTTTTATAGTTTGGTGAGACGACACCTACTGTTTAAGCGCTGCAGCAAATACGCTCGCCCCACTGTCATACTGTTGTGACACTGTTTTTACTTCGGATAGCTACGCTATTTGTTATCGCACAGTATTTTATTCTACACCACGACGATGATACGCACACACTCTCACGTATGCACTGCAGCTAGAGATGGGCGGTGGGTAAATACCCATCGGGTATTTACCGGGTAAATACCCAATTTGGGTATAAACAGGGTTTTTACCCGGTAAATACCCAAAAGCATGGGTATAAACTATAAACACTTTATGGAACGTTTTATTTAATAAAGTTTAGGTGAATTTTAGCCCGTTTTTTTTAACACATCCATATTATAAGTTCGGCTACTTTCATATGTTTTTCGTCTCAAAGCCTGATTAAATTGCTTTATTAACTGATCATAACTGTAATTTTAGCATAAATGTAAAATTTCTTTAACTGATTTGATGAAGTTTCTATATAGGGTGACTGGTAATTAGTGAACGACACTTGAACACGTGATTGTAGTCATGAAAACAAACAACTTTTACTATGGGACCAAACCTGAAATCGCGAAAAAAAAATCTGCTGGTCAGTACATTTGTGTTCGCCTAACTGGTCAAAATGTACTGAACTTGGCTGATTATCCTCTTTATATAATGTCCTTTCATTTAATTTGGAATCGGAACTCCCTTTTTAGGGTTCCGTAGCCAAATGGCAAAGAACGGAACCCTTATGGATTCGTCATGTCTGTCTGTCCGTTCGTCCATAGGTCACAGCCAGTTTTTTTCCGAAACTATAAGAACTATACTGTTGAAACTTGGTAAGTAGATGTATTTTGTGAACAGCATTAGGATTTTCACACAAAAATAGCAAAAAAAAAAAACAATAAATTTTGGGAGTTCCCCATACTTAGAACTTTTTTTTTCATCAAACCCTTACGTTTGGAGTAAAAATGATATTAAGTTATGTTACAAAATAAAAAAGTAATTTTCTTCATCTTACATACTCAAGAGTTTGATGATTCACGTTTATTTAATGTATTTTATCAATAAATATTTGTTACGACATGCTGTGATATTCAAATAGTCTTTAATTTAAAACT
This sequence comes from Mesoligia furuncula, assembly GCA_916614155.1. Lineage (NCBI taxonomy): Eukaryota > Metazoa > Arthropoda > Insecta > Lepidoptera > Noctuidae > Mesoligia > Mesoligia furuncula. The sequence goes on along the minus strand of OU744817.1, from coordinate 17,409,677 downwards.
ACTATAATCAAATGTAATATAAACCACCTAATATAATATGTAAAAAATACAGACGTACAATTTTTATATGATTTGTTAGTAGAAAAATATTCTTTGCTGACACCATTTGCATTTCATGCATAAAACACATTTGATAAACATTTTTATTGCTTAAAGTGTATAAAAGACTTAAAACAATAATGAAAAAGTAAATACCCACCATTTGGGTATTTACCTGGGTAAAAACCCTGCATTTGGGTATTTTGGGTATTTACCCGGTATTTACCGGGTAGAAACCCATCTCTAACTGCAGCACGACACATTACTAGTTAGAACAGACAAAAGCTATATGTCTCTTTCGCACGATTCTCGCTGTAGTTGCTCATAACGCGTTCAAGGCCAAAGTGGGGTAAGTTGATGTGCTGGCGACTGTACCTCAATGTAGATTGCAAATATTTAGGAGGAATGTATATGTTGATGCCATTCGGGTGTATACCAAGTTACCAAACTCAACTAAGGAACTTCCCATCCCCATGTTCAAGAAAAAGCTGACGACTTGGTTATTGGATAATTGTTTTTGTGAATATATGGAATATTGTAAAAATCCAAAATGACATGTACTTAATTTTGACATTGATTTTAAAGTAACGACTACCTAATTATAATAATTCATATTGGACATATTTTTAATCATTAAATCTTATAATTAATTTTAGGTACTTAGTTATATAAAATGACATTTGAATATTTGCACACCATATGTTATGGTAGAGTATAGAACTTAAAAAATATTAACACCATACTATGTAAAACTACATTCTTACAAATAAATAAATTCTATTCTATTCTAAGAGAAGGTATTGTTAAATTACCTTTCGACTAAAACTCCTCTGACATAGATGTATGTCAGAGGAGTTTTAGTGATCACACTGGTGAAATACCTTACAAAGGTTTGTAAGGTATTTCACCAGTGTGTATTCGTAAATGATTAATAAATCAAACTTTTGATTAAAACTATGCTGACATACATCACACATTTATGGTTTTTCATCAGTGTGTATAGTCATATGTTTTCTTAAACTTCCCTTTTTACTAAAACTCCTCCGACATACATCACATTTATAAGGTTTTTCACCAGTGTGTTTACTCATATGTGTTGTTAAACTTCTCTTTTCACTAAAACTACGATGACATATATCACACTTATAAGGTTTTTCACTAGTGTGTGATCGAATAATATGTTGTGTTAGATTACTCTTATAAGTAAAACTATAATGACATACATCACACTTAAAAGGTTTTTCACCAGTGTGTATACACATATGTTTTGTTAAATTTCCCTTTTCACTAAAACTACGTTGACATACATCACACTTAAAAGGTTTTTCACCAGTGTGAAACCGCATATGTTTTGTTAAAAATCCCTTTTCTCTAAAATTCCTCCGACATACATCACACTTATAAGGTTTTTCACCAGTGTGTATACGCATGTGTTTTGTTAAACTTCCCTTTTCACTAAAACTCCTCCGACATACATCACACTCATAAGGTTTTTCACCAGTGTGTACACGCATATGCCTTGTAAAATGTCTGCTTTCTCTAAAACTACGTTGACATACATCACACTTGTAAGGTTTTTCACCAGTGTGAATACGCATATGTTTTGTTAAACTTCCCTTTTCACTAAAACTCCTCTGACATACATCACATTTGTGAGGTCTTTCACCAGTGTGTATATGCATATGCCTTGTTAAATGTCTGTTTTCACTAAAACTACGTTGACATACATCACACTTATAAGGTTTTTCACCAGTGTGTATACGCATGTGTTTTGTTAAACTTCCCTTTTCACTAAAACTCCTCCGACATACATCACACTCATAAGGTTTTTCACCAGTGTGTATTCGCATATGCCTTGTAAAATGTCCCTTTTCACTACAACTACGTTGACATACATCACACTTGTAAGGTTTTTCACCAGTGTGTATACGCATATGTTTTGTTAAACTTCCCTTTTCACTAAAACTCCTCTGACTTGCATCACCCTCATAAGGTTTTTCGCCAGTGTGTATACGAATATGTTTTGTTAAAGCACTGTTTCGACTAAAACTACATTGATCTACATCACACTTACGCTTGGACGTACGTTTTTGAGTTGTCCGGATAACTTTCAAGTCTGAGTTTTCTTTGTTCGTTTTCTGGGCTGTTATTGCATCTTCTTGTTTTGTTCTTTGTGTGTCTAGTATTGGTTTCTTCACAATGGTCGCGCCTGTGATAACAAATCTGGTAAGTACAATGTTGGAAGAAGACTGACATGCAAACGAATCAAAATAATAGCACTATGCATAATTCACACTAGGACCTAAAAAGAGGAATTTCTGGTGACGTTGACTAAAACAATCATCAGATCAAATCAAATCAAATTATTTATTTGCTAGAATGCAGGTAAGTATAAAAATAAGGTCGTGAAGAATTAAAGTTGAGCCATACATTCTGCCCAAGATTCGGCATGCATTTAAATGAATGAATAGGTAAGATGCTTTAACTAATAAAAATAAGAATATCTTAAACACATTTTTCAGATAAAAAATAATAATAATAACAGTTCAATACAATTAATAATACATAATGGTCAAAATAAAATTAAGTCAAAATAAAATTAAGATGTTAAAATAAACTTGGATGTCAAAATGCAATTAAAATGTCAAAGTACAATTCAGAAACTATCATTTAAAAAATCCTTAACATTATAATAACATTTTTGAGTAAGAAACTTCTTAAATTCTCTTTTAAATAAGTTTGGCTGGTTTATATTTTTAATACCCTCTGGAATCTTATTATATATTAATGGTGCCATATAAAACACGCTTTTATGAAGGAGTGCTGTTTTCGCCGAGTAAGGCTGTAAGAAGTTCTTATATTTAGTACGTCTATTTCTCGTGACATTGTCTGACAAAAGAGGAAACCAGTGAGGATTGCTTCTAACAAATAAAGGAATTTGGCTGTTTCTTTGATTGATTGTATTATTATCATATAGTACTTTAAATTTAATTGAATTTTGAAGTCTTTGACTGTAATTCATTACATTTGTTTTATTTATATTTATTTTTAGATTATTATTGATTAGCCGTGTTATTATAGATGTTAGTGCTTTATTTATGTCATTTTCAAATAAATTTTTATCAATACATGTAATATTTACTGTGCTGTCGTCTGCAAACAATGTCATAGGATGCACAGTTGCCTTAGGGAGGTCGTTGATGTAGGTAATAAATAACGTAGGTCCCACTACGCTGCCCTGGGAAACACCATATCTAACATATCTTACTTTGGATTGGTATTGTTCTTCTTTTTTAGTTTTTATGTTAAATTTTGTAATTTGTGTGATTTGTTTTCGATCAGTTAAGTAAGATCTAAATAGTTCTAAAACGTTTCCTCTTATACCGTAAGCCTCCAATTTACTAGCCAATATTTTGTGATCAACATAATCGAAGGTTTGTGTCATATCGCAGAAGATGGAGCACACAGGGGTAGTTTTATCAACCGCAGTCATTATATTAAAAAAAAAAAAGTCAGTGACATGAAGTACAAACTGTACTAACATCGACTTAAGGTCTGTGTGTAGTTTGGTAAGAGTTGAACGTTAAAAATAGGATCTCTGTTGATAATTAACAACGTAGGTAACAACTCACACTTAATAGGAAGTTATTCGTCCACTAGCGCCATCACTCAATTTTCATGAATTGTGGTGAATTTAGGACTTCTAGGCAAAAACTGTTTTGTAGAAAGGTAAAGGTTATCGGATAACCACATGTTAATTACAATTTTTAAAACAAATCTGTTTGTAGATGTACATCAGAACGTTCGGCCAGTCGAGATAGAGGGCTGGCTGCTACTCCAGTTTTTAGTGACGATTATGTGACGCATAAAGATGCCAGTCAAAGAATTTGTGACAGAACAGTTCGAAAGTTGGAAGCATTTATTTATGGCCGAACGACCTGATATCAGAACGTTCGGCCAACCTGAATCTCCATAATTGAGGACCTTAGAGTAACTGTTACTGAATAAAGATTTAGTGACGATTTGGTGACAAACAACCACTACTTTACTTTTACTCGTAATGCCACCGGTTATAAGTAAAATTAATTTTAGTTCCTGGAACATCAGAACGTTCGGCCAACGTAATCTCCATAACTGAGGACCTGAGAGAAACCGTTAATGAATAAAGATTTAGGCCCGTATTAATAAACGTCACTCAGTCCAAGAGCTCGCACTTGATATCGATCTTGAGGCCATGATCGTATTAATAAACATATTAGTTGACGTTCTCAAGCTACGGTTTGGGTTTACGATATCAGCCGAGTGATGGACTGATTAATAAATGAAACTTGACACTTAAGTATGCAATAGGTGCGTGTACTCAAGATGCTAAAACCTGAGTGTAGGCGGTCCGTGACTTGAGGTCGTGATTAGTACCGCGAAACACGGAGTTTGAAAATATTTTGGAAGAGATTAATTATTATGATGAAATAGAGTTCTGTGTGTGTATTTTATGGTCTTTGCGATATCGTTTACCAAAAATCTATAATTTATTTATATGTTGAGGTCGGTCAAACTGCGTTAGTCTACTACGAAAGTTGTATAAAATTGGTATTACTACACACCTATCCGAAAAGTAGACCAATTCAGTGAAAATATGCATGAACAACCCATTCTCTTACTGAAATTATGCAAAAGGAAAAATAAAGATATTTGCATTCTGTCTGCATTCTTACTTTTACCATTTATCATACATAAACTACATAAAAAAACTCGATCAAATCTTGATAAAAATTACTAAAAATTGTGTTGCGACGTGACACTTTTTAGTGCTGACCGTCTACCCAACTTTCTTATTTCGATTCAAAACTTGCATACAGCCTAATCGATATTCGCAATTTAAAAAAAAAATAGAAACTGAACAAAAACTCTTATAACTAACAAAAAGTATTGAAAGTGTTTGCAGAAAACCCAATTTATAGAATTAATTTATCATCATTCTCAAACAAAATTTTACTAAGCCTACATAGAAAATATAATAACTACTGGGAATTCTGTAGAAAACTATTAGAAAGTATCAAAAATAAAATCCACAATAAATAATAGTTGTCCAATAAATTAAAATAATTTTAAACAGCGAGCGCATTCCGAATATAAATTTAAATATAGAAACATTTCGGGGCGAAATTCAATAAATGAGGTACCTATAGCATGTCTGTTAGTGACTCGGTTTTCTAAAATGACCAAAAAACTATTGAAATGACATTAGAAAAGCTTGAATCATTATTATAAACAATGCATAATGTAATTTACTGCTTAAAATAAATTTATTTATTTTCCAAGAATCGATTACATTCGTCATATTATCAATCGAAATTAAAAAAAAATCATTTGGAATAATCGCTTTCGCACATCATTACAATAAAAAAAACAATAATGGTCGGAGATTTTGAACACAAATTTAGTAGTGGTAATGATTAATACGTGTTATTGGACTTGTGTTTGAATATTACGTTAAGACCTGGGCATTTACGTGTGGTTCACAATATTTTCAATAATATTTGTCACATTTTAAATCTTATCTTTAACTGTGTATGTGTTTGTGACAAGTAAAAATGTAGTAAACACGCACGATTGGCGCGAACTTCGACATTAGAATCCAAAAACTTCATTACCACTACTTATTTGCCTAAAACTATGGATAAATTCGTCAAATAATTAAATGACGTATTATTCGCAGCCCTTGTGGTGGAGTTAGGGTGTTCGAAATACCCAATTTTTATGTTTTTTAGCCTCGACCACCACTGTCATCAAAATGGCGAGTATCGTATGTATTTACGAACTTGAATGTATTCAAGGTAAATTAATAATAATAAACTTGTGCGCTAAATATGAACATATTATGAAATTTCTATCCAACACTCCTAATTAACGCACGTTCTTAAGATTTGATGGGTAGCATAATAAATATTTACATAATCAAATAAGGGTGTCGTATGTCGTCATTCTTGGGTACGATGGGACCCGATACCGAGCCGGCGAAGGTTCGTGTGATCGGGGCGCTTCCGAACTATACTCTATAAAACGTGATACAGCGCTATTCATTTAAATTTTAACAAAATACAAGTATTTCAATAAATCTTACGACATAGCAAGAACCATCATGAACGAAATGTGATGAATGTCATTCTAAACTTCGGTCAATGTGACGTAATCGTTCACGAGATCAAGCCCTCAAGTACAGCATCTTGAGGAGCTGATCTTGGTAACTGAGATACTGTTCTCATGTGTTTATTAATTAGCAATGATCTTGAGATGCTGATATCGCAATAATGGCGTATCAAATGATATCGCACTTGGGTACGTCATTGAGGAAGGTTTATTAATACGGGCCTTAGTGACGAGACTGAAACGAATTTTTATTGCTTTATTTTTTTTTTGTGAAGGCCCCTTTAAATAGTAAAATGAAAATTTAACATATAACCTCAAAACATTGGGATTATCGATTCCTCCACAAGGAAGAAGCCCAGAGAAACCGTTAATCAATAAAGATTTAGTGACGACACTGAAACGAACTTTTTTTTTTTTGTGGCGGCCCCTTTAAATAGTAAATTCAATATTTAACATATAACCTCAAAACATTGGGATTAACCAATCCTACACAACTAAGAAGCCTAAAAGACTCGTAAAACCCCTGATGCGTTATAGGTCTTCAGTACAATGGTGTCAGTATTTTTGTTGATTCAAGATTAATCTATAAAAATGCACTATGGCGGATGGCGACTGAAATAGGGTGACCATGTAAGGTTGACGCCAAAAGTCCTTAAGCAAGTTTACAAATTAATTGCTTAACGTCTAGTTTGACTTACGACCTTCTTTTAATGAGTAATTTGACACACACACACCCGCATATTACTCGAATAATCACGCTTTTTTCGTGTCATGTTCGTCTTGTTCACATAATTCGTAAAACTTTATGAATATACCCACAGAAATCTAAATAAATAAATTAGGTATGGTAGACAGATGCAGGTAACTTACGGCTCATTCACCGCGTCTAATAGAATGTTGTTCGTTCTTGGTTGGTTTTTGATATTGTGGGTTAGTGACGTGTGTTTAATCTATTATAATAGCTGTGTAATAGTTCATTTTGCGGCGGCAAGCCTCCTTGCCGGACTGCCGCCATGGGATCTGGAGGCGATAGTCCTCGCGCGCCTGTATGAGTGGCGCGCGGAGGCCCTACGCCGGGGGGAGGATCCGCTTCCGCGGCAAATCGCTGCGGAGCGGACGGATCTCCGGCGCGATCTCATGGCGGCATGGAAAGAGCGACTGTCGCAACCCAGCGCAGAACACGCCGCGATAGCGGCGATAAGACCCCTCTTTGAGGAGTGGCTAGAGAGGCGCCACGGCACCCTCACCTACCGCCTGACGCAGGTCCTCACCGGACACGGAAGTTTCGGGAGGTTCCTGCACATCATCAGGCGGGAGGAAACGCCCGGGTGTCACCATTGCCAGGATCGCCCAGAGGACACGGTGGAGCACACGGTGGAGGTCTGCCCCGCTTGGGCGGAGCACCGCCGTGTCCTCGTAGAGGCGATTGGCAGCGACGGCGACCTCTCGCGTCCGGCCCTGGTGCAAGCCATGGTCCGGGGCGAGAGGGAGTGGGAGGCAGTCACCTCCTTCTGCGAAGCAGTCATGCTAGCGAAGGAGGTGGCGGAACGGCTCAGGGAGAGAGCCTCCCGTCCCAGCCGCCGCGGGAGACGCTCCGGGCGTCGGGAGCCGCGTGACGACTCCCGGCCACCGTAGGCGCGGGCCTGCGGGCGGAGAGTAATGGGTAGCTCACCGCCCGATCAGGACCAGGCCCGTGCCGGACGGCGCGTACGTGTTCCACGCGCGCCTCAAAGAGATGTCAGCATCGAGGAGGGGCCCCTTAGGGCCGAAGCCTGCCGGGTCAGCGGGATTGTCCGAAAGGGTTACCGCTGGCCCGGAACATAAAGGGCTAAGGAAGGAACACGGGTGGGTTTTAGTCAGTAAGAGTCTGACACTCCCTTCCGCTCCACCCAGAGCGGGAGGAGTCATTTGATGATTTCCCATCCTCAAAAAAAAAAAAAAAAAAAAAAAAATGGTGTCAGTATTTTTGTTGATTCAAGATTAATCTATAAAAATGCACTATGGCGGATGGCGACTGAAATAGGGTGACCATGTACGGTTGACGCCAAAAGTCCTTAAGCAAGTTTACAAATTAATTGCTTAACGTCTAGTTTGACTTACGACCTTCTTTTAATGAGTAATTTGACACACACACACCCGCATATTACTCGAATAATCACGCTTTTTTCGTGTCATGTTCGTCTTGTTCACATAATTCGTAAAACTTTATGAATATACCCACAGAAATCTAAATAAATAAATTAGGTATGGTAGACAGATGCAGGTAACTTACGGCTCATTACCGCGACTAATAGAATGTTGTTCGTTCTTGGTTGGTTTTTGATATTGTGGGTTAGTGACGTGTGTTTAATCTATTAGCGGTGTAATAGTTCATTTTGAAATGTAAGCTTTGAGATGAAAGCAGATATTATTAAAAAGTGGACTTAATATGATATCACAAATATTTGATGAAACCGGACTGACTGTGAGTATTATGATTTAATTATTTTATTTAACATTTAGCTAATTAAAGTAGGTATAACTGCTGATCCTAGTAGTTATTTTTTAATCGTATTTACCACAAGGTCAAGGTAAAAAAATATAATTCCATAAGTTTATTTATTTACTTTTGGAATGATGAAACATTAAGTATAATATAATTATTTTGTAACATTTTTATTTTCAAAATAATTTTGTTTCAAAATAGTACTATTATTTTATAATTTTGCTAGTAGCCTATCTTAAGTATTCCTTTTTTGTTTTAGAGAAATTATCTACTGTGAGTCGGAGGGTCAAAGGAAGAGGGTAAGCCTTCACTTGCCAGTCGAAAGCGTAGTGGAAGGCCGCAGCTGGTCAGTGAACATAAAACAAGTGCAACGAGATATGATGCCAAATTATTCGACACGTCTTCACAAAGCGTTCGCCGTGCAAACGAAAACCAGCTCAAAAACCATATTTGATTGGAAATCATAAACAAGAACGTTTACATTTTGCGATAAGATACAGCGATGATAGATACAGTGATGGGAAGCACGGAATGAGAGATCTGATGAACAGTTGAAGTTGCATTCATGGAAATATATTATGTTTAAATAATAGAGGATCCCCGCGCCAGGGTTTACTTGATAGCAATATAATGGGGGTTATACAAAGTATTAAGTTATAAATTACAAATTGATTATTGAGTATTGAGTATTGATTTTAGTAATATTAAAATAATATTGTGTCATATCCGTAATAAGGATTATTTTGAGGTTTAGTTTCAATCTTCTTTTCATAATGAAAATGAATACTTAAGCTATAACCGCAATAAGTCCTAATAAGTACGATTTGTTAACTTTGATGTTTGAGATAGTGCACTGGCAGTACTATAAAAAAAGTAGTACCACTGCGTAATTTAATTGTATTGTGATATATTGTGAAGGAGTCCACACTTTTTTTTATTTACGGGCGCAGATTTGCTAGTCGTGGTTTGTTGGAGTAACGGTAGTAATTATAGCACAATATTATTATATTACTAAGATACAATATTTAAAGTCTAATGGTCGTAGTTCATTGATTACCTGCTTTACTTCAATTAATTGTTTTGTAATTAATTGTTTATTGTTTTGTAAATGAGAAAATAAACTGTTTTAACTAAAAATTTATTTCTAAAATTATAACGAATAAACATTTTGAAATCATTAAAGTATAAAACATTTTGTATTTTTTTATTTTTAATCCCATATAACTTAAGCTTATCAATATAATAATTATTACATTACTATTCTCGTTTATTAATCTATCGAATAATAATAAAAAACTGGCCAAGTGCGAGTCGGACTCGCACACGAAGGGTTCCGTACCACAAGGCAAAAGCCAAAAAAAAAACATGTTTGTTGTATGGGAAATATTTATTTTATTTTAATTTTATTATTTATTATTAAAGTTAAAATACAACTGAGTATTTTGTGAATATTTCAAGTGCCTACATGTTGCCATTTTTGATATCGAGCAAAAAAGGGCAAAAAAATCGCGTTTGTTGTATGGGAGCCCCCCTTAAATATTTAATTTATTTTGTTTTTAGTATTTGTTGTTATAGCGGCAACAGAAATACGTAATTTGTGAAAACTTCAACTGTCTAGCTATCGCGGTTCTTGAGATACAGCCTGGTGACAGATAGACGGACAGACAGCGAAGTCTTAGTAATAGGGTTCCGTTTTTACCCTTTGGGTACGGAACCCTAAAAACGAGAAAGATATTTGTTGAAAAGAAAAATAATAGTCTCATCTCGAGATTGCAACCCAGACTTTCGCGTTTGCTAATCCAATACGTTACGTTACTAGCTATATGTGCTCGATGTGAAGAAGTCAATTTTAGCAATCGTATGAACCCACCAAGGTCATATGATTACGTGCCCTGTATGTAAAAGCGACGGTATATTTTTGTTTAATTCGATCACTTACACACACAGATGTAGGTACCGGCCTGTGGCGCGCGGTGGTCTTCACAGCAAAAACGCTCTTATCGTGATTATGGAAATCTGTTGCATACTGTACCTATTCCAACGAAACAAGTATTTATCGAGTAGGTACCTATTTATCTACTGAATGAAGCAAAACACGTCGAAATAGTTGAAATAAGGTGACGATGTAGGTATTGCAACAAAATAAATAGATATGCGGACGGAGGAATATGAGAAGGAGTGCAGATAACTAATATTTTCTATAATATGCATTAGAAATAAATTGTAATAAAAAAAACATTACACACCACCGTGAGTTATGATGTGGCCTCTTTGCTTCTACTCTTTATTATTTTTCTGTGTCTGTCACTGTCACATGAATAAAAATAATTGAAACTATCGATCGAATTTCGACCAATAGGCCACCACTACTTCATTCGCTACGGCCGCATTCTATAATTTATATCTCAAACGTTTGTCTGTGTTTACTATTATTATAACGGTGTGGCCGGGCGTAAAGTTCAGTGCATAAATAAAAAAAAAAAAAAAAAAAAACATATATACGGTCGAATTGAGAAACCTCCTCCTTTTGAAGAAGTCGGTTAATAAAGTGGGTAGTACATGTGCAGTTATACTACCTAGAGTGGTAAGTAATTTAATAAGATATGTGTGAAACTTATGCTTTATTCTATACCTTCATGTTGACATGTCTAGCCTTCTTCGTTGTGGAGGAATCGATAATCCCAATGTTTTGAGGTTATATGATAAATTTTCAATTTACTATATAAAAGGGCAGATACAAAAAAAAAAAAAGCAATAAAAGTTCGTTTCAGTGTCGTCACTAAATCTTTATTGATTAACGGTTTCTCTGGGCTTCTTCGTTGTGGAGGAATCGATAATCCCAATGTTTTGAGGTTATATGTTAAATTTTCATTTTACTATTTATTTTACCGTCACAAAAAAAAATAAAGCAATAAAAATTCGTTTCAGTCTCGTCACTAAATCTTTATTCATTAACGGTTTCTTTCAGGTCCTCTGTTATGGAGATTACGTTGCCCGAACGTTCTGATGTTCCAGGAACTAAAATTAATTTTACTGATAACCGGTGGCCTTACGAGTAAAAGTAAAGCAGTGGTTGTTTGTCACTAAATCGTTATTCAGTAACAGTTTCTCTAAGGTCCTCAGTTATGGAGATCCAGGTTGGCCGAACGTTCTGATATCAGGTCGTTAGGCCATAAATATATGCTTCCAACTTTCGAACTGTTCTGTCACAAATTCTTTGGCTGGCATCTTTATGCGTCACATAATCGTCACTAAAAACTGGAGTAGCAGCCAGCTCTCTATCTCGACTGGCCGAACGTTCTGATGTACATGTTTGTAGACGCAAAACACGCTGTTTTATGCGCAATAGGTCCGCTGGCCAGCAAAATAAAGCTTTGACGCTAGTTTGCCGTTTTGATTAAAATAAAAACTGAAAATATGGCAATAACTTCACAAAAACGCGCACCTAAAATTAGGTTCATGCATAACTAAGTGGTGGCGCTAGTGGACGAATAACTTCCTATTAAATGTGAGTTGTTATCTACGTTGTTAATTATCAACAGAGATAAAGAGAGATAAAGAGAGAGAGAGAGAGAGAGAGAGAACACGCTGTAATGAAAGAATTAATAGAGAAATATGCTGAATGGGTAGTAATTTACACAGATGGATCCATGAGCGAGAATGGTAGGGGAGCTTCATTTTATGTTCGCTCGCAAGAAAATGCTAGTGGATGTTTCAAAGTAATTGGAAATGTGTGTATCATGTCGTTGGAGATTACTGCGATCTCAGAAGCACTATCATATATCAAAACAATTGATGACAATAAAGCTGTTATATGTTCAGACAGTAAGAGTGCTTTATATCATATACCTCGATGCGCCACTGCTCGCAGAGGTACACCGATAGCATACGAGATACTCTCTAAAATAGAGGAATTAGGGAAGAAAGGAGTGGATCTGAGGTTGCAGTGGGTTCCTTCGCACATTGGGATACATGGTAATGAGGAGGCGGATAGATTTTCGAAAATTGGAAGTACAGAAGGACAAGAAATTTATGTGAAACCATATTATTCAGAAATATTAACGAAATATAATGGACAGTGTCATAATTTGTGGAAGGAATATTTCAATCAGAGATCATTGGAAATCGGCATATGGTATAAAACTATCTAATGTCAGCCTCCTCGTATACCTTGGTGCAAACCAGTTCGATTTACATCACACACATGGATAGCTGTGTCGGTATGACTAGTTACGCACACAAACTAAGTAAAACGAGTGCGCGAGCGAGCGAGCGAGCTCTGTTTCTTATTAGTGTGCGTATGTCGTACCAATAATACCAATGTATTATAATCATGAATTTATGTATTTGGATGAGTTATAATATTTCGCACTTGTTCATTGTAACAGGTTTGGCACAATGGCTAACGTCTTTGTTTAGTGAACAAGAAGTCTCAAGTTCAAATCTCGGGCGCAAAACATTCTTTTCGTTTTGTAATCATAATTTTTCTAAAACATCATTACCTAGTTGAATTGTTATTCCATCGGTATGCGGATTCTGGTGAAGCAGACCATCATCGACGTGGGCCAAAACCGAAGGCAAATTCTTCGGCTCGTCACTACGACATCGTGGCACAGGGCTAATCCGTTTTTATCCACCTACGTAACTGCAACAGCACATAATGTGTGCTTACAAACAGTGCGAAATCACCTGCATGAAGTTGAAGCTGGTTTACTATGTAGTAAGTAAGGCTTTCATCCCGGGAGTCTCGGTCTCGAAAATTTCGAGAGTCTCGAGGATTATTTAGTATTTTCGAGACTCGAGAATGAAATTTGCGGTCACGGGAATAACGAGACTTTTGAGACTTGAGACGCGGGTTACTTTTGTAATAAAATTAGGTTCTCTCCGTCTGAAACCACATTAAACGCCTTTTGTTTCTTCCGCGCCCACTACAAAAATGAAAAAAACTTCAACAAATAATTTTTTAATTTGCGTTTGTTTAATATTCAAAAAAGAAGCTCTCTGATCCTACTTTATGGCTCATGAAGGAGAGGCGCAAGATGATCCTGCAGTCTTCAGATGGTGCGCTAAATTCCGTAATTTAGCGCATCAAATCAATAGACGGATCTCTAAGTCCTTGAAAAGCGATCTTCGCCGCTTTAATACAGACCGTATTAAGGACGCGATAGATCGAAATAAAGGCTCCAAAGTCTTTGCTAGAGATCTGTCTATTGGGCTAAGCCAGCTTACGAAACTGAAGGCCGATGATGGCAGGATCGTATCCGCCAAACCTGAGCTGTTGAAAGAGATCGAGAGGTTCTATGGACAGTTATACACGTCAACAAGTAACCCCGTTATGAATCTGGCAAACGACCCAAGAGCTAGATTGACCCGATACTATACCGAAGACATCCCGGACGTCAGCTATACGAGATTAGGATGGCTATGAAGTAGCTCAAAAACAACAAGGCGCCGGGTGATGACGGAATTACGGCCGAGCTCCTGCAGGCCCGCGGAAAACCCATTCTTAAGGCCCTTCAGAAGCTGTTGCAAAACACCACAGGCATGGAACAGACGTGTGGTGATACTTTTCTTTAAGAAGTGCGACAATGCCTTTCTTAAGAATTATAGGCCCAACTCACTTCTGAGCCATGTCTACAAGCTGTTTTCGAGAGTCATCACGAACCGTCTCGCGCGCAGGTTTGACGACTTCCAGCCTCCCGAACAAGCCGGATTCCGTAAAGGCTTTAGCAGCGTAGACCACATACATACGCTGCGACAGGTTATACAAAAGACCGAAGACCTGCCTCTCTGCTTAGCGTTTGTGGACTACGAGAAAGCCTTTGATTCGATCGACTATCGGTACATCGAGGTGCTGAAGTGTCTGTATGAAAAAGCCACTATGTCAGGGGTACGTATTTGAATATCGAAGATTAAAATACCTACTGTTAAAATATCGATGTTCAAAACATCGAAAATGGAAATATCGAACGACCATAAAACCGAAAATTAAAATAACGAAAGTTTATATAATCGAATGGTTAAATAACCTACGTCCACTATATCTAAAATCCAAATATCTACAAAAGTTACATCGAAAAGTCCAAATATCGAAGTACAGATTATCGAATGTCCTAAATATCGAAGTACAAACTATCGAACGTCCTAAATATCGATGTTCAAATAATATGTAATATTATTTGAACATCGAAAATTAATATACCTACGTGTAAAAATTTAATACATTAATTAATTCACCCCAAAAATACGTACAAGTTAAAATATCGAACAAATTTTGATATAAGTAGTATGAGTGGAAAAAGGTTGCTTCTGCAACGTCTCCGGCGCTACGGGAAGTGCAATCCCTTCGCCCTTGCGTAACAAAGGATAGGCCGAAGCTGCGGTGGTGAGCGTTTAGACCATCTGCGACGTTAAGCTCGCGTGGGACTGCCGGAGCCCTGCAGCGCCGGAGCCGTGACAGAAACCATGCTTGCTTGCATGTTGCATGATTGCTGCATGCTTGTTTGCTAGATAGTAATCAGTTACTAGGTGGGTTACTTATTTATTTATTTATTTATTTAGGGACAAAAAACAGTTACACGTTACAATTTGAATATCGGAGCTAATTAGATTTATTTAATAAACGTATAACCCACACTATTGTCCACGGATTAAATTAATAAATATCTAAATGAGGAAAGGTCGGACGGTCACATATTGTTTTTGAATTAAAAGAAAAAAAAGAAAAGCAAGTTATGAAAGGTTGTCGGTAAGCAAAGCTATTGCCATTTTTTTAAATTTTGCAGGAGAAAATGCAAAAATATCTGAATCGGTAAAGTGTGTGTTATAAGTTACTACAAGGCGACGGAGAGGTGCCCGCTCACCGGCGTTTGTTCTGCACTTCTCAGTGTGAAACAGACGAGGAACGCGCACCTCTCGCCGTATAAAAGTTCTAGGTACTACATAACATAATTTATTGGTAAGCTCATTACAATCAAACTTATTATTACAAATGCCATGCAGCATCATGGCCATGAGGAGCGTACGTCTGGACTCTAAACTCAAGAGAGTGTGCCGTTTGAGTAGTTCTAAATAAGATATTCTCGTGTGATAAAATTTATACTGCACGTTACGTAGGAATTTTTTCTGAACCATTTCAAGTCTATGTGAGTATTTGCCGTAGAAAGGACTCCAAATAGGAACAGCATATTCTAACTGGGAGCGAATCAGGGTCTTGTATAAAAATAAGAAAGTAGATTTTTTTTTAAAGTCCTTAGACGATCTCATGACGAAACCATACATCCGAAAGGCCCTGCTAATAACATTATCAATATGAACATCAAAGTGTAATTTGGAATCCAGTAAGATTCCAAGGTCTCGCGTGGACTCAACCTTTTTCAAAGCACTACCATGCAGGGTATACGTGAAATGAATTACATTTTTATTTTTGGTAAATGATATAGAATTACATTTAGGTAAGCTGAGTTGTAACTTGTTATCTAGGCAATACTGAGAGAGTCTATGGAGATCTTCTTGAAGTAATAGGCAATCATGAATATTCGAACAAGATTTATAAATTTTCATATCATCGGCGTACATTAGGAAGGTTGAGTTAATAAAGCAGGATTTAATATCATTAATAAATAGAATAAAGAGGAGTGGGCCCAACACGGAACCCTGGGGCACACCAGATTCCACGACAAAATAGTCTGACTCGTAACCGTTTATAACAACTTTTTGAGTTCTGTTAAATATATAAGACGCAAACCACCTAAGCAAACTACCTCTGATGCCGTTGAAGGCAATTTTATCCAAAAAGCAATTTATGGTCCACCCTGTCAAAAGCCTTCTGAAAATCCGTGTACACTGCATCAACTTGGATGCGGTTGTCCATCTTCTCAAATAGGTAATTTGTAAAAATCATAAGATTTGTGGTGGTTGATCGACATTTAACAAAACCGTGATGTTCTGGAATGATAAGATTACGTAGATAGGGAAATAGCGAGCTATGCACAAGACTCTCAAAAAGCTTTGACAAAGTAGACAGTATCGAAATAGGGCGATAGTTTTTAATATCGGTTTTATCACCACTCTTATATACAATGTGTTGATTTGCATCCTAGTCAAATTCAAGGACGTAATTATGCTAATGATTCTCGACCCAAATCAACAATAAAATGAGTAGGTATTTTTTTATTTTATTTTCTTATTTAAGGAAATCCGTAAGTGTGAACCAGCCGTATTTACACGCGGCCCGTCTGTTACTAGCCCTATAACCGCGCTTCACACACACACAAATGCATACCATTCATGCAATTCTCATTCGATAAATTCGTAGATAATCAATCCCATCCTCCAATCACTCTCCCGCGCCGCTCCTAGCCACGCCCCTTTTCCCTTTCTTGCCGCGGCGCGCGGCGCCGGCGCCGACAGTATGTTTGAACTCGCCGACATGTTCGCGAGTGCGCTTTGCGAATTTCCGTACATCGAGACGTAGTTACAAAGTGTGATGACGGACAATTACTCAAATGCCGAGTTGGTGGAGATGGTCGCCATCAGTGGAGACAGCCTACGTGGAGCCATCCGGATGTTCGTGGAAATGTATCCCGATCGGGCACAAGACATTCATCCAGGTGATAATGCTGTGCGGGTTACATTTTGGTCGCTGGTTCCTGGAACACCAAGACGCCAACATCCTGTGGATGGACGAGTGTTTACCTAAGAGTTGAAAGTAAGTACACCACGTACTTATACTTAACTAGCACGTCTTTCCATTTCATCAAACGTAGAAAACATCATTTTTAGACTTAGTAGATCGGTACACTAACTAAGGTAGGTATTATTGCCGGCCCTAAGCCCGTTATGTAGGAAGGAAAGTTTCAAATCAACCAATTTAATCCACAAATAAAAACAAAATCATTTAATCATCTGATAACAGGTCAGTGAACTTAGTAGCGCACTAGTATTACTGTCATTAGTAAGATTTCCGTATTCCAATGATGCTCAAAAATGAGTTAATTATCAAGCGAAATTTATGACAATAATGTAGGTGATTATCGAAATAAAATTAGGTAAAATTATTGCTACCGGTCATTGCACGCGCATTGGCGCGACGGGGAAAAACAGCTGCATGCATTGTCGCTGTGTGCGTAGTCGGGTGATTCTGTTTTATTTGTATTGAATTAAGGGTGTAATTCTGAAATACTGTTAAATTTCAACAACAAAAAAAAAGCAGCGCTTACTAGTTATTGCCCCATAACGTACTTCAATTGATTATTTATGTATTTTATGACAACCTCCTGAACTTTGACGAGGATGCAAATCAACACATTGTATAGGTGTAATGAAGGCTCTCTTCCATACAGTGGGAAATACTCCTTCGGTTAAACATTTATTATAAATTATATGTAGTGGCAAGTGGATGGTAGTGGCAGTATTTTTAAAGAAAATGGGCGGCAGACCGTCTGGACCAGGTCCTTTGGTTTGGTCTAAAGCTTTAAGCGCATTTTGTACGTCATCCTTGCTAAGATAAATATTCGGGAGAGATATAGATTTATCAGCAAAGTTTTTGGGCGGCTGCCAATTTTCGGGGTCAAAAGGGTCTGAGGGCTCATAAACAGATTTAAAAAACGTTGAAAAGAGATTACAAATTTCAGTAGGATCACTAGATAGAATATTATTGCAGTGCATAGTAGCCGGAATACCCGACCTTCCTTTGCCAGATTGACCAGAAGTGTTTGACGTTGAGATGTATACTGTCTTCGACCGAGTTAATGTACCGTTTAAAACACTCTTCGCAAATTAACTTGAAACGTTTACGATTATTTGAGAAGGTTTCATAATCAGACAAGTTGCAATTTTTTTTCCATCTTATCCAAGCACGTTCCTTTTTCTTAAATATATTAATAAGCGAGGGGCTAAACCAGGAGGGAAAACGAGAAGATTTTGCTCGCATGTGAGGAACATGGTTACGAATTAACCCATATATATAATCATAAAACTTACAGACCGCCTGTTCGGCCATTAGGTGAGAAAGTAATTCATCCCAGTTTAGTTTTAAGAGTGCGCAATTAATACTTTCATAGTTGGCCTTATAGTAGTTATATTTCGTAATGGTATGGCGCTTCATTGGTGTTAGTTGAGATTCAAGAGAACTCAACACGGAAAATGGGGGATGGTAACCATCCTTCTGTAATAATTCCACATCCGATTTTAACTGACAGTCGACGTTAGAAATAAATAAATCAAGTGTTCTTCCTCGAGTGTTTTTCAGTGTGTTATATTGTGTAGCGTTGATGGTAGACAATAAATTAAATAAATGATGGCTTGCGGTATTCGTTGGCCTCAAATGTGTTAGATTTTCGCGGTCTAGCCATTCAATATCAGGCAAGTTATAATAACCAGCTACATAAAACGATTCGGTATTGGTGTCGATAAGAATGTCCTGCAACATATCAAAGTGGCAACTGTACACGTCGTCAGGAGACCGCGGTGGTATGTACGCAGCACTTATAATGTGGCGTGCGTTGGGCCGCGACGCAGGCAGCTGGATCATAACATGTTCTATGTACACGTGAGCAGGATGCGTCATTATTCTCGTCGGTCGGAGCTCACGTAGCACTGCTATGAGAACCCCCCCACCCTCTTGCTTATTTGTTGCAACGCGGTTACGATCATCTCTAAAGACCAAATATCTGTCATCAATAAACTCGCTATCAGCAATGCTAGGTGTAAGCCAGGTTTCGGAAAGTATGATAACGTCAAAAGAATACGACAAAATATTCATGAACAGTGCGTGTAATTTGGTTCGAATACCTCTGCAGTTCTGATAGTACAACGATATACTGTTATTGAGCACTATAATACGTTAAACTACAAAACGAGTAAACAAGTAAAATAAAATAATAAAAGTTTCGGGTATTCCTAAAAAAAAATATGAAGCCAGAACGCTACGCTGTAGTTTGCAAAAAACAAATACCTTCAAACCAGGATTCATAATAACTGACAAAAATATATTATAAGTTACGCTTAAACAAAATCGTTTGAGACTTTTAAACACTTTAACATAATGCAATACAATACCACAAATTATATGGCTAGAATAATTACAGTAAACACAAATAGCATGCAATATTCTTATTTTACGTAATATAAAAAAAATAAAAATATTTTTTTCTCCTAATCGGTTGTTTACTTTCGTCGACATAACAAAACTTGAAATAAGAACAAGAAGTGACACAATCACATAGGTAATCATGATTTATGTGGAGAAATGCATATAATATAATGAATAAGCTATATATTATTTTTATTTTGTTTACACTGGGTGATTCTAATGAGGTCGTCGTTACAACGAATAGCGAAAGTTTTCGAGTTATCTGTTTCTTTAGCCAGTACAGTGGCATTTTTGATCCACACATATTTAACATTATGTTTTTTGGCCAACTCACGGCAATCGCGAAATAACTTTTTGTTGTACAATGTTAGATGTTCGTTAATATAAATATTTTGAGACGTACCTGACAGGCCGATGTCGTTGGAATTTAAATTTTTAGATAAACGATAGGCACTTAAAATATTATTGCGTTGTGTACGTGATGAGAATTTCGCGATGATATTCTTAGGGCGGCTACCTTCCTCGTTGCGAGCATGAGGCACACGATGAATAGACATGATTGAAATGAAA
This sequence comes from Mesoligia furuncula, assembly GCA_916614155.1. Classification (NCBI taxonomy): domain Eukaryota; kingdom Metazoa; phylum Arthropoda; class Insecta; order Lepidoptera; family Noctuidae; genus Mesoligia; species Mesoligia furuncula. The sequence continues at coordinate 17,389,338 of OU744817.1, read as the reverse complement.
TTTTCGATGTTTTGAACATTGGTATTTTAAGCGTAGGTATTTTAATCTTCGATATTCAAATACGTACCCCTATGTCAGTCCGACTCTAGGACCAGACCAGAAACCTATCCTTTTGCAGCGAGGTGTGAGACAGGGAGACGTTATCTCTCCGAAACTGTACACCGCTGCACTGGAGGATGTCTTCACGTTTTGTACGGTGTCCATTGCGTGTTTAAGAAATATGAAGTCTTGAAAATAATCAATTTAAAGCGAAAGGTTAGTGGTATCCGTTTGCATATACGTTGTATATAATCTACGTTCTGACTTCGAAAGCGATCTCCTTACACCCTGTATATGATTGCCATCTCGACATCGTTTACAATTCAAAAGTGCCTGTAAATGGTTTAATTGAAATAAATGGTTTGAGTTTGAGTTTGAGTTTAACGTTTTTGAGAAATTAAATAAAATGTACTAATACCCATACAAAAAAAAATATTAAATATTTTTTTACGGAGCACTTTTTGAGTAGTTATTTATTATTACTTGTAAACTAATTAATTACAATAATACTTTTTTGTCTTATTTGTTATCACTGCCACAACATTAGAAAAAAATATCACCGCTCTAGGATCAATGTCCATTTTATATTAAATCGGGACCAGTGTGCGCGCCCTCGCTTCCTCGCGCCACCGATACAATGACGCGAGTACTTTCGCAGTTTCGCCTAGTGGTCGCAGAGCGAGCATCCGGCCAGTACAGAAGCCGCTTCGAACTACGATGGTCCTAGTTTATCATCAGTGTCTTCGAGTTACAGTCCTATGGATAGAATGCAACATGCGCATGTAAGCGGGTATGCTCTTTAGGTAATGCGAGGCACTCCTTATCAGGAGAACCATTAGCATGTTTGCTTACCTATAGATTAACAAACTAATGCTTACTTTTCGTTTGCCTGGCTCTTCGTTCCTTCTTAGATACTTCTTGTTCTTCTACCACTTCAGTTTTAAACTCCATTAAAGGTACATCATCTTCTAAATCTGTCTCAGAATGGTGTGGTGGTACATCTGCTACATCTAGACAGCTATTCTCTAAACTTTCCAGTTCTAGCTCTGTAATTGTACAAAAACAGTCAAGAGTATTACTTGTTTATTATTAACTAGCTGCGCCTCGTCCCGTGGGAATATCGGGATAAAAAGTATCCTATGGCCTCATCCAGGTCACAGATAATATTCCAGGTCAAGGTTTACTTATATGGCACATTTCATTCAATTCCGTTCAGTCATTTTAGCGTGAAAGCGTAATCAACAGACATACAAAAAATCAATTCTCGTTATATTATAATACTAGCTTCTGCCCACGACATCGACCGCGTGAAATGGACGATCACCTTCCTCGATAAATGGACTATCCAACACAAAAAGAATGTTTCAATTCGAACCAGTAGTTCAGCTTTATAATATTAATAAAGTATAGATTAGTTTAGATGAGTTTTTGTTTTATTTCACAACAAAATGTGGTTACCATTAAGTTGAATGTAACTAAACCCTGACAAGACTTTGTAGTTGTTCAAAAAAATTTTATAAATTTTTTTTTAAAATAAATTATCATACTTAAGTACATAAGTATTATATTTAAAATATTATTAGATTTATTGATAATATTATTTTTGTTCTTAAAAACATACCTTCACTTTGATATTCATCCATTGGCTCAATAATATCATCTAGTATCTCAGAAACAGCTGGTAATTCTTCTTCTTTGATAGCAATGTCTTCTGTTTTACATTCATCAACTATACTTATGTGCTCTGTTGGAGATATAATAAATTTAATTTATTAATTTAATAAATAAACATAAAAAATAAATAGATAATAAATAATAATAATAATAATAGATATAATATATTTTTTTTTTAATTTGAACCAATAGTTCAGCTGTATAATATTAATAAAGTATAGATTAGTGTAATATTTAAAAAATATAATCTAGCGACAATTGTAATAATAAAAAAATTATATAATTTAAAGAGTGTGTGGATGTTATTAAAAATGTAATTATGAAATGTGACCACCAAATGTGTGTGTTGTACTCCAAATAAATAAACAATAAGTAGAAGTGAAAATTCGGGCGCCAGGAGCACACACCAAACTATGCCAAGGATAGACTAACCTGCGGGAACTGGAAACTTTTAATCTTCAAGCGGGGAGTATCAATAAAAATCGACACAAAAGTTATTGAACGATTTTATTACCCGAAGGCTGCTGGTCTCAATATACAAGAAAATTCCTTTCTAATATTAACAGTTGGTGTAAAACTAAGATGGAATAGAAATTAATTCCTGTCCTGTCATTATTGCACTTTTGTCAATTTAAGTTAAGTATTATAAACCATACCATATTCCGGCGAATAATCTAACAAACCGAATGGGCAAACCCTGGTGATTTTGATCTTCGCGGGGACGTCAGGCGGTCCATGATATATGTCGGTAGGGGCTAGCGTTAAAAATTTAAGTCTTCAAGTAAAAATAAATAAGAAACGCCTCACGGCGTTTCTTTTCCAAAGGAAGTTTTTACATCAGTAGATGAATTAATCCAAAATATATAAGGTTCAAAAGATCCTTTTTAAAAAATATGGGCAATCCCATCATGATGCCGACAAGGGCAAATCAGCTACCACATTATTTAGGACTAGATATCGTCCTAGCCGTCAATAAATCCCGATTTATTGCGGAGCTCTCAAATCACTCCATTTTAAGCAAAGGGTTGGGTCGGAAAGTGTCTTGTCAAAATCAACTGACAGCGTCAAAAGAAAAAATCAGTGTGACCACTACACGATTCCGATTCAAAGAAATGAATTTTTACATGGCAACACCACCCTGTTGCCTTCAAATTAAAGCAAAGAACGCGATATCATGTAACAGGCTTAAAAGACTCGTTACATTACATCCCCTCCCGAAAATAAAAGAAAGGAACTTTCTTTTATTAGAAAGAAATCTTCAACCAAATAAACCTGTTAAGACTGGTTTATTTTCTAATTAAAAAAAAGAAAAAAATCATATAAAATTCAAAGTGCAAATCAACTCTGAAAATGTCAAACGACAAAATCTCAAGAATTTAATAAAAGTAAAAAAATGTAAATGACAAAAAGTCAAAAACGAAATAGTGAAAAACAAAAAATTATAAGTTATAAAAACTCATTAAATGAAACGTAGAGAGAAATTTCTTAGCGCTCCAAAACTCCAAAACAGTGCAGTTAGGCACTATAGCCACTGACTAAAAATTTCAAACAAATTCGGACAATTTACCAAAACAAACTACAATTTTTATAGTGCAGTTAGGCACCCATCGCCACTGACTAAAAATTTCAAACCACTTGGAACAGTACAACTTTGAGTGCAGTTAGGCACTATCGCCACTGACTACTATGTCAACCGCTTCCAACTCAACCATCTCTATGAGTGCAGTTAGGCTCTATTGCCACTGACTAACTCCGTATTCAACAATCCAAAAAATTTGAAAACTCCGAACAAAAGTTTTTAAATAAAGCTGAAAGACCTTATTTAAAATACTGTTACAGGCACAACCTGCAACGAGACCAAGGAAAGCATATTGTGATCGGCTCATCACCACCGAATTCCCGAGCACAATAGCTGTAAAAGAATGTGAATGCTGTGATTGGCTCAACACTACCAATCTCCCAAACACAGACAAACACAAAAAAACATTGAGATCTCCAATGAGAAATCTCAATAACAAAAAAGGCGAAAGCCAAAGTTTCACAATGCGACCGGCATAGCACCACCGAACTTCCGAACGCAAAGGAAAAAATATGACGAAAGTCAAAACAAAATCCCGCATCGTGATTGGAACAACAATGTCCAACACAATGGAAAAAAAGTCGAAATCAAGGTCAAAAACTACACCAAGATCCAAAAAATAATAAGGCATTTTGTAACAAAGGTTACAGAATGACCCCCAAAAAGTAAAGTCCAGGATGAACGCGTTACTAACAAAGTCAAATCCGATCATTAAAAAGAATGAAACTCCAGTAAAAATGAGAAACAATTCTGTCAACGAACAGCACAAAATAGGTTTAAAAATCGATTACTATTTATGACGAAGAGGAAATAGAATGATTTTAAACTATGAGAAAAAAAATTGAGGTAGAAATTACCTGAACTGTAGGGTTGTATAAGATCTTAATAAAATATAAACAGGTAGGTTACCCTTAAAAAAGAAAAATAAGATCTTAGACAATCCAACAAAAACAAACAAAACATAAAATAAGATCCTTCGATGTGAAAAACATTTGTGTGAAAAAAAAATAGTATTAAATTAACCAGAATGACCTAAGTTTTATTTTTAGAATGTCTCAAATTCAACAAATTTATAAGAAGTTACCTAACATACATCTTTCAAACCACCGATAACCTATCATCCATCCTCTCGTACATCACACTGTCAAAGGTGGCCTTCAAACAAAATTATCAAAATCAAGACCTAACACTTTGAAACCAAATTAAAATTTAATAATATCTTTAACATGATAACGTCCCACTGAACCTTTATTTAAATCTTTCAAAACATAAACGTTATCTGAAACCTTTTCAGTTATTTTACATTTTACAAACTTAGGTGCAAGTTTAGCTGAAAAATATGCTTGTGCATTAGATTGAAGAAAACTTCTTCTCCACACCATATCACCCACATCAAAAGAAATGACTTTCCGACCCTTATTATAATAAGCTGCATTACGCTTATACCCCTTTAACAAGTAAGCTTGAACTTTAACAAAAATATCACTAAGTGAATTAAGAGAAACTGCATAAGCATTTCTACTTGAAATTTCTAGTTGAGATAAGTTATCAACAGAACTACTAAAGTGATGTAATGACGCATCTAGAATAAGCTCCCTACCAAACATCAGAAAGTTAGGAGTAAACTCAGTAGCAAGGTTTACACTATTATTTAAAGCTAATTGAACATTGGGCAAAAAACTTGACCAAGTTCTATGATCATCTTTAACAAAACACGATATGCAGGTTTCGACCGTTTTATTATATCTCTCAACAGGATTATTTTGAGGCGTATACAAAGTATTATAAAATATTTTGGTTATATTAAAACCTTTCAAAAAATCTACAAAATGTTTTGAAGTAAATTGAGTTCCATTGTCACAAACTACTATTTTTGGACAACCAAACTTGAGAAATATTTCTTTTTCAAAATGTTTACAAATTACTCTAGTGGTAGCATTGATCATTGGAAAGAACCAGCAATATTTAGTAAAAACGTCTACGACCGAAAGTATGTATCTATGACCAGAATAAGTTTTAGGTAGAATTCCTATGATATCAACTGAGAGTATAAGCATCACCCGAATCCTGAAGCGGCGGAAACTGAACTCCCTTGTCCATGATGAACAAACAGCAAGGCGAATAGCAAACGAAAAGCAAAAACTAAGTTTCAAAAAGTTAAATGTTTGAAAATAAATTCTCAAGTTTGAGGTTAATTATAAAAGTCAATGTGGGTAATCCCATAAAAAAATACTATGTTAATTTTATCGTTTTAAAAGTGCAATAATCACTTACAAGCAGTTTAAATCTAGATAAATTAAATGCACAATATTGTACTTAACAATTAGATTAAATTATTTACTTAAAAAGTTAAACTTAGTTTTTAAAATAACTTTACTGTTGAGAACAACAAAACGCAGTCTATGCTAAACATTTCTGTTGGTTTTGCTAAGAAAAACATGATATTAAACAAAATCATCAATTGTAAACACCAAACATTGTTTACAAAGATTCACCAAATTAAGTTAAGTACTACTTATGAGTCAAAAATCAAAATAAACACAAAGTTATTAAAGTAACAATGTAGAACAAACCAATGCAAACAATAGACTCATAAGTTAATTAATTAATAGTGCAATAATGACAGTATAAAGTAAAGGTACCAGACAAACCTACTTCAAGTCCCTGTTCGCAGAGCGACAATTGTAATATTTAAAAAATATAATCTAGCGACAATTGTAATAATAAAAAAATTATATAATTTAAAGAGTGTGTGGATGTTATTAAAAATGTAATTATGAAATGTGACCACCAAATGTGTGTGTTGTACTCCAAATAAATAAACAATAAGTAGAAGTGAAAATTCGGGCGCCAGGAGCACACACCAAACTATGCCAAGGATAGACTAACCTGCGGGAACTGGAAACTTTTAATCTTCAAGCGGGGAGTATCAATAAAAATCGACACAAAAGTTATTGAACGATTTTATTACCCGAAGGCTGCTGGTCTCAATATACAAGAAAATTCCTTTCTAATATTAACAGTTGGTGTAAAACTAAGATGGAATAGAAATTAATTCCTGTCCTGTCATTATTGCACTTTTGTCAATTTAAGTTAAGTATTATAAACCATACCATATTCCGGCGAATAATCTAACAAACCGAATGGGCAAACCCTGGTGATTTTGATCTTCGCGGGGACGTCAGGCGGTCCATGATATATGTCGGTAGGGGCTAGCGTTAAAAATTTAAGTCTTCAAGTAAAAATAAATAAGAAACGCCTCACGGCGTTTCTTTTCCAAAGGAAGTTTTTACATCAGTAGATGAATTAATCCAAAATATATAAGGTTCAAAAGATCCTTTTTAAAAAATATGGGCAATCCCATCATGATGCCGACAAGGGCAAATCAGCTACCACATTATTTAGGACTAGATATCGTCCTAGCCGTCAATAAATCCCGATTTATTGCGGAGCTCTCAAATCACTCCATTTTAAGCAAAGGGTTGGGTCGGAAAGTGTCTTGTCAAAATCAACTGACAGCGTCAAAAGAAAAAATCAGTGTGACCACTACACGATTCCGATTCAAAGAAATGAATTTTTACATGGCAACACCACCCTGTTGCCTTCAAATTAAAGCAAAGAACGCGATATCATGTAACAGGCTTAAAAGACTCGTTACATTAGTTTAGATGAGTTTTTGTTTTATTTCACAACAAAATGTGGTTACCATTAAGTTGAATGTAACTAAACCCTTTTTTTTTTGCGGATGGGAGATCATCAAATGACTCCTCCCGCTTTGGGTGGAGCGGAAGGGAGTGTCAGACTCTTACTGACTAAAACCCACCCGTGTTCCTTCCTTGGCCCTTTATGTTCCGGGCCAGCGGTAACCCTTTCGGACAATCCCGCTGACACGGCAGGCTTCGGCCCTAAGGGGCCCCTCCCCGATGCTGACATCTCTTTGAGGCGCGCGTGGAACACGTACGCGCCGTCCGGCACGGGCCTGGTCCTGATCGGACGGTGAGCTACCCATTACTCTCCGCCCGCAGGCCCGCGATGTAACTAAACCCTTTTTTTTTTTTTTTTTTTTAGGATGGGAAATCATCAAATGACTCCTCCCGCTTGGGTGGAGCGGAAGGGAGTGTCAGACTCTTACTGACTAAAACCCACCCGTGTTCCTTCCTTAGCCCTTTATGTTCCGGGCCAGCGGTAACCCTTTCGGACAATCCCGCTGAATGTAACTAAACCCTGACGAGACTTTGTAGTTGTTCAAAAAAAATTTATGATAATTTTTTTTCAAATAAAATCTAGTACATATTATATTTAAAATATTATTAGATTTATTGATAATATTATTTTTGTTCTTAAAAACATACCTTCACTTCGATATTCATCCATTGGCTCAATAATATCATCTGGTATCTCTGAACCAGCTGGTAATTCTTCTTCTTTGATAGCAATGTCTTCTGTTTTACATTCATCAACTATACTTATGTGCTCTGTTGGAGATATAATGAAGCCACTGAAAATTCCTGAGCGGTCTTGGTTTATCAAATAATTAGGCTGTAAGAAAACAAATTATTCATTATACTAAAGTCACTCAATAGAGCCCCCAAAAGTGAGGATACTTAAAGTAGGTCCAATGTATGTACAGTGGAGCCGGCCATGCTACCAACATCAGTGACCTCTGCACAAGCTATTGTTGCATGGGTCGTGCCAACACGAGAGAGGACCGTTATCAAACTGCCACAAGTTCATACAGAAGTTGTAGCAGTATTATGTGCAATGTTCAACATGAAATTTGTTTTTATTTTGTCAGTTGTCAATGTCTACATTTGACTAAAGTGTACATCATTCAACACTTGATGGTATAGTGTGAAATCCAGACACAATAGGTATGAGCTTGGGAGTATTCACTTCCACGTTATACAGAAACAAGAAATTATGATAATAAATGGCTGTATAAGAATAGGTATCTACCTCATAATCCTCATTCATCCTCTGAGCAAACAATTCTTCAGCTTCCAGACATTGTCTCAGTAATCGGTAGCATTGCTTTAGTTTAGTGCAGCAGAAGAAACAAGCGAGAATCGGTCTTCTGTCTTCAGTTACAAACTGGAACAAATTTGTCTGACACTATTTTGCTACTTCTAATGTTACAAATATACAAAGTGTTAAAAAATTAACTTGACAAACTCACGAACTGAACCATTTTCACTAAGGAACCAACTATGAAATCACGAAAAAAAATCAGCTGTTTCATACATTTTGGTCAAGTCGGTATGAACTTTTGTATGAAACAGCTGATTTTCTGACATTAATAAATATATTATACAACTGACATAAATAATACAATTGAATCAATAATAACATGGCTTAACAAAAATAATCTGAGTAAACCTAACAAAAACTAATTTTATTCAATTCAGTACATATGGATGGGATAATAAGACTTTAGACAACAATTATAGAAGAATCCTTAACTATACTACAGGTACGTTTTCCCTACCATTACTGTGCCCCCGGTCCTTGATATGCATTGGTTGCTGTAGCACCATTAACATGAGGCTACAGGAGCTAGTGCGAATCTTGGGGTTCATTCGATTAATCGAGTCTGGTTTAACCACGCTGGGATCGGTGCAATTCATTCATTCATAAATCAATGATTTGATTTGATTTTGATTCATAAATGAATGAATGAATGATAACAATTATAGAAGAATTAAATTAAATGAAGCAAATGAAACTACCTTTCTCGGTATCATGATTGATGAACACTGAAACTGGAAGGCCCACATCTCAAAGACAACAGCATTAAAAACAGAATTATCTGCACACTATGGGTACGTTGATTCTGTGTTGAGATGTGGTCAGCTCAACAGAAAGTCAGAGTGTTAATCACACAGAAAAAATGCATCCGCACCATAGTGGGGATATGCCCATGGGAATCTTACAAATCCTTTTTCAAAAAGTTCAAGATACTAACCCTTCCGTGTCTGTACATCTTTGAATGCACTAAATTTGTTAAAATGCACCCGGAGTTAATTAAAAAAGCTCATGAAATGTATCCAAAAAGTAATTGGTAGAATGGTTTTGCCCATAATCCTGAGGACAGCATTATACAGTAAAAATAGCTAAGCAATGTGTGGTTGCATGTTTAATGCTACTATACCAGACAGTATTAAAATCTTAGGAGCTAATCAATTTAAAAAGTGTCTCAAAGTATGGTTAGGGGAAAAAAATCTGCTTGGTAAACAACATTTATATAATAACAGGTTTTAATAATTATTATTATAACAATATTGCTTTATTTTTTTTGCTAGGTACTCAATTATAATTGTAACTCTAGTTGAATAATAATACAGTAAGTCTTATTACTGTATTACTGTTTGCATGTCACATTATTGTGACCAAACGTAATGGATCTGTTTAATTACCAATATTATGACTGAAATTGTACCAACACCAAAGGCAAATGAATTGATTTGATTTGATAAGTATTTATTCTGTCAGGTTTCCTCAGTTGTCCTTCATTGATGTCCGTGATTTCCAACGATTCTCTGACCGAAAGTTCATGTATTTGTGATTTTTATTAAATATAAAAACTTACTGGAATATCAGTCAGCTTCTCATACAGTTCATGTAAGTTCCTGTTGACTACTATACACATACGAACATCCTCCACCAAACATATCCGACACATTGGCAGCTTTTCCATCTTTTCACTCAATAACCAGTGTCACTTAAGTTGTTTAGTTCAACTTTAAGTTTGTATTATAGAAAAACAGTGATGCGTTGCCTACAGAAAACGAGTAAGGCTTGTTTAATACGACTTCTTCTTGCTGATAAAAGTTATTTCGTGCACGCTTCCTTTGTGGACCGCGGAAAAAGTTTGCTAGTTGCTACAGCCGGAAAGAGCTAAACTTATTATATCTTCCGCAAGTAGTCCAGACAGTCCAGGTAATTTATAGGAATTTACATCGCCGGTGTTAGTTAGTAGTTTGTTTGTTTTTTATTACTTCACAAACAACAGACAAATGAGCACAAATACAAAATATTTTTAATATACCCCTAAACAATAGAGCACAATAATTTAACCATAAATAAACGCTGCCGGCTCCACAGAGTGCCACTACCAAAGAGTAAAGGCCACCAAAGAGTTTAATGTCTTTGGCCACCACAGAATAACTAAACTACGCAGGACTAGTGACTAGACTACGCTCTATCTGTAGGGATGTTTAAAATAAACGATTACGGAAAAAAGATCGATAAAATATTTTTTTTTTCAATAAAAATCGATTTTTATAATCGATAGAAGTACATATTACATAACATCGATTAATAAAAAATCGATTTGTTTTTACAGCCGATTTTTGAAGTGAAAACTTTAGGCGCGTTGGGCCGATTTTTTGAGGTGGGAAAAAACCATTGAACTCGCGACAATGTTACCGTAACCGACACCTCAGTTTTAAGTTTTGTCCAAAAGACATCAACGCGCGGTACATTTTCTTTGGGAAGAATGACCTTCAAACATTTATAAAATTACTATGATTTTTCAAGTTCTCACTTCTGTCGGCACTCTTCGAGTGCCACTGGTTTTTTTTAACCAGGAACGGCCGCAACACACAGCTTCTTAGTCTGAAGCGCGAAGCAAAGTGCCGCGAAGCGGACCACTAAAGTAGTCAAAAAATAAAAGGCCCGTTTTGACATTTGAGAAAGATCCTAGAATGTAACCTGGATCGAAACTGAAAGAAACAATAAAATAATAATTAATTACATAAAGTGTTTTTAAAAAATACATACATTTTTTGGCGCGTTAAATAATATGATGGAATATATTGCGAGTATTCTTTTTGCGCTTACTTTATAGTAGCATGTAATTACTAATTATTACGAAACGTGAAAACGTCTCAAAAACTGTTACGTTCTCAGTCTTTTTTTTTTTAAATACTAGTGTTGTAACCAATTAATTACTGAATTTCGTCAGCTTCATTCGAATTCAATAGTAATTAAATATCGTGTAGTGATCTTTAATGAAAAGTAAAGATGGGGTATCGTATTACGCAGTAACTGGGTTGTGGAGGTCAGATAGGCAGTCGCTCCGTGTAAAATACTGGTATTGAGCTACATCCGTTTAGACTGGAAGCCGACCCCAACATAGTTGGGAACAGGCTAGGCAGATGATGATAATCTTTACTGAAAAGAATGAGCTTGGCGCTCAAAGCCATAAACAAATTTTTGAATTAGCGACACTGGTTTCTGTAGAATGGCTTGTCTCTGACTCTGGCTTTGCTTTTGGACTATTTCTGTTTACTATCACGTTAACCTTGGTTCTTCTATTTTGGACATTGATTTAAAGATAGTGATTTGGACTCGGAAAAAAAAGATTAATTTACAATACATAATCAAATCGATCAAATACTCATACAAACTAGAATCGATTTATCGTGAGTATCGAGTACCGAGTCTATATATCGTACTTCACTAGTTACGTCGCGACGACAAATGTCAAAACGGGCCTCTTATTTTTTGATAACTTTAACTATTATAACCGTATGAATCTGATAATTATCCCTCTAAGTTAGATTTGTGTTATTTTTGATCGAAGAAAATTTGAATTTCGCGGGCTACCACTACATTATCCTTTCCTTTCCATTTCCTTTCGTCCGAACCAGCATTGAGTGCAGACGTGTTGTCGCTCGTTCCGCAAAAATTAAATCTGATTGCACACGAAAGTGCTACCTATTCTCAAGTGTCATAGTTGTCGGTTTCGGGTCAAACCTTGACCGTCAACCAACGTAGTGACGCGTACCCGCGTGTCCCCCGCGCACCCCGAGTGAGGGAGAGCGTGTTCATAATTGCTGTCCTACTCCTGCGTCGCTGCCTCCGACCTATGAACTTGCCGTGTGTGCGTGCGCCGTCAATATTTGTCACTACTAAGACGTCCTCGCATACGAAATCAGCTGGCTACGCGCATTGTTCAAGTCTATCGCCGTGCACTACGGTCTACATTGGATTGTCTTGTGCCGGGTGACGAGTCAATGATGCCACGGGTACAACGCACGCCTCCGGCTTCGCCATCGCTAAACTCCAGCGGAATGCAAGTAAAATCCGACTCGGATATACCCCAATCTGTATCCAACAGTCCATTTGAAAGTATCAACACTGCATCGAGAAGCAAACGTCCACGCCATGAACTCTCGCCTGGTAGTGATCTCCAGGATCCGAAACGAGAAATATTGGAAATGCTGACAACCTGGAAAAGTGAACTCGAAGAGCGGCTTAAGAAATTTTCTGACGATCAAAGTTCGTGTCTCTCTAAGCTGGTTTCTGAAATAGCTGAGCTAAAACTTCAAAATCTTGATATACAAAGAACAAACAGTGAGATAATAAAATCCGCTTCGTTTATCAGTAACCAGTATGATGATATGGTTAAGCTAGTTGCCGTCTTGTAGAAGGAAAATCAAGTCTACAAAAACGACATAAATAATCTAGAAATGAAGATACTAGACCTTCAGCAGCTCTCCCGTACATCATCAGTCGAGATCCGCAATGTACCCGCTACGGAGAATGAAACACCGCTGAAACTGACATCATTAATCACACAAGTTGGTGCAACCGTTAATGTGACCCGTGATAACACCCAATTGCGGGATGCATACCGGCTCCCCGGAAAACCAGGTACTGTCAGACCAATTATTGCAGAATTTAGAAATGTTCACATTAAAAACAAATTCATAACGAGTGCGCGCGACTTCAATAAAGCCCACCCCAATGAAGGCCGTCTTATCTTAACACACATTGCATTGGTTTACCCGGTGATCGTCGACCGGTATACGTTGCGGAATACCTTCCGGTTGGTTCCAGAAAACTTTTCTACGCAGCAAGAGAATTTGCAAAGCAAAAACAGTACAAATTCTGTTGGACGGCAAATGGAAACATTTATTTGAGGAAAATGGAGGGAGTGAAACAAATTCTCGTCAGATCAGAACAAACCCTACGCGACCTTGAAAAAGAACTGGATATCAGCTCGGAGCAAACCCTATGCAATCCGCAAGTGGACCTAGAAGCCAGAACAGAACAATTCCACTGTGACCAGCATCTAGACATGGACGCCAGACCGGAACATATTCTTCGCGATCTGCAATTGAATACGTATACAAACCAGTGACTAAGTTCTATGTTCTATGTTCTATGTTATGGGTTTGGTTTCCGCACTTAGTCCTGCAGTGGACCATTGTGCGTGGGCCATGGCGGCCGTCGGTGGTTATTCCAACCAGCCCACCTCCCTCCAGAAGCTGATCAAGTCTCCTGGTCTGTTTAGAACATCTGTGTACGATCTGGGTGTCCCGAGGGTTTCTGACCTTATCTGGGTGATGCCTGTGCACTCAAAGAGCACATGCGCAATGGTTTCATCAGCCTCCATGCAAGCCCTGCACAGGGGACTATCTGTTATGCCCAATGTGTGAAAGTGTTTATTTAGCGAGCAGTGTCCCGTGATGGTCCCCGTCACCAGGCGCAGTCCTTTCCTGTCCAGTCGTAAAAGACGCCTGGTTAGCTTGCCATCCAGTGACGGCATGGCTTCTTTGGACTGCCTGCAGCCTGGTGACGACGTCCACCAGCTTTCTGCTTGTGTGTGGGTGTGCTCCTGTAGCCACCTGCGTAGTTGGTTGAAGGGGATGGGCACGATAGGTTCCGGTCCACAAACTGACATGCTGGAAGCCCTTCTGGCCAGCTCGTCAGCTGCGTCGTTGCCTAGCGATCCACTGTGTCCTTTTATCCATTGTAGTGTCACTGAATTGCGGTTCGATACAGTTACCTGCTCAAGCACATTGTGACATTCTAGTATTAGGTTCGATGTGATGCATTTTTTATCTAAGGATTGGAGGACTGAGGCGCTGTCGGAGAGTATGCGAACATGGGTGTTTGTAACTCTCCTGGCCGCTAAGGCATAGGCCGCCTGCATTATGCCCACACACTCTGCTTGATAGACCGTGTTGAGCATTCCCAGCGGTTTGGATATTTTTATGTTGAGATCGTGTGAGAAGACTCCGACTCCAGTTCCGCAGTCGGTCTTCGAACCATCGGTGTAAATTCTCAGTTCTTTCGGTCCTGAGTGGTCGCACTGCTCCTCTTCGAGCACTATGTTATAATGCTTTTGAAAGCAGTATTGTTTCGGGGCTTTGTCGCAAGGTGATGCCATCATTGGCTGCCGTTTGATCGCATCTTCTTTTAAGCGTGTGTGTTTGACCCTAGAGTCTTTGCTCAGGGTCCCTGATTTGGAGAGCCTAAAGGCAGCCAGGGCCGCCTCCTCCCGCACTATAAGGTGTAGAGGCGGCAGTCCAAGCATAGCCTGTAGGGCAGCAGTGGGTGTAGTTCTCATGCAGCCAGTGATTGCCACACACGCAAACCGCTGCAGCTTTTCAAGGTCTTTTTGGGCTGTGCTCAGGTCTGTTCTGGGCCACCAGACTAGTGAGCCGTATGTAACCAGTGACTAAGTTTTATAACTATGTTTACATGTGGGTTCAAATCTTCTAACTATAAGTGCATTTCAATAAGGTACTACTTTAATTTGTTAATGTTTTTACTATGTCTAATATTTTTCTTAGATACCCACACCCACAATTATATCTCAATAAAGACACATTACTCTATACATTCCCATATATTAAGTCGTTACATACTTTACTTTTACAAAACAAACACAAATCCACGCAAACAAACTTCACACAGAACTGACACAATGCCTCTTATAAAATGTGGTAATAATCACACCTATAGCTTTCAAATGCCATTTACATTTAACACAAAAACATATCCTTGTATCATCTTTGCGATTAATACCCTAGTAACTCAGATAAACGTATTAGTTCATATAAAATCATTCATATATTTTTATCAACAACTATCTACCAACCAGAATGTAAAAATAACACTATTATTACCCTACTACATTAACACTTACGAAGATCTACCTGTGACACTTATCGGAATAAACATAACCCCTAATGGATGACTCACTACAGACAGCTAATGATATAGATAACATTGAAATTGCCTCGTCTATTGAATGTGATTGTTCGAACCTCTCGGAGCATATTTTTATCAAACAAAATGACTTAACTATGGTTTCGCAGAACATTAGGAGTACCTATTTATTGCAATTTTGATAACTTTATGTTAATGTTATCTACTTTTAAATTCGACTTAGACTTAATTATACTTACAGAGTGCAGATTGAATACTAGTAAACCTCTACCCCAAATACCTAACTACGACTGCCATAGTACTACAAGACAGATGAACCAAAATGATGGAGTAGTTATTTATGTAAAAAATACGCTACAACCTAAAATCTCAGAAATACAACTATCTCAAGCATCTTGTATCCAGGTGGACATACTGAATAATATAGTGTTGTGCATTTATCGGTCCCCGTCACATACAAATATTGATACGTTTTTAGACTCACTTAGTTTACACTTAGACACATTACCTTCACAAAAAAATATCGTAATAGCAGGTGACATTAACATTAATATCAGGATCAAAGAAACCGAAACGTCTCATGAACGTACGAACCGAAACAGCTACCTCTGTATGTTATCTGCCTATGGTATACTAGCTGGTCATTCACTACCTACCAGAGATAGGAACTGCCTGGATCATTTCATGATAAGGCTTCATAAAAAAAAGACTTCCGCCTCAATTGCTATATTGCACACTACAATTACCGATCACTATACAACTTTCCTAGCACTTTCTAAAATAAAAAATAAAATTGTTCCAAAAAAAACTACTACTAAATTAAACTATGAACAAGCCCTAAAATATCTACAAGAAAAAAACCTTGCTGAATTAATGTTTTGTAATGACCCCGACCTTCTAACCGAATTACTCATACAAAAACTGTCTGACTGTATCATTAACAATACCATAACATCGGATATCCCCAGCAGTAAACGAATAATCAAGCCGTGGATCACTCAAGGAATATTACGCTGTATTAAAAATAGAAACAAAATGCAAAAATCGTTACGGGCCGACCCATACAACACAGTTTTAAAAATTACATTCTGTCGATACAGAAACTATTGTAATAGTCTCATTAAAAAATTAAAAAGAAAATATGAACGGGAACTTATCACTAAATCTATTAAAAACACAAAGCTACTATGGAAAAATATAAAATCAATTACCTACACAAATAAATATAAAAATCAATGCACTGAACTACTAAACACTAAACCGTCCCCAACTGAATCTGTTAACTTTGTTAATGACTACTTTGTCAATATTGGAAAGGAATTAGCACAACAAATCCAAAAAAGCAATACCCACTTCTATCAACCCTGCAATTCAAGTAAGCGGAATAATTCTTTTGTGCTTTTAAACACTGACGCCAAGGAAGTAGAAAATACCCTGATGGGATTGAAATCTAATAGTGCCCCCGGATGGGATAATATTTCAACTAGCTTTTTAAAGTACTGTCACAAAGAAGTCGTTCCCATCATTACCCATCTGATTAATGTCTGTTTCAACTCTGGTATTTTTCCAACCCTACTGAAAAAATCTATTATTACTCCAGTTCACAAGGGGGGGGACAGAGACGATGTCAATAATTATAGACCTATTTCAGTCTTACCGGCTATATCTAAAATTTTAGAAAAACTAACAAATACGAGACTTGTTAACTATTTGAACAAATTCAAAATTATATCATCTTCGCAATTTGGATTTAGGCAAGGTATATCTACTGAGGATGCAATTGATGCTCTTAGCTCCCGGGTAACGGAACATCTTGATGCAGGGAAGAAATGCATAACGGTATTCCTAGATCTCAAAAAAGCTTTTGACACCGTTTCTGTTCCAACCCTTGTAGCAAAGCTGGAAGGAATTGGAATAAGGGGAATTCCACTGAATTTTTTCAAAGATTACTTATCAAACAGGAAGCAGAGAGTTAAGATGGGAACTTATACTAGTGATGATGCTGACGTACTATATGGCGTTCCGCAGGGGAGTGTTTTAGGCCCTACATTGTTTCTTACGTATATAAATGACCTCTGTAACCTAAATGTAAAAAACGCAAATATTTTTTCGTATGCAGATGATACCGCTGTGGTTTTTTACGGAGACGACTGGTATGATGTAAAACTCAAAGCTGAGTTAGGTATGATCCAAATCGCCAATTGGCTCAGAGATAATTTACTGTCACTAAATACAACAAAAACGAACTATATATGTTTTTCCATCTCTAATCATTCTCAAGATGTACCCCTTAACATTAAAATACACTCATGTAATACAACCTCAGATGAAAATTGCAAGTGTCCTATAATTGAGAAAGTTTCGCAGACAAAATACTTAGGCATCATAATTGATCAAAAATTATCCTGGTATTCCCATCTTGAACATATTACTGCGAGACTTAGGAAACTGGGATGGATTTTTAAATCGCTAAGACATATACTTCCAAAAAATATAAAACATAAACGCGAATCTTCTAGAAATCTCCTAAATGAAATCTATATATCACTTGCGCAATCTGTTATAGTTTACTGCATACCTGTATGGGGAGGCGCGGCTAAAACAAAATTTATCATTCTAGAAAGGGGACAGCGATCCTTATTAAAAATAATGTATTTTAAAAAGATCAGATATTCTATTGAAAAGTTATACGAAATTAGTGATCTACTTTCAGTTCGGAAATTGTATATTATTTACACTGTTCTAAAAAAACATAAAACTCTTGCATATGATCCAAAAATAATGTCAAAAAGGCGGAAAGACTTGATTGCACAAATTCCACCGACTAGAACGAAATTCGCGGCCATGCAATATCAACATCGATCTGCTCAACTTTATAACAGGGTAAACAAACAAATATTCATTTATCCTAACACGCTACATGAATGTAAAAAAAAACTAACAGACTGGATAAAACCATTTACATACACAGTCACAGAGTCACTCCTTCAACCCATGAACTAATGTCAGTCACCCTCACATCATCCACATCTTATTACATCACATTGCACCACATACACATATCATCACATCACATCACATCACATCACATCACATCACACCACACCACACCACACCACACCACACAACACCACAACACATCATACCACACCACACCACATCATACCACACCACACCACATCACACCACTCCACACCACACCACACCACACAACACCACAACACATCATACCACACCACACCACATCATACCACACCACACCACATCATACCACACCACACCACATCATACCACACCACACCACATCATACCACACCACACCACATCATACCACACCACACCACATCATACCACACCACACCACATCATACCACACCACATCATACCACACCACACCACATCATACCACACCACACCACATCACACCACTCCACACCACATCATACCACACCACACCACATCATACCACACCACACCACATCATACCACACCACATCATACCACACCACACCACATCATACCACACCACACCACATCATACCACACCACACCACATCATACCACACCACACCACATCATACCACACCACACCACATCATACCACACCACACCACATCATACCACACCACACCACACCACATCATACCACACCACATCATACCACACCACACCACATCATACCACACCACACCACATCACACCACTCCACACCACATCATACCACACCACACCACATCATACCACACCACACCACATCATACCACACCACACCACATCATACCACACCACACCACATCATACCACACCACATCATACCACACCACACCACATCATACCACACCACACCACATCATACCACACCACATCATACCACACCACACCACATCACACCACTCCACACCACATCATACCACACCACACCACATCACACCACTCCACACCACATCATACCACACCACACCACATCATACCACACCACACCACATCATACCACACCACACCACATCATACCACACCACACCACATCATACCACACCACACCACATCATACCACACCACACCACATCATACCACACCACACCACATCATACCACACCACACCACATCATACCACACCACATCATACCACACCACACCACATCATACCACACCACACCACATCACACCACTCCACACCACATCATACCACACCACATCATACCACACCACACCACATCATACCACACCACACCACATCACACCACTCCACACCACATCATACCACACCACACCACATCATACCACACCACACCACATCATACCACACCACATCATACCACACCACACCACATCATACCACACCACATCATACCACACCACACCACATCATACCACACCACATCATACCACACCACACCACATCATACCACACCACACCACATCATACCACACCACATCATACCACACCACACCACATCATACCACACCACACCACATCACACCACTCCACACCACATCATACCACACCACATCATACCACACCACACCACATCATACCACACCACACCACATCACACCACTCCACACCACATCATACCACACCACACCACATCATACCACACCACACCACATCATACCACACCACACCACATCATACCACACCACACCACATCACACCACTCCACACCACATCATACCACACCACACCACATCATACCACACCACACCACATCATACCACACCACACCACATCATACCACACCACACCACATCATACCACACCACACCACATCATACCACACCACACCACATCATACCACACCACACCACATCATACCACACCACACCACATCACACCACTCCACACCACATCATACCACACCACACCACATCATACCACACCACACCACATCATACCACACCACACCACATCATACCACACCACACCACATCACACCACTCCACACCACATCATACCACACCACACCACATCATACCACACCACACCACATCATACCACACCACACCACATCATACCACACCACACCACATCATACCACACCACACCACATCATACCACACCACACCACATCATACCACACCACACCACATCATACCACACCACACCACATCACACCACTCCACACCACATCATACCACACCACACCACATCATACCACACCACACCACATCATACCACACCACACCACATCATACCACACCACACCACATCACACCACTCCACACCACATCATACCACACCACACCACATCATACCACACCACACCACATCATACCACACCACACCACATCATACCACACCACACCACATCATACCACACCACACCACATCATACCACACCACACCACATCATACCACACCACACCACATCATACCACACCACACCACATCATACCACACCACACCACATCATACCACACCACACCACATCATACCACACCACACCACATCATACCACACCTTTTCTACCTCACATGCCAACACATAATTATAACATAACATAAATAAACCTAAATGTAACTCAGAGAGAGCGGCGTCTCCTAACACAAGCATTATCTGCTTAAAAGGAGGCGCCATTACAAACAAAATGTGTACTATTTATGGTTATAAAATAAATTATTATTATTATTTCGTTTATTTATTATTATTATTTCCTTTATTTAATTGTATGTACATATAAATTATATTTTTAAATATTAGAATATAAAAACATAAAAACATTTAAAAATATAAAAAATAGTAGCCCACCGGTATCGGGAACAGGGTCCAAGCTACCGGCGGTCAGGGCTCCAGAGAGAGGAACCTCCTGACAATGCGAGCCGTGTCCAGAAGTACCGCTTTCCGAATTGCGTCAAAAGCGATTATATCGTGAATCCGACCAACGCGCAACGTCACAAATAGTACTCAATAGTCCTTATATTTTGTGACTATTAAATTTGGTCGGATTCGCGATATAATCGCTTTTGACTCAATTCGGAACGCGGGGTACATTCACCCGCGAAATTCAAATTTTCTTCCTTTTTTGCAATTTGCAGGTCAGTGTCAGGTTGTATCTTGATCAAAACAAGAATTCGCGACGATAACAGATACATATTTAGAGAATTAGAATCATTAATACATCTTTCTAAGTTAGATTTCTACCATTAACTCTTTTCCATAATAGATTGGTGGTTGGTGGTAGAAATCTAACTTAGAAAGATATATTAGTGATTCTAATGATTATAATTCTCTAAATAGGTACCTAACTGTTATTGTCGCGAATCATATTTTGATCAAGATACAATCTGACACTGACCTACAAATTGCAAAAAACGTAAGAAAATTTGAATTCCGCGGTCTACCACTATCAATTCACCTTAAGAGGGAAGCGCTCAGGTAACCCGCGAAATTCAAAATTTCTTACGTATTTTGCAATTTGCTGATCAGTATTAAGTTGTACGTTGATTAAAATATAATTCGCGGTGGTAACAAATATGTATTTACAGAATTATAATCATTACAATCAGTAATACAACTTGTTTAGTATAATCCCCAAATAGGTACAAGATTTCATGAAATAGTCATTTTTGGGGATTACTTGGTCTTAGAGAGTTGTGTTGATAACTTTGATGATTATAATTAATGATTAAACGAACTTACCTTAAGTGAAGTTCGATCATAATTATACGAAGGCTTTGTCCGAAGAGATTAGCATAGAGATTACAATCATGTAGTAGACATACGGTGTCGCCATCTGCACTGTTTGAGAGATTTTTTTTTTTCAATTCCTGCGTTCGTCTGACAGCCCCAGCGAACTTCATTTACTTCAGAGCATCTGGTTGATATTTGAATACACTGGGGAGATGGGAGGGTGGGATGCTAATCTCTTCGGGCAAAGCCTTCGTATAATTATGATCGAACTTCACTTAAGGTAAGTTCGTTTAATCATTAATTATACTCGACTTTGTCCTCGAGATTAGCATAGAGATTACATGTAGATGTTGAGAGTTCATTATGAAAATGTCAACAATAATTAAACACAGTTTTGAAAAAACCGAGGATCATTTTTATTTCCTTTAATACAAAAATATAAATTTAGTAATTTTGCTCATCAATAATAATGTTAAATCAATCGGTATTTAACAAAATGCTTTTACCAAAAGAATCATTACTTACATCAGATATAATCATATAACCTTATTATAAAATTTATCAAATGTTTTGGAATTATCGCTCCAGCCCATTGAGGTATAAAGTACTTACGTACTAGAGCTGACATTGCGAACAAAATATGTTGTACAGCGTGGCAACGCACGTTTTACAGAAAATACAATAAACTTACCGGTGAAACGTCACTCCTTGACTTTTATTCAACTTTCTAGAGTGGTTTGAACAGTATCTCAATATACACGAAGGCATTTTTAGAATTAACTGTATCAGTGCTACGTGTCACGTCGCGACAAGCGTCCGCAGACTAAAGGACTTCTGGTCCATGGACCACAAAGCGTGCTACAAATTATTAGTGTCCGACCGAAGGTGCAATTCTGGCCGAAGCCGAAGCCGATTAATCGGTATTCACCAAAACCTTCGGCCGAAGCCGAAGCCGAAGCCGAAGGTGTCATTGACCTTGAGAAATACGATAGTTACTTTGATCTCAGAATATACTAGATACATATTGTGAGAGCTTTAGAGATTTAGCCCAATAACGAGCCGAGTGACCAACATATACAAGTAGGTAATAAAATATTGTCTAAAATAAAAGTTTCAAATATACAATGTTAATTAAATATTTATTTATAATCAAATAATCAGTCACATTTTTTTAATTATCAGACGAACACAAAATATTTCTATAAAATAATTGAGCAAAGTTTAACGCTTTTTCAATATCTATTTTTTACATATAATTTTTTGGAATTTTTGAGAAAATTAAATACTTATAAGTAATTTCTTAGGATAATTAAGTTAAACATTTTTGGTAACAATTGGAGAAAATAAAAACTTAACAAGTTTTGGTAACAATTTGAGGCACCTTAAATTTCAAATTTTGACAACTAGCAAACCTTCGGCTTCGGCCAAACCTTCGGCAAATTTTTGGCCGAAGCCGAAGATTTGGCCGAAGGTGCTTTTTTGGCCGAAGGTGGCCGAAGCCGAAGCCGAAGCCGAAGCTTCGGTCGGACACTACAAATTATCGATTCGCGGCGGCCACTCTAGTACGTAAGTACTTATATCTCAATGCTCCAGCCTGCTGTTTTTCGGATTACGTCCAAGCTTACTCCAAGTTGGTGTGCCTTAGAAGTGGAGGCGTGTCTAGTGCTATGTGCAGTAAATATGGATACATCAATTCCACTACTACATAATGTAGATTTAATCCATCTGCTCAATGTCTGCGGAGTGATAGAGTTATAAAGATAAAAAGGTCGAACGGAAAAAATAATACTCTGGGGTTGACGAAAGGTCTAAAAAAGTCATGTAAGTATACGGAAACGTTATTTACATTTAAAAAGTACTCATAATAAAACAAACAAAAATATATTAACAAAAAGTATACAAAATATAGTGACATACTTAAACGTTTTATTAATAAATCTCAACAAATACACAAGAAAAGATACATACAGAATATGAAAAACAACTGCAAGGCTACGTGAGATATTATCAATACAAACAAGTGCAAGGCTACGTGGGATATTATCAATAAAAAAATTGGTGACATACAAAAAAGTAATGACATAAAACAATTTTTTTTTTAAACGTTGCCCCACACTAGGAATTTCTCCTGTATTGTGGGTGCGTTTACAAACATTTAAACTCACATACACAAACAGCCAGACCCGGAACAACTACTTGTAGGTCATACAAATATTTGTTCCATATCACTATATCCATAATACTATATCCAATTGACAAACAATAATGAATTTACATATTATAATATTCATGCTATAAATAGAACAATACATTAATCAGAATAATAATCAGGGTAATCCAAATCCTAACAAATACTGCGTCTGTCGGTTTTGACGAAATCAAGTACCAAAATTATAAAAGCTTGTGCTAATCACATAAACAAACCGTTGAGTTAGTTAATTAATAGATCGTTCTTAGAAGGCATATTTCCAAGCGCATTAAGAGCGTTTACGCCGTACGGCATTTCATACAAACTTTCAAGCCCTGTAACACATCTAATCACTATACACGTTGTTATTTCATGTACCTTACCACTAAGCGCCACCTATGTATAAAGCTGTGAACTGTTATTGATTATGAATACTTAATGGGGAACGTAAGTAGCAGCTAAGTGTAGCAAACTCAAGTTGTCACTTAAATTGATTGCCTTGTAAATAGTTCACAATGTTGCTAATAGATGTCTCTGATCGTTTACGTCACGTTTCTGAATCGCGGTGTCAAGAGTCTCCGAGGGCTAATGACCCTCGCTACAACCTTTGATTTAAGTGACTTCTATCCAGGTGCACATACGAGCTACATCCTGCTGGAATAGCTACGTACGACTCCTCGGCTAGTTAGTTAGAATATGTATATAATATTACGTTTGTACGTTATTTTTTGGATTAGAGGTCATCTGCCGCTACCTTCGTCCAAGCGGGCGTGGTATTGCTGGTGGAAACCTATTTTTAAATACTTATACCTATTTTATATACCTAAAGACCTGTAAATTCGGTAATCATCCATAACTGTTGGAAATTACCCCGAATAAACCAGCATCCAGTCAAAACATCCCCCTGGAGTTTTCATTTCCGCCGGAACGAGTGACGTCATCGACTTGGAGTCAACGACACCCCCTTACAAACTGGCGACCAACGGTGGGCCCGACTGCAAGCCGAAGTACATAACCCGCTCCGGCCGTATCACTACGACTACTGTGAAAAGGAGTAAAGCAGAGATGTCTGTCAGCCTGTCCGACGCGCAGTTCGAAGCACTTCTGACAAGAATATCACCTGGAAGACACGGTTCCTTTGCCTCGTGTAACGCGCAATATGATGGAGTAAGGAATCCGGAAGTGGTGGAAGCATTTTTGGCAGCGACAAGTGTTTTCAAGGAAATAGAAAATATAAGTGATTCAGAGGCTCTTACTGGAGTACCACTTGTATTAAAAGGAGAAGCTGCAGTATGGTGGCAGGGAGTGAAACAGCAAGTCACCACCTGGGATGACTTCAAGGAGCGCCTCAGTCACGCTTTTGCCCCTAAAAAGCCCGCGTATATAATATATCAAGAGATAGTACAAGTCACGCAGGAGTTTGCAATGCCTACTGAAATCTTCATTGCTCATAAACGGATGTTGATTGCTCAGCTTCCGGGTCCTGCGCCCACTGAGACACAACAGCTGGATATGGTGTACGGACAGCTGAAGCACAGAATCCAGGAGAAAGTTCCGCGACATTCCATCACCACCTTTGATGAGCTACTGACAGCAGCGCGAGCAATTGAGCAATTATGGAGCAGCAGATCAAAAGAAGGAGATCCTGAAAAGTCTAATAAGAAGACCAAACAGTCAAAAATAAAATGTGGATTTTGTCATTTCCCAGGACACAGCACAGAACAGTGCCGAAAATTGAAAAAGAAGGAATTGGGTAGTGTGGAAAAGGATCCAGGTTCACGAGCACCAGGTTCACAGCTAAAAGGTACCCAGGCACCGTCACCGTCAACACCTGCAGTATCTTGCTACGGATGCGGTGCGCCTGGCGTTGTTCGTACCAGTTGCCCAACGTGTTCAACAAAGAAGCGGGAGTCCGCCAAGACTGAAGTGGTTGGCCTAAGTTTCTGCCCAATCAACCTTCAATATGATATCAAAATGAGGCCCATTGTATTTATTGAGGTCAATGGAATAAAGGGCACGGCATATATAGATACATGTGCGAAAGCTAGTGTCGCATCGTACCAACTGTATCAAGAACTAGTAAGGAAAGGCAACAAGTTTGAAGAGGAAATGGTTCGTGTCACCTTGGCCGATGGGGTCGGGAAAAGACAACGCGTCTTGTCAACCACAGCCGCTGTAATGCTGGAAGGCCGTACATTTCTTACTCGCTTCATTGTGCTTCCCGAGGCAAGAGACAACCGTACCCTGCTGGGGGTCGCCTTCCTACAGCAAGCCAAAATGGTCTTGGACCTGGGACAATTTACATGGAAATACCTAGACAATGACCATACAACATTTGAAATGTACGAAGAAGACTTCGTGCACTTTGACAGTAGTGCCGTGAGTGTGATAAGTTGGCCGAAAACCGCCGATACAGCTGAGACGGCGTCACAAGAGGTTGGCTTACCTGAAGGCACCGGCTTTAAATTGATACCGCTGGAGCTTTCACCACTAAAGCGAAGGCGAGAGATATTCGACGGATACATGCCTGCTTTCGCAGAATATATGATGAAGGATGCCGAGGAAAATATTACAAAAGCGGACATCAGACTTTCTCCCCACTCTGAGCAGCTGTTTACGAATGATACCAATATTGAAATAGGTTGTTTGGATGTTGAAATAAATAAATTATTAGTAGAGTACCAAGATGTTTTCACTGGTAATAACCAACCATCTTTGCTTGGGGAACACTGTATTGTTACCAAGAGCGATGTTCCCATAGCGGTGCCTCCTTATCGATTATCACCAAGTAAGAAAGAAATTCTAAAAAACGAACTAGAAGATATGCTAAAGAAAGAAGTAATTGAACCTTGCTCTTCCCCTTGGGCATCACCAGTTGTAATGGTACCGAAGCCGAATGGAGATATTCGGGTATGCGTCGACTATCGACGCCTAAATGCTATAACAGTACCCGATACTTACCCTATTCCTCGAATAGATGACTTACTCCACGCTGCGAAGCCCACTACTTTTATGACGTCATTAGACCTCAAGGCAGGATATTGGCAAATTAGAATAAGGAAAGAAGATGAAGAGAAAACTGCGTTCATAACACCTTTTGGGCTGTATAAATTCAAAAGGATGCCGTTCGGACTACGCAACGCGCCGGCTACATTTCAGAGATTAGTTGACAGAATGCGTGTTACGTTAGAACACGTGAATATGTTGGCTTATTTGGACGATCTGCTTCTGTTTTCCACTACGTTTGAAAGCCATCTCTCCGACCTAAAAGATGTATTACAACGAATGAGAGAATACAACATTACTGTGAACAAAGACAAGTGTAGATTCTTCTGTTCATCGATCAAATACTTGGGACACATCATCACACCTGAAGGACTGAAAACCGACCCATGTAAAACCGAGGCAATTCTGACGAGGCCGACTCCTAAGAATCTTCAACAACTCATCTCGTTTCTCCAAATGTGTTCATGGTATCGTCGATTTATACCAAATTTCTCTGCCATAGCACAGCCGCTCACCAAATTAACGAAGAAAAAGGCTACTTGGATATGGGAAAAGGAACAAGAAGATGCCTATTCTACCCTGAAAACTTGTTTGTCTACAGCGCCTGTATTGCGACAGGCGGATGAAACAAAACCGTATATTATAAAAACGGATGCCAGCAGTTACGCACTCGGAGCTGTTCTCGTCCAGGGGGAGAAGGACGAGGAACATCCAGTAGAATATGCGAGCAGATTGCTCACATCAGCAGAAAGAAACTACTCTACTACTGAGCGTGAAGCTTTAGCCGTCGTGTGGGCGTTGAACAAATTTCGAGCTTACATCGATGGTTCATCCGTAACTCTAATAACTGACCATCAAGCCCTGAAGTGGTTGATGAATTTGAAATCTCCTACAGGCCGTCTAGCCCGATGGGCACTACAACTTCAAGCCTTCAATCTTGATATCAACTATCAGCCGGGTAAATTGAATACTGTGGCTGACGCATTATCTCGACCCCCATGTTGTGAGGAGTCTTCTGCTTGTGCCTTATGTGCAGTAGAAATAGATATGCCTACAAGAAGTAGCAAAGAAATTCGAGAAGAACAAATAAAGGATAACAAAATCAAGAAAATAATAGACGCCTTAGAAGAATCAAACGGCAACGAGGAAGCCGTCTATTGGAGTAACAAAGGTTACCTAATGAATAATGGTATGCTATACCGGTTACATCCTGACACGGAAGTAGATGATGCACAACTCGTAGTACCTTGTCATGAGTGGCAAAATGTTCTCAGTGCTTACCATGACGATCCCTTAGCAGGACATTACGGTGCTGAGAAGACATTCAAGAAAATTGCCAATAGATACTACTGGAGTGGAATGCGTAGTTACATAGCAAGTTATGTAAAGAATTGTTTAGAATGCCAACGATATAAACCTTCTAACCAGAAACCGGCGGGACTTCTGCAAACTACTTCTATGAGCCAACGATTTGAAGTAGTATCCTTTGATTTGTTTGGACCTCTTCCACCCACTGAAAGTGGTAAGACTTGGATATTGATAGTGGAAGATGTGGCTTCACGATGGGTAGAACTATTTGCCCTATCCTCGGCAACCGCAGAAAACTGCGCTGTGACTCTCATCAACGAGGTTTTCCTAAGATACGGGGTGCCTAGACGTCTAATTAGTGATAACGGTACCCAGTTTGTGAGCGCTGTAATGCAACAGGTTACTTACAGCCTCAACATAAAACATAATTTTACGCCGTTATATCACCCGGAATCCAACCCTGTGGAACGACGAAACCGAGACTTAAAGACACAGTTGGCCATATTGGTGCAAGGCGGAGAACATAACCAATGGTCTGAGTTGCTACCGGTCATCAGATTTGCAATGAATAGTGCTCATTGTTCTGCCACAGATAGAACTCCAGCCTACATAACGTTTGGAAGAGAACTACGATCCCCACGGGATAATGAAGTCGATTTCAAAAACATAATGATATCTGAAAACTTAATACCGGAAATCACCCCATCCCTAATACAGTTGGCCGAAACCCTACTGAAAGCGAGAGAAGTACAGGAAATGAAGGAAGAGACTCGTAAAAAGTATGTTGATAACCTTAGACGGAAACTTCCACTGTACCAAACAGGAGACATGGTACTTGTTAACCTGCATCCTGTTAGTAAAGCAGCACAGGGCGTGACAGCTAAGTTTGCACCCCGCAGAGACGGGCCCTATATAATTAAAGAAAAACATGGACCCGCATCTTTTAAGTTGGCTAGTCCTGCTGATCCTGAAACATCAGTTGGACTTTATCATGCATCCGCTTTAACTCCATACAAGATGGACTCTCACACTACTGTGCCAGAGCCTGTTCAACCCCTTCGCAGAAGAGGACGACCCAGGAAGAAAGTGGACGACAACAAGTCATCCTCACCTACCCGACGAGGACGGGGACGTCCTAGGAAACAATAACTCCTCTCTATCCAGTCCCTCTCGCCGAGACGTCTTCGGGGACTGAGGGGGAGATTGTAACACATCTAATCACTATACACGTTGTTATTTCATGTACCTTACCACTAAGCGCCACCTATGTATAAAGCTGTGAACTGTTATTGATTATGAATACTTAATGGGGAACGTAAGTAGCAGCTAAGTGTAGCAAACTCAAGTTGTCACTTAAATTGATTGCCTTGTAAATAGTTCACAATGTTGCTAATAGATGTCTCTGATCGTTTACGTCACGTTTCTGAATCGCGGTGTCAAGAGTCTCCGAGGGCTAATGACCCTCGCTACAACCTTTGATTTAAGTGACTTCTATCCAGGTGCACATACGAGCTACATCCTGCTGGAATAGCTACGTACGACTCCTCGGCTAGTTAGTTAGAATATATAATATTACGTTTGTACGTTATTTTTTGGATTAGAGGTCATCTGCCGCTACCTTCGTCCAAGCGGGCGTGGTATTGCTGGTGGAAACCTATTTTTAAATACTTATACCTATTTTATATACCTAAAGACCTGTAAATTCGGTAATCATCCATAACTGTTGGAAATTACCCCGAATAAACCAGCATCCAGTCAAAACATCCCCCTGGAGTTTTCATTTCCGCCGGAACGAGTGACGTCATCGACTTGGAGTCAACGACACCCCCTTACAGCCCTTGTTTTTCGAAATTAATGAAACTTCCTAAGCATAAGCAGGATACAAAGGTCTAAAAAGTTAGTAGAGAACATTTTCGAGATGTCTTATACACCGTGAAATTTAAATGGTTGTTTTCCCGCAGCGAAATGGTTTTGTCTATGTAATACAATCGTTTCATAGTTATATAAAATATTGGAAACAAAAACTGGCATATTTAACATTGTGAAAAACTAAACTCGAAAGCGATCACGAACCAATAGTATACCTCCCGATATCTACGGCAGAACGACAGCAGGCCGTTGACCCGGGTGCTAGGTCACCGTCGAAAGGATTAGGTTCAAAGGCGGCTCCGTTTGATCATGTTACGCGCGGGCTAGATTATGCCGTATAATTACACGCGAGAGCTTATTTTACTTTAAACATTTAATAAATCGGTCTTTGCTTTGTCGGCTTGTTGCTCGCTCGTTTGTTTTGCGTGCAAACTTTTATGCCGTATCACCACGTGCGAGAGCTTAGTTTGGTTTGACCATTTATGCATCGCTTTCCTTTGAGGGCCGCGGCGCGTGCGACGCCAGTATTACCTACAATACATGTTACGTCTAGTGTTACTATTAAAGGCCGCGAGGCCATTGACCCACGTGCTTTTCAATCAGCTGTTATCCAACATGTTATTCAAAATTTCCCTTCATACTTTTACGGGCTTAGGACCGTCATAAATACTTTTTTATCTGCAATTTATTGAACACAAAATTAAATTAAAAAAGAAAACTAAGAAAAATTAACCAAAAAAACGAATTTTCTGAATTAGATACTTAAAAAAAACCGGGCAAGAGCGAGTCGGACTCGCGCACCGAGGGTTCCGTAACATCCGGTTTTATGCATAAGGTTTATGTTTATGAAATTAAATGTTTTTTTTTATTTTTGAGTTGATTGAATTAATGGTAAATTGTGGTTTACGATTTATGACGTCTTAAAAAAAAACTACTTACTAGATCTTGTTCAAACCAATTTTCGGTGGTAGTTTACATGGTAATGTACACCATATATTTTTTTTAGTTTTATCATTCTCTTATTTTAGAAGTTACAGGGGGGGACACACATTTTACCACATTGGAAGTGTCTCTCG
The DNA here is from genome assembly GCA_916614155.1 of Mesoligia furuncula. Lineage (NCBI taxonomy): Eukaryota > Metazoa > Arthropoda > Insecta > Lepidoptera > Noctuidae > Mesoligia > Mesoligia furuncula. The sequence goes on along the minus strand of OU744817.1, from coordinate 17,358,004 downwards.
CGCAAACTATTCAGTTTAGAAAAAAATGATATTAGAAACCTCAATATCATTTTTGAAGACCTATCCATAGATACCTCACACGTATGGGTTTGACGAGAAAAAAAATTTTTAGTTTCAGTTCTAATTAGAACTGAAACTAAAAATTTTTTTTTTCGTCAAAAACAATAAATTTTGGGGTTCCCCATACTTAAGTATGGGGAACCCCAAAATTTTTTGTTTTTTTTCTATTTTTGTGTGAAAATCTATTAAAATCTATTTACAATAATTTTAATCAGCTAAACTACTACTATTTACAAAAGTACGAGTTGGTTACACTTCCCGGTAACGGAGTAATTGTTCGAAGTGTAAATCATTCCGTTGTACACACAATCGCGTACGTTTTAATTGGTTCTCTTTTAATTTAAACAAGGTGTCTCTGTCACGACGTACGATATCAAAAGCGTCCACTATCGCATCTACTAACGCTTCGCGAGTTTCGTGTTCCTCACGATACACTAGGCGTTTGAGCTCAGACCACAAGTAAAAGTCTAACGGAGTTAAGTCCGGGCTTCTTGGTGGCCAAGGCACTGGTCCGCCGCGTCCGATCCAGCGCTGGGGAAACACCGAGTTCAAGTGCTCTCGCACGGCGCGGTGATAATGAGCCGGGCACCCGTCTTGCTGAAAATAAAGGTTGTCCACGGGCACCGCTAGCGGAAGGTCGTCTATTAGGTCCGGGATAACATTTCGTAGCATATCCAGGTAGGTTCCACCTGTTAAGTGTCCTGCCACGAAATGCGGCCCTATGAGGTGGCCATTCATTATGCCGGCCCACACATTGACACTAAAACGCACTTGATGCGCACACTCGCGAATAACGTGTGGGTTATTTATTGCCCAAAAATGTTCGTTACGCTGGTAGAAAATACCAACTCGCGTAAAAGTTGATTCATCCGTCCACAAAATGTTCTTATCTTGGTTGGCGATCAACCACTGACAAAACGCAATTTTGTTCTGGGGGTCATTTTCGTGGAGAGCGAAAGAACACCGCGAAAATGATAAGGATTCTGTCCTTCAGAGTTGAGTAGTTTCCAGACGTGGTACTGGCTTACGCCAAACCTAGCCTCGGCCTGGCGCGTACTTCGACGCGGATCCCGTTCGAAGTACTCGATGATTTCCTCGTCGAGCGCTGGCAAAATAACGGCTGGTCGACCTCTGCCCTGTGCATGTGCCGGTGCATGGAACTGTCCATGATCTAGTAGCCGCTGTGTCGCCGCTACGATCGTCCGTGGAGATGGGACTTGGGGGTTCAGAATCCCGCGAAGACGGAGCGACTCCAAGTGTTGCCGCTCTGCGTAAAGTCGCCGGGCAGCATGGGAGTCATAAGTCAGCCCTAGCATACAGCTGCGCCATAGCGACGTACTCCACATTGCTGTAATTGTAATGTCGATCCATTGCAGTTGAAAATGATGACGCGTGCTACGCGTACGACACGTACATTCGCGGGAAAACTAAGTAGGTCAGGGTCACAGCCGCGCGTGCCGCACGGGTAAAATGCGCCGGCGGCTTCGTTTGAAATTGTTGCGCGCAGGCTAGTTTATGCCGTATCACTACACGCGAGAGCTAATTTTACTTTGAACATTTCTAAATCGGTCTTTTCTTTGTCGGTATCGCGGTGATTTTTTGTATTGTTCCGTGCAAACATTCTATGCCTTATCACAACGTGCGAGAGTTTATTTTGGTTCGACATTATTTTGTGCATCGGTTTTCTTTGTAGGTGGTGACACGAGTAGTACCTAGTACCTACAAGTTACGTCTAGAGTTACTATTTTTACTCACTTTTTCGAGTTGATGAATATTTTTTTAATTATTTTAAAACAGAAACATCGTTATTTATTTACTTTAACTCTTTACTTCGAAAGTACTTCTTAAGGCAAGTCGTTCTGCCGCGGGAAAACAACCAATTAAATTTCAGGGTGTATAAAAAAAGATACTTAACTGAAAATATCTGTTTCTATGGAAAGTTTAAAATCGGTCTAATTTGGCTGTAACACTATTTTTCGAAAATGTTCTCTACTAACTTTTTAGATCTTTGTATTTTGCTTATACGTACGAAGTTTCATTAAAATCGATTCATTCACTTCGAAAAAAAAAAGGCTTGAAAGTTTGTATGAAATGCCGTTCGGCGTAAACGCTCTTAAAGAACTCAATAGTCTAACCAATATTCAAGAAGTCGCAATTTTTTTAGATATGAGTAAAGCCTTTGATTTTGTTGATCATACGCTATTACTAAGCAAATTAGATAAATATGGCATAAGGGGCCAAGCCAATGACCGGCTTAAGTCGTAACTAAATGATAGGCGTCGTGTGCAAATAATATCAAAAGTCCATGATTGAAACGAAGTAGAATACTATAAATCTAACTATAAAACTAACGCAGTTGGAGTACCCCAAGGCAGCGTGATAGGAGCGTTTTTATTTCTGCTATATATCAATGACTTTCCCAATGCAACACGTCACGAAACAATCTTATTTGCTGATGATACGACACTAATAATAAAATGTAAGGACAAAAATAAGTTGGAACATGAAATTAATGAAGCAATGAAAGACAATAATTTGGCTTAATAACAACAATTTAATAATCAATATAAATATAACAAAAATAATTCAATTTCAAACTTATAAATCAAACTTAGTCTTAGTATAAAATATGACGACACTATCCTAGAACAAGTAGTAAACACAAAATTCTTGGGCATAATAGTGGATCAAAACTGCAATTGGAAATCACACATCAATTACGTATGCGATAGCTAGGCAAATTCGCAGTCGCTCCATGTAAAATACTGGTATTCAGCTGCATCCGATTAGACTGGAAGCCGACCCCAACATAGTTGGGAAAAGGCTAGGCAGATGATGATAGCTAGACGAATTCGTATACGCAATTAAACGTCTTCGATCAACTGTGTCAAGAGCCGCAGCAGTCACTGCATATTACGGATACGTAGCGTCTGTGCTGTCATATATGGAATATTGTAAAAATCCAAGATGACTTGTACTTAATTTTAACATTGATTTTAAGGTAACGACTACCTAATTATAATAATTCACATTGGACATATTTTTAATAATTAAATCTTATAATTAATTGTAGGTACTTAGTTATATAAAATGACATTTGAATATTTGCACACCATATGTTATGGTAGAATATAGAACTTAAAAAATATTGACACCATACTATGTAAAACTACATTCTTACCAATAAATAAATTCTATTCTATTCTATTCTAAGAGAAGGTATTGTTAAATTACCCCTTCGACTAAAACTCCTCTGACATACATCACCTTTGTAAGGTATTTCACCAGTGTGTATTCGTAAATGATTAATAAATCAAACTTTTGATTAAAACTATGCTGACATACATCACACATTTATGGTTTATCATCAGTGTGTATACCTACTCATATGTTTTGTTAAACTTCCCTTTTGACTAAAACTCCTCTGACATACATCACACTCATAAGGTTTTTCACCAGTGTGTATACGCATATGTGTTGTAAAACATCCCTTTTTACTAAAACTATGTTGACATACATCACACTTAAAAGGTTTTTCACCAGTGTGTATACTCATATGTTCTGTTAATTTGTCCTTTCGATTAAAACTATTTTGACATACATCACACTTATAAGGTTTTTCACCAGTGTGTATACGCATATGTGTTGTTAAATTTCCCTTTTTACTAAAACTACGTTGACATACGTCACACTTGTAAGGTTTTTCACCAGTGTGTATACGCATATGCCTTGTTAAATGTCCGTTTTCACTAAAACTACGTTGACATACATCACACTTGTAAGGTTTTTCACCAGTGTGTATACGTATATGATTTGTTAAACTTCGCTTTCCACTAAAATTATGTTGACATACATCACACTTAAAAGGTTTTTCACCAGTGTGTATACTCATATGGTCTGTTAATTTGTCCTTTCGATTAAAACTATTTTGACATACATCACACTTGTAAGGTTTTTCACCAGTGTGTATAAGCATATGTATTGATAAAGCACGCTTTCTACTAAAACTACGATGACATATATCACACTTGAAAGGTTTTTCACCAGTGTGTATATGCATATGTGTTATTAAATTTACCTTTACATTAAAACTATGCTGACATACATCACACTTGTAAGGTTTTTCACCAGTATGTATACGCATATGATTTGTTAAATGTCCCTTTTGACTAAAACTCCTCTGACATACATCACACTCATAAGGTTTTTCACCAGTGTGTATACGCATATGATTTGTTAAAGTTCCCTTTTCACTAAAACTCCTCTGACATACATCACACTCATAAGGTTTTTCACCAGTGTGTATACGCATATGCCTTGTAAAATCTCTGTTTTCACTAAAACTACGTTGACATACATCACACTTGTAAGGTTTTTCACCAGTGTGTATAAGCATATGTATTGATAAAGCACGCTTTCTACTAAAACTACGATGACATATATCACACTTGAAAGGTTTTTCACCACTGTGTATAAGCATATGTTTTGTTAAACTTCCCTTTTGACTAAAACTCCTCTGAAATACATCACACTCATAAGGTTTTTCGCCAGTATGTATACGAATATGTTTTGTTAAAGCACTGTTTCGACTACATTGATCTACATCACACTTACGCTTGGACGTACATTTTTGAGTTGTCCGGATAACTTTCAAGTCTGAGTTTTCTTTGTTCGTTTTCTGGGCTATTATTGCATCTTCTTGTTTTGTTCTTTTTCGGTCTAGTATTGGTTTCTTCGCAACGGTCGCCCCTGTGATAACAAAACTGGTAAGTACAATGTTGGAAGAAGATTGACATGCAAACGAATCAAAATAATAGCACGCAGCGTGTTTTGCGTCTACACATCTGTTTGTAGACGCAAAACACGCTATTTTATGCGCAATAGGTCCGCTGGCCAGCAAAATAAAGCTTTGCCGCTAGTTTGCCGTTTTGATTAAAATAAAACTGAAAATATGGCAATAGCTTCACAAAAACGCGCACCTAAAATTAGGTTCATGCATAATTAAGTGGTGGCGCTAGTGGACGAATAACTTCCTATTAAGTGTGAGTTGTTATCTACGTTGTCAATTATCAACAGAGGTCCTATTTAGGGTTCCGTACCAAAATGGTAAAACGGAACCCTTATGGTGAGACTCT